>OZ025262.1:35247801-35366040 GCA_964019135.1 Arenicola marina | reverse complement strand
AACCCTTCCTCCTCCATGCCCTCAACCCCTCCTCCTCCATGCCCTCAACCCTTCCTCCTCCATGCCCTCACCCCTCCTCCTCCATGCCCTCAACCCTTCCTCCTCCATGCCCTCAACCCCTCCTCTTCCACATCAGTCTCCTCCTCCTCCTTCTCCTCCCCCTCTTCCTCCTCCTTCTTGCCCTCAACCCTTCCTCCTCCATGGCCTCAACCCCTCCTCCTCCATGCCCTCAACCCCTCCTCTTCCACATCAGTCTCCTCCTCCTCCTTCTCCTCCCCCTCTTCCTCCTCCTTCTTGCCCTCAACCCTTCCTCCTCCATGCCCTCAACCCCTCCTCCTCCATGCCCTCAACCCTTCCTCTTCCACATCAGTCTCCTCCTCCTCCCTCTCCTCCCCCTCTTCCTCCTCCTTCTTGCCCTCAACCCTTCCTCCTCCATGCCCTCAACCCCTCCTCCGTCCTGCCCTCACCCTTCCTCTTCCACATCAGTCTCCTCCTCCTCCTCCTTCTCCTCCCCCTTTTCCTCCTCCTTCTTGCCCTCAACCCCTCCTCCGTCCTACCCTCAACCCTTCCTCTTCCACATCAGTCTCCTCCTCCTCCTTCTCCTCCCCCTCTTCCTCCTCCTCCATGCCCTCAACCCTTCCTCTTCCACATCAGTCTCCTCCTCCTCCTTCTCCTCCCCCTCTTCTCCTCCTTCTTGCCCTCAACCCTTCCTCTTCCACATCAGTCTCCTCCTCCTCCTTCTCATCCCCCTCTTCCTCCTCCTTCTTGCCCTCAACCCTTCCTCCTCCATGCCCTCAACCCCTCCTCCTCCATGCCCTCAACCCTTCCTCTTCCACATCAGTCTCCTCCTCCTCCTTCTCCTCCCTCTCTTCCTCCTCCTTCTTGCCCTCAACCCTTCCTCCTCCATGCCCTCAACCCCTCCTCCTCCATGCCCTCAACCCTTCCTCTTCCACATCAGTCTCCTCCTCCTCCCTCTCCTCCCCCTCTTCCTCCTCCTTCTTGCCCTCAACCCTTCCTCCTCCATGCCCTCAACCCTCCTCCGTCCTGCCCTCAACCCTTCCTCTTCCACATCAGTCTCCTCCTCCTCCTCCTTCTCCTCCCCCTTTTCCTCCTCCTTCTTGCCCTCAACCCCTCCTCCGTCCTACCCTCAACCCTTCCTCTTCCACATCAGTCTCCTCCTCCTCCTTCTCCTCCCCCTCTTCCTCCTCCTTCTTGCCCTCAACCCCTCCTCCTCCATGCCCTCAACCCCTCCTCCTCCATGCCCTCAACCTTCCTCTTCCACATCAGTCTCCTCCTCCTCCTTCTCCTCCCTCTCTTCCTCCTCCTTCTTGCCCTCAACCCCTCCTCCTCCATGCCCTCAACCCCTCCTCCTCCATGCCCTCAACCCTTCCTCTTCCACATCAGTCTCCTCCTCCTCCTTCTCCTCCCTCTCTTCCTCCTCCTTCTTGCCCTCAACCCTTCCTCCTCCATGCCCTCAACCCCTCCTCCTCCATGCCCTCAACCCTTCCACTTCCACATCAGTCTCCTCCTCCTCCCTCTCCTCCCCCTCTTCCTCCTCCTTCTTGCCCTCAACCCTTCCTCCTCCATGCCCTCAACCCCTCCTCCGTCCTGCCTTCAACCCTTCCTCTTCCACATCAGTCTCCTCCTCCTCCTCCTTCTCCTCCCCCTTTTCCTCCTCTTTCTTGCCCTCAACCCCTCCTCCGTCCTACCCTCAACCCTTCCTCTTCCACATCAGTCTCCTCCTCCTCCTTCTCCTCCCCTCTTCCTCCTCCTCCATGCCCTCAACCCCATGCCCTCAACCCCTCCTCCGTCCTGCCTCAACCCCTTCCTCTTCCACATCAGTCTCCTCCTCCTCCTTCTCCTCCCCCTCTTCCTCCTCCTTCCTTTGCCCTCAACCCTCCTCCTCCATGCCCTCAACCTCTCCTCCTCCATGCCCTCAACCCTTCCTCTTCCACATCAGTCTCCTCCTCCTCCTTCTCCTCCCCCTCTTCCTCCTCCTTCTTGCCCTCAACCCTTCCTCCTCCATGCCCTCAACCCTCCTCCTCCATGCCCTCAACCCTTCCTCTTCCACATCAGTCTCCTCCTCCTCCTTCTCCTCCCCCTCTTCCTCCTCCTTCTTGCCCTCAACCCTTCCTCCTCCATGCCCTCAACCCCTCCTCCTCCATGCCTCAACCCTTCTCTCATGCCCTCAACCCCTCCTCCTCCATGCCCTCAACCCATCCTCCTCCATGCCCTCAACCTTCCCTTCACATCAGTCTCCTCCTCCTCCTTCTCCTCCCCCTCTTCTCCTCCTTCTTGCCCTCAACCCTTCCTCCTCCATGCCCTCAACCCCTCCTCCGTCCTACCCTCAACCCTTCCTCTTCCACATCAGTCTCCTCCTCCTCCTTCTCCTCCCCCTCTTCCTCCTCCTCCATGCCCTCAACCCCTTTTCCGTCCTGCCCTCAACCCTTCCTCTTCCACATCAGTCTCCTCCTCCTCCTTCTCCTCCCCCTCTTCCTCCTCCTTCTTGCCCTCAACCCCTCCTCCTCCATGCCCTCAACCCCTCCTCCTCCATGCCCTCAACCCTTCCTCTTCCACATCAGTCTCCTCCTCCTCCTTCTCCTCCCCCTCTTCCTCCTCCTTCTTGCCCTCAACCCTTCCTCCTCCATGCCCTCAACCCCTCCTCCTCCATGCCCTCAACCCTTCCTCCTCCATGCCCTCAACCCCTCCTCCTCCATGCCCTCAACCCTTCCTCCTCCATGCCCTCAACCCTTCCTCTTCCACATCAGTCTCCTCATCCTCCTTCTCCTCCCCCTCTTCCTCCTCCTTCTTGCCCTCAACCCTTCCTCCTCCATGCCTCAACCCTCCTCCTCCATGCCCTCAACCCTTCCTCTTCCACATCAGTCTCCTCCTCCTCCTTCTCCTCCCCCTCTTCCTCCTCCGTCCTGCCCTCAACCCTTCCTCCTCCATGCCCTCAACCCCTCCTCTTCCACATCAGTCTCCTCCTCCTCCTTCTCCTCCCCTCTTCCTCCTCCGTCTGCCCTCAACCCTTCCTCCTCCATGCCCTCAACCCTTCCTCTTCCACATCAGTCTCCTCCTCCTCCTTCTCCTCCCCTCTTCCTCCTCCATGCCCTCAACCCCTCCTCCGTCCTACCCTCAACCCTTCCTCTTCCAGTCTCCTCCTCCTCCTTCTCCTCCCCCTCTTCCTCCTCCTTCTTGCCCTCAACCCTTCCTCCTCCATGCCCTCAACCCCTCCTCCTCCATGCCCTCAACCCTTCCTCTTCCACATCAGTCTCCTCCTCCTCCCTCTCCCCCTCCCCCTCTTCCTCCTCCTTCTTGCCCTCAACCCCTCCTCCGTCCTGCCCTCAACCCTTCCTCTTCCACATCAGTCTCCTCCTCCTCCTTCTCCTCCCCCTCTTCCTCCTCCGTCCTGCCCTCAACCCTTCCTCTTCCACATCAGTCTCCTCCTCCTCCCTCTCCCCCTCCCCCTCTTCCTCCTCCTTCTTGCCCTCAACCCCTCCTCCGTCCTGCCCTCAACCCTTCCTCTTCCACATCAGTCTCCTCCTCCTCCTTCTCCTCCCCCTCTTCCTCCTCCTCCATGCCCTCAACCCCTCCTCCTCCATGCCCTCAACCCCTCCTCTTCCACATCAGTCTCCTCCTCCTCCTTCTCCTCCCCCTCTTCCTCCTCCTTCTTGCCCTCAACCCTTCCTCCTCCATGCCCTCAACCCTTCCTCCTCCATGCCCTCAACCCTTCCTCCTCCATGCCCTCAACCCTTCCTCCTCCATGCCCTCAACCCCTCCTCCTCCATGCCCTCAACCCTTCCTCTTCCACATCAGTCTCCTCCTCCTCCCTCTCCCCCTCCCCCTCTTCCTCCTCCTTCTTGCCCTCAACCCCTCCTCCGTCCTGCCCTCAACCCTTCCTCTTCCACATCAGTCTCCTCCTCCTCCTTCTCCTCCCCCTCTTCCTCCTCCTTCTTGCCCTCAACCCCTCCTCCTCCATGCCCTCAACCCTTCCTCTTCCACATCAGTCTCCTCCTCCTCCTTCTCCTCCCCCTCTTCCTCCTCCTTCTTGCCCTCAACCCCTCCTCCTCCATGCCCTCAACCCTTCCTCTTCCACATCAGTCTCCTCCTCCTCCTTCTCCTCCCCCTCTTCCTCCTCCTTCTTGCCCTCAACCCTTCCTCCTCCATGCCCTCAACCCTTCCTCCTCCATGCCCTCAACCCTTCCTCTTCCACATCAGTCTCCTCCTCCTCCTTCTCCTCCCCCTCTTCCTCCTCCTTCTTGCCCTCAACCCTTCCTCCTCCATGCCCTCAACCCCTCCTCCTCCATGCCCTCAACCCTTCCTCTTCCACATCAGTCTCCTCCTCCTCCCTCTCCCCCTCCCCCTCTTCCTCCTCCTTCTTGCCCTCAACCCCTCCTCCGTCCTGCCCTCAACCCTTCCTCTTCCACATCAGTCTCCTCCTCCTCCTTCTCCTCCCCCTCTTCCTCTTCCACATCAGTCTCCTCCTCCTCCTTCTCCTCCCCCTCTTCCTCCTCCTCCATGCCCTCAACCCCTCCTCCTCCATGCCCTCAACCCTTCCTCTTCCACATCAGTCTCCTCCTCCTTCTCCTCCCCCTCTTCCTCCTCCTCCATGCCCTCAACCCCTCCTCCTCCTTCTTGCCCGCAACCTCTCCTCCTTCTTGCCTTCAACCCCTCCTCCCCCACATCCCTCCCCTCGTTCTCCTCCTCTTCCTCCTCCTCCTCTCCTCAGCCGCTCGGGCCTCTCATTACTGAGCAGAGGCTTCAACAAGTCAAGGAGGGTGACTGGGCGGATGAGGGACAGACGGGACGAGCTGCCGGTGGACGCGTATGCCAGTGGGGGTTGCGCCAGAGCGCCACCTGTAGTGGAGGAGCAAACAATATGGGGCAAAGGGCTCCAGCACGGCGCCCGTCGCCCGGCACCCGGCGCCTGGTGCCGCCCAATCCCATGTCGCCACTGTTTTCTTTTCTCCCTTTTTGGGTGATTGCAGCTTACGTCCCGTGTTGACTTCAGCCAGCGGCAAGACTTTTTTCGCCTTCTGATAAATGTTGTCGCTGTTAAAATAAACGGTTTGCGTTTGGGTAAGGTCAATTTATTATAGTGGCTTAATTACTTGGAGGAAGCATATTTTTCGGCCTTAAACGGAGATATAGTCGGCCTCACATTTCCCGATTGACTCGATCAGTTATTGCTTGTGCGAGTCTTTGCCCATAAAGTGGTGGGACAGACAGAATAAGTTAAATAAATGAAGTTTACACACAAAAAAAGACCGAATAAGAGAAATGTGTTGCGGATACGTAGAAAAGGACAAAACGAGGAAGAGGAAGCGAAAGCAGCGGGGAAGGCAGGAAAAGAGCAAAACGTTATATCGAGCAAGACTAGAAACGTGGAAGAGAGCGAAAGAAAGTAGGAAAAGAGGTACGAATCAAAAGAAAAGGTTGAGAAATGATTTAAATACAGATAACGATGTGAAAAGTGATGTGAAGAAACATGGTGCGAAAAGTGAGATGAATAAAAAGAGAAATATGGAGGTTCAGGATGGTGTGATATATTCCAAGATTGTGTGATATGGTTCAGGAAGGTGTGATATGGTTCTTAATGCTGTGATATGATTCAGAATGATGTGATATGGTTCAGGATAGTGTGATATGGTTCTAAATGATGTGATATGGTTCTAAATGATGTGATATTGTTCAGGCCGGTCTGATATGGATCAGGAGGGTGCGATATGGTTCTTAATGCTGTGATATGGTTCAGGATGGTGTGATATTGTTCATGAGGGTGTGATATGGTTCAGCATGGTGTGATATGGTTCAGGATGGTGTGATATTGTTCATGAGGGTGTGATATGGTTCAGGATGGTGTGATATTGTTCATGAGGGTGTGATATGGTTCAGGATGGTGTGATATTGTTCAGGATGATGTGCTATTGTTCTAAATGATATGATATGGTTCTAAATGATATGATATGGTTCTGGCTGGTGTGATGTTTTTCAGAATTATTTGATATGGTTCAGGATGATGTGATATGGATCAGGATGGTGTGATATTGTTCATGAGGGTATGATATGGTTCAGGATGGTGTGATATGGTTCAGGATGGTGTGAAATATTTCAAGATTGTGTGATATGTTTCAGGATGGTGTGATATTGTTCTAAATGATGTGATATGGTTCTAAATGATATGATATGGTTCTGGTTGGTGTGAATTTTTTTTTCAGAATTATGTGATATGGATCAGGATGGTGTGATATGGTTTAGGATGGTGTGTTATGGTTCAGGATGGTGTGATATTGTTCAGGCTGGTGTGATATTGTTCATGGGGGTGTGATATGGTTCAGGACGATGTGATATGGTTCTTAATGCTGTCATATGGTTCAGGATGGCGTGATATATTTCAAGTGTGATATGGTTGAGGATGGTGTGATATTGTTCATGAGGGTGTGATATTTTTCAGAATTATGTGATATGGATGAGGATGGTGTGATATGGTTCAAGATGATGTGATATTGTTCCAATTGATATGATATGGTTTTGGTTCAGGTTGGTATGATATTTTACAGAATTATGTGATATGGATCAGGATGGTGCTATATTGTTCGGTATGGTGTGATATGTTTCGGGTTAGTGTGATTTTGTTGGCATCCGTCCGTCAGCGAAAAGCGATGGCGTGGTCATAGGCGCAAATGCCGCGAAACAATTCTTACTACTTAAGCCAAAACAAAAGGATGGTGTGATATGGTTCAGAATTATGTGATATACTTTTGAATATTGTGATAATAAGGAGTCTCAGCCCGCCAGTCTATGCCCGGAACAAGGCGATCTGTACACAAACGTCAACAATGGCAGACTGTGTGGCATATACAGGCCAGACCCTACGCCCGCCAGCTGGGGTCAACATTGGTGTCCGCCCTTTGTCCACACCGGAGGTGTGACGTTACGGGAGCCCAGCTGCCCTGCTCGACGTGACTTCACGCCATTCGCTAGGGGGCGCTCCCTTTTGCGCCTTCAGTGAGCAAACGACATTTTGCAAACCGGCCAAAAAAAGGGAGGTTTGGGCGTCGGGTGGGGTTGTGGTGGGTCGGGGAGGGCAGGTGGGGGGGGGGGCGAAGGGGGTACAGAAAGGTAGGATGGGTATCAGTGGTCGTGGTAGATATGGGTATGGCAACAGGGAATGGTGTGTACGAAGGTGCGGATGTAGCCGTTGAGTTGGGCAGGGAATAGGTATGGGGTGGATGAGGAGAGGGGAGGGAGATGGGGAAGGGGGGAGGGGAGAAGAAGGAGGGGGGAGGGGCGTAACGTAGTGGGTGCGAAGCTCCTTGGGGGGGCTTAACAGAAAGCAAGATAATGCCTACAACCCATCAATTATTTGTTTGCAGGTGCCCTTCGCTTCTGGGGATCGCTAACATGAAAGACTCGCGTCTCTCCGCTCCTTCCGGCGCGACTCCCGGCGCCCGCCTACTCTCCTACCACCCCCCCCCCCCCCCCACCCCCCAACCCCCGCTACTCCCTTACAACGCTGTCCCCAGGGGCACGGCGGAGGCGGACAGACGAGCAGGGGGATCTGGGTGGCGGGGTGTTGGGGAGGAGTGTAGATCACTAGCTCCACAGGGCAGTGATGAGTACAAGAGCCTGCCAATTACGCCGGCCTTCCTTAGTCGATCCATACATAGAGATAAAGGCCTCGACTATAAGATATACATGAAGCCTATTCCATGTGTTGCCTTACGTCATATCGTTTGTATTGTTAGTCTTTGCAAAGTCTGTCATACCTTTCCTATTGTTAGTCATTGTAGATTAGGATACATATATATATATATATATAGGTTCAGAGGCGGATCAGAGGCGGATCAGAGGTGGATCAGAGGCGGGACAAACGGATCAGAGGCGGATCAGAAGCGGATCACAGGCGGGTCCGAAGGGGAAAGAACGACGATGGAGCTGGAGCGGATACTGCCACTGCTGACTGTGGGACACATGGCTCGATTTTACCCAACGTATATTAACCGAGGGCGAAGTGAGTATCGCGTAGAATAGATAGACACCATATGACTTTTGGTACCTCCAGGCATCCAGTCCAGTGCTCTCGCTCCAGCCAAAGTCATACCGCGAGGTAACGCAGCTCGGCCGAAGGTCAGCCATGTCAGAATAATCTTCTCGCCATGCATAATGATGTAAATATTCTGCCAAAGAAGGAAAGAGAAGGTTTCCAACGGAATGGAGATGAGGGGGCACAGTAGGGACATATATTGATAGACAGAGAGTGAGATTATAGAGCAAGACAGAAAGAGAGAGGAATAGGGAAAAAAGGGACGGAGCAAGAAAGCGAAAGGTCGAGAGAAGGAGAGGGAAGGGGAGAAAGATATAGAGACAGATAGAAGAAGGAAGGAGAGATGGAGAGAGAGACAGAGACAGAGAGAGAGAGAAAGGGAGGAAGAAGGAAGGTGTAGATAGGGAGGCAGAGAGAGCGAGAGAAGGAGAGAGAATGTAGGAGAGAACGAAAGAGCAGGACGGACAGATACCGACTACGTAGAACGTGAAAGGGTGGAAGCCCCCCCTGGCGGTGTGTGGCGCCCCCTGGCAGTGTGTGGCGCCCCCTGGCACTGTGGCGCCTCTTGGCAGTGTATGGCGCCCCCTGGCGGTGAATGGCGCCTACTGGCGGAGTGTGGCACCCCCTGACAGTGTGTGGCGCCCCTTGGTAGTGTGTGGCGCCCCCTGGCGGTGTGTGGCGCCTCCTGGCGGTGTGTGGCGCCCCCTGGCAGTGTGTGGCGCCCCCTGGCACTGTGGCGCCTCTTGGCAGTGTATGGCGCCCCCTGGCGGTGAATGGCGCCTACTGGCGGAGTGCGGCGCCCCCTGGCGGTGTGCGGCGCCCCCTGGCGGTGTGTGGCGCCTCCTGGCGGTGTGTGGCGCCTCCTGGCGGTGTGTGGCGCCTCCTGGCGGTGGAAGGGCATCCAACTGCCCTGCATCCGGCTCCTGCTGGCCGAGTACCGCACACCTACCAGTTACTACGTGGTGATCAGTGCGGCAGGCCATCGCGCGCGGGAAGGTGGGTCACCCAGGGGAGCGGGGCGGTGAGGGGGGCAGTGGGGGCACGCAGAGTAGGGTATTAGCACGGGGATTCCCGCTGAAGGCCGAGATTTAATGCGTCCTACAATTTGGCACTGAGCACGTGATTACGCGAGCGGTTCTCCTACATTAAAGGCAAAAGAATCGGAATCTCTGGGGAGCGTACCGTTATTCAACCTCTTACGATTCCTTGCAAGGAAGAGGTCCGTTATTCAACCCCATACTACTGTATATATATACATATAGATACAACGCTGAAACCCAGAGGCGTTAATTGGCAGAGGGCAAGGCTGGGATGTGCCTGTCGCTCGTAACTTCCGGTTACGGATCACCACGGCGCCATGGCTGCCCCCGTCTCTATGGTGACCACGCCTGCAACATACTAATTACCGGATATACCTCCTCGGAGGGTCGTTCTGTAGATTGGACGTCACGCGGACGCAGCCAGAGGGCTCAGCCTCCCGCCGGGGTCACAATCCTGAACCCTTCGGCGCGGCCTTGACCTTGACCCTTGCAGGAAATAAGACGCGCAAGAGCCACTCCTTGTTGATTAGCGGATGACGGGGCCCGGGGGAGGGGGGGGGGGTGAGTTGTCTCACCGCCTCGCCGCCCCGACCCTCAGGCTGCTGCTGCTGCCTCGCTGTCCTGTCTGTCCCCATTTCGGCATTTAGTCCCGCTACAGAGGGTATCAGTTGCAATCTCTCATTCACCAGATGGCGCTGCGTTCCGTTTTCAGCCCGCTGTCGACGGCGTGGGTAGGGGGGGGGGCAATTCAGTGAAGTATTTTTTAGAAGTTCACAATTAGAGAAAACGGTCAAGTCTACCATAATTTGTTTTAAAAAAAACAATGTTTTGTTTTATTAAACATTCACAAATCGAATCAGTTGTGTACAAATATGAGGCAGCGATAACTAAGTGCCATTCTTGCGGTCACCTGAAGCCTCCCTAGCTCAGTTGGTAAGCGAGCTGAGCTGCAGCTCCACTGCACACCATGGAGGTTATGGTTGGCTCCCATTACATATGGGTTTAATAGTACTGCCTGGTTCCTGGTCAGGGCGACACACAGACCAGGCTGGTTCCTGGTCAGGGCGACACACAGACCGGGCTGGTTCCTGGTCAAGGCGACACACAGACCAGGCTGGTTCCTGGTCAGGGCGACACACAGACCAGGCTGGTTCCTGGTCAGGGCGACACACAGACCGGGCTGGTTCCTGGTCAGGGCGACACACAGACCAGTCTGGTTCCTGGTCAGGGCGACACACAGACCGGGCTGGTTCCTGGTCAGGGCGACACACAGACCAGTCTGGTTCCTGGTCAGGGCGACACACAGACCAGGCTGGTTCCTGGTCAGCGCGAAACACAGACCAGGCTGGTTCCTGGTCAGCGCGACACACAGACCAGGCTGGTTCCTGGTCAGCGCGACACACAGACCAGGCTGGTTCCTGGTCAGCGCGACACACAGACCAGGCTGGTTCCTGGTCAGCGCGACACACAGACCAGGCTGGTTCCTGGTCAGCGCGACACACAGACCAGGCTGGTTCCTGGTCAGCGCGACACACAGACCAGGCTGGTTCCTGGTCAGCGCGACACACAGACCAGGCTGGTTCCTGGTCAGCGCGACACACAGACCAGGCTGGTTCCTGGTCAGCGCGACACACAGACCAGGCTGGTTCCTGGTCAGCGCGACACACAGACCAGGCTGGTTCCTGGTCAGGGCGACACACAGACAAGGCTGGTTCCTGGTCAGCGCGACACACAGACCAGGCTGGTTCCTGGTCAGCGCGACACACAGACCAGGCTGGTTCCTGGTCAGCGCGACACACAGACCAGGCTGGTTCCTGGTCAGCGCGACACACAGACCGGGCTGGTTCCTGGTCAGGGCGACACATAGACCAGGCTGGTTCCTGGTCAGCGCGACACACAGACAAGGCTGGTTCCTGGTCATCGCGGGACATTGTAACTTGATGGCGTTAACGACGCACATTGTAAGCTTGATGGCGTTAACGACGCACATTGTAAGCTTGATGGCGTTAATGACGCTAATAACAATTCTCTGTTTGGCGTTCTCCTTGATCAGAATTCTATTTATTCACGTGGCATCATTATTCATAGGTATTTACGCCTCCGAAAACAAGCGACGCTGAAACTGAACCATGACCCTGATCGCGAGAAAAGAAAAAATCGTGAAGATTTTTTATCCAAACCCTGGTTCTGAAGACCGAAGTATTAAATATAGATCCGTGACTGGCGTGGCGAGGGTTCAAGGCCTATGAAGGTGTGTCTATTTAATTATTGAGCGTTGAGCTGGGTGACATCCTTGGTTCTCGCAGCTGCGTATCCTCCGTGTGAACTGCCGATCCTGGCGCCCAAGCTCCCATTCGCTAGGTGGCGCTACGTAAGATCCGCTTATACCGCTGCTGTCGGCCGGGGGCAAATCTCAAGATTTTTGAAACACGGTCAGAACAGCTGTAATTTCTTGCCACATTATAATTTCACGATGTAAATTTAAATATAAAGAACTCTGAATATTTAATACAGCAAAATACATCTTGTACCATTTTGAAAAAAAAAATTTCATCACCTGATACCGTGTGTTAGGCTGGGTCCCAGGCCCTAATTTGTCGAAATGCGCGACAACAAAGACATAATGGAGTCCTAGCGGAGTGAGTCGAAGGCAGAGAGTGCCTGGCGCCTTCTATACAGGAGACTACACAGCGACTGCAGAGGGCTTCCGATCCTGGCGCCCTCTATAAAGGAGACTACACAGCGACTGCAGAGGGCTTCCGAGCCTGGCGCCCCCTATACAGGAGACTACACAGCGACTGCAGAGGGCTGCCGACCCTGGCGCCCTCTATACAGGAGACGAAACAACGACTGCAGAGGGCTTCCGAGCCTGGCGCCCTCTATACAGGAGACTACACAGCGACTGCAGAGGGCTTTCGAGCCTGGCGCCCTCTATACAGGAGACTACACAGCGCTGCCAAAGCGGGCGAAAATTGAGTTGCCTCTTGGGTGGCTTTAGTTTCGGTGTCACATATCCAAAAAACGCCAGCGAGAGGCTGTGTCTGCTGGAGTTAACCATCCCCGTGAGAGGTGAGATATAGGCGAAGGCGAGCGAAGATCCAGGAGTTTGAAATGGTGTGGAGGGGCCGGGGAGTCCAATCTGGGTAGGTTCGCAAGTCTTATGACGGGAGAGGGGGTGGGGGGGGGGAATAAATGGCCCTCATGCGCTAAGCCTGCTTGAAGCGCCAGTCTTTTTTTGGGAGAATCCTCTAATGGCGTCGTCCGCCATTTTGTTACGTTATAGTCTGTACCACCCCGGCTGCTTAACGCAGAACCAGTCAGGTAAAGCATATCTCTCGAACATACGTGGCTCGAAAGTCTCGAAGCGATATAAAGCTGCGTATGCTGCATTTTCTCGTGAAAAACGCTTTATATATTATAAGTGGAATCCGTGGCGGATTCAGGGAGCACATCCCTTTCACGGCGTAAAAAGGCCAATTTCGGCATTTAGATGCTAAAATGACGCGTGGACCCCCTTTTTCTGACATGTGCCCCATCCCCGCCCCTTCACTCCTGGATGCACCACTGGTCCGAATGGACCTAGTTAGATTCTTAGTCACGTGGTACATATACATATGACACATACAAAAACTGGTGCAGTCGGCTGTGGAAAAAACTGTGTGTACTACGTCATCACTATTATATATTAGAACATTATGTACTACGTCACCACTATTAGGACATTGGGTACTACGTCATCACTATTAGGAACATTGTGTACTACGTCATCACTATTAGGACATTGTGTACTACGTCATCACTATTAGGACATTGTGTACTACGTCATCACTATTAGGACATTGGGTACTACGTCATCACTATTAGGACATTGTGTACTACGTCATCACTATTAGGACATTGTGTACTACGTCATCACTATTAGGACATTGTGTACTACGTCATCACTATTAAGACATTGCCTACTACGCCATAATTATTGTGACATTGTTGCTGTGTCTTGGCGACTGCTGGAAACTGATGTTATGAGAGACATGAAAACGAGCTTTAAATGTCCCGAGTACAAGATATATCGCGAAAGTCTCGTGTTATATCGTTTTATGACCACACGGGGGCCTCCCGGTATAGTGGCTGGATCACTAGGCCGCAGATCATTAGGTCCTGGGTTCCAATCCGGGCCCAGATACCTATATGGGGCATGTTTCATCAATATATTGCCCAGTTTAGCCCTTGTGTTCACCAAAATGGCCTCAAACACCAAATATTATCACTTGATTTATCATCGTTCAATGAAGATTTACACCCGCCACAAGGGGAATTTAATAACGTTAGCAAATAACGAAAACTTTTCGCATTTGTTCCAGATATATTCGACAAAAACAATAATTTAGACGTTATGGGAAATGTTAGGTGTAAAATCGTTGTATGGGCAGCTTCAGTGACTTTAATGACACTGGTAGCCCATCAAATGGCAATGCAAGCTTAAATATATCACTCATACCAACCTATTGTGCAGGGAACCGCAGTTTACAGCCTAGGGAACTGTCAAAATGGATTCATGACTGTAATTCTCTTCAGTTTGTGCCCATAAAACCACTACATTTACATCAACAGCTGTTGAAGTATCGAATCCCTTTTGCTTCGTAGACACATTTACGTTGAGGTCACTGCGTGCACAAGCTGCCTACGTGATCGAGTGTGTCAACAATATTGGTTGACCATAAAAAGAGCTTCAATAAGGTATGGAGATTTCGTATTTATCCCTACATGTCAACTTAGGACAATCGTTTAGTAGGGCGGCCATTGCGGTCATTTCTGTAGTACGAACGCTAGACATTGTGGTGTGATCTTTAAAATGAAAAGCAGTGTATGACAAAGACGACATATAACACAATGAAATAATCAACCCTTCATAATTATGAAGGGTTGATTATTATATTCTTAAGAGGCAGATGATGAAAGAAACGTTTTCTTTATTGAAATATGGCAAATACAAATATAAGTATATAATATCAAAGTATAAAATGGATCAGAAGTTAAAAGAACATATCTTAAGCGAAGTATACAAGCGGACTTCTGCACTGAAAGATCAGATCTTCATTACTTTAGAAAAGTGGTATCTCTCTTGAATAGCGTTTAACAGGCAACACGTTAGCCAATTCAAGTCAACAAATTTACAAGATAATTGATTCCATAACCATTGAATCGATCGCCTTCCATAGGATATCATTTACGATTATGAAATTTTCCTTTTACATTCGTATTCGCTGTATGACGTCATTACCTTGCGTGTACCAAATCGTAACCACATTTGTTGACAATGGCAATCGGCGGTTCACGTGTTATGGGATCGATTTGTACAGCGTGACATCCTTTAATTGCCATGCTGTTTATAAGTAAATCCAATTTAAAATTGAATACATAGTTAGAAAAGGTAAAGAATTAATTCAATACTATATGGCAATATTAATCAAGTTTACCATATAGCGCTTACGACGATGGTGCCAAATAAATTTAACATGAAGATTTTTTTTATATAAATATATACACCCTTATCTCGCACAAGATTTTGCTTATGGAAGACAGACTTATAACACAGTCTTGTGATCCCATGATCTGCACTTGACAAGCAGCTTAGAATAAATTCGTGGACGAAAGCAAATCATATTCTTAATCACGCCGCATTTCAATAGAATAAACATAAATTATGACGCAATTTCGCGATTTTTTCTTTTCGAAAACAAAGCTTTAAAAAATGTGCGCGCTTTAATTGTGATATATAACAGACGCACGCGGAGATATATAGTTACTTATCCTCAACATTTTCGATCATCAGCCATTTTGGATAGTGACAAGCCACGCCTCTGCGATATTCCATATCATAGGGTGTTCTGGAGTGATCGAGAACAATGGCCGCTTGGCTAACGTTAACATAGCATGCATAATCTGAGCATCAGAACTACCAAGATACCGCCTAGGCACCCTAGTGTCACCCTTCTTACCCTTGTAAGGCACAATTCCGAAATTGATACCCTCAGTACTCGAGGAGTACGTTTTGATGCTAGGTCGCAAACGACCGCGTTATGACATACAATCTGCCCACCAGCGACACAGTGGTGAAGGCTGGCCGCGTACACTAGGGCCGTTATGACAGACAATCTGCCCACCTCCCCTGACCGGCGACACAGCGGTGATGGCTGGCCGCGTTTACTGCGGCCGTTATGACAGCAAACTGCCCACCCCTGACCAGTGACACAGCGGTGAAAGCTGGCCGCGTACACTGAGTTCGCTATGACATACAATCTGCCCACCTCCCCTGACCGGCGACACATCGGTGAAGGCTGGCCGCGTTTACTGCGGCCGTTATGACAGCAATCTGCCCACCCCTGACCCGCGACACAGCGGTGAAAGCTGGCCGCGTTTACTGGGGCCGTTATGACATACAATCTGCCCACCCACTAAATAGCGACACAGCGGTGAAGGCTGGCCGCGTTTACTGCGGCCGTTATGACATACAATCTGCCCACCCCCTAAATAGCGACACAGCGGTGAAGGCTGGCCGCGTACACTAGGGCCGTTATGACATACAATCTGCCCACCCCTTGGCCAGCGACACAGCGCTGAAGGCTGGCCGCGTTTACTGCGGCCGTTATGACATACACTCTGCCCACCCACTGACCCGCGACACAGCAGTGAAGGCTGGCCGCGTTTACTGCGGCCGTTATGACATACAATCTGCCCACCCCCTGACCATCGACACAGCAGTGAAGGCAGGCCGCGTTTACTGCGGCCGTTATGACATGCAATCTACCCACCCCCTGACCCGCGACACAGCGGTGAAAGCTGGCCGCGTACACTGAGGCCGTAATGACAAGAACAAGGCCGAATGGAACAGGTCCTCGCCAACGTATACACACTGTGAGTTCCCCGCACACGGCACAGCATACCGGTCACCAGTGTCAACGTTCAGCGCCATATGCATAATGTCTGTCGTTCCCACCTCGTCCTCGCTTCCTATTGGCTAAGTGGGATGTGACGTCAGACTTCGCCTGATCATCCTATGTTCGCAGCGGATGAACGGCGTAATCCATCTAACTTTAGGCTGATTAACAGGTCTTGAAGATGTCATACTTTGTTGATACTCATGATCGCAGCGAATTCTGTGAAAGAAACGAGTGCGATTAAAGACTACCACAGGTTGTTGTGGGTAAGGTAGGGTGGAAATATAAATGGACTGAGGCACCAGTGACATTAATAACGGCGTCATCAGGGATCGGTGATACACGAACTGCCAAACCATGTTTGAAGGAACATGTTCTATTCTTTGAAAGATTGATGCCTTATTATCTCTAATTTTAAATTGCCCCCATCATTTCGTCCCAATATCTTTCTAGCCCCGAACCCCAAGCGATGCCCATAGGTTATCATGCCGTCGTATCATTCCTCCCCCCTCCCTCCCCTCCCCCCCCTCTCCCCCCCCCCCTCCTCCCCCACCGACCTTCGTAACTGATCATGCCGTCGCTGTCCTGGTCCGCCTCCAGTATCATCTCCTCATTCCTCCCCCCTCCCTCCCCTCCTCCCCCCTACACCCCCCTCCCCTCCCCCCTCCCCCACCGACCTTTATAACTGTTCATGCTGTCGCTGTCCTGGTCTCCCCCCTCCCTCCCCTCCTCCCTCCTCCCCCCCCCCTCCTACATCCCCCCCTCCCCTCCTCTCCCACCTCCCCCCCCCTCCCCCACCGACCTTCATAACTGATCATGCCGTCGCTGTCCTGGTCCGCCTCACGTATCATCTCCTCTATCTCCTCCTCCGTCATCTGGTCGTTGAGTCGCCTCATGACGAAGCGCAGTTCGTCGGCGCTGATGGCGCCCCGGTGATCCCGGTCGAACACCCTGAAGGCCTCCCGGATCTCCTCCTCGGAGTCCGTGTTCTGGATCTTCTTGGCCATCATGTTCAGGAACTCCGGGAAGTCCACCGTGCCGCTCCCTGCGCACGACCAGCGTGTCACGTGTTAGATATATAATGGGTATCCATTGTGACGTGACGTATCGACATGGTGACGTCACGTGTCGACATGGTGACGTCACGTGTCGACGCGGCAACGTCACGTGTCGACATGGTGGCGTCACGTCTCGACATGGTGATGTCAAGTGTCGACATGGTGACGTCACGTGTCGACATGGTCACGTCACGTGTCGACTTGGTGATGTCACGTGTCGACATGGTGACGTCACGTGTCGACATGGCAACGCCAGGTGTCGCCAAGGGAATGATATTTTTTCTTTATGATCAATGTCAAACACAATACTATTAAGTCCCGGAATTTAAAAAAAGCAAACCAAAGAAAACAACATACACACGTGTTAGGTCATGTGACTCCACTACTATATGTAGCTGTAACCCTCAGTTAATCGATGTACTCGGTATGATAATTTTTGTATTGCGCAACTCGCTTTGGAATTCAAGTTTCCGTGTAAGATTGGTTCTCCGTTATTAATAACGGCGGCACTATTCCATATGACATTTAGGTATTTTAGGGACAAATAGACCCATCTGAGATAAGCTCGATTTGTGATGACAGGTGTTGAATAGGAGATTCACACATCATGTTTACTTCGATTGACAGAGCATACGTGTACTTGACATGGATATGTATGCACCAACGCATACAATAAATTGAAAAGGGGGCGGCAGGTTAGGTGGAATGACCTGTCCATAGAAGGGGTGGCAGGGGAGGGGGGTTGATGGGGAGAGCTGAAGTCTACTCGGGAGAGGGTTTCCACCTCAAACGTTTAGCCAATGTACACAAAAAAGGTGTCTGGACACTTGAAAACGAGTGTGAGGGAAGAGAGAGGCATGGGGGGCAGGGCTTTGGCCCAGGCTCGGCCCAGTTGTACAACATTGCACCACTTGCATGCGATTTCCTCCGATGCGAGTTCCGTACGCTACTTACAGTTTTTTTCCTTTCATTCCCGGTTGCTTGGTTTTTATATCGACCCACCGCTATCGACAACGATGGGCAGTACGGGACGAGCGGCATTGTCTCTGTAGATAGACATCCCTCATTGCCCAGGACTTGTTTTTTTGTCTTTCCCAACTATCGACTGGGGACGCACCGCATGAGGAATACATAGGCCTATGAGGCGAGACGGACGTGGGGGGGGATTGGGGGGGGGGGGGGGCAGGGGAGGACAATAGACATTTGAGGCCTTCTAATGCGTGTCATCGGGTCGACCATTAATTGTCGCCAGGATTTAGCCGTCGATCTGAAGCAGCCTTCCTTCCATACCCCCACAATGTATCGGAGCCGGAATAAAATATTCTTCGAGAATCATCGGCTGTCTAATTCTCAATGGTCGGCTCCTTGCGGTGGTCCTGTGTTCTAATTGGTGGGTATATCGATCGCCGACATGAGCTCGTGGTACGCTTCCATAAGCCATCAATGGACGACCAACTCATCGACTGATGCCTTTCAAGGCAAATTACTGTGCTGAGCTTACAGCAAAAAACTTGAGGGTGAGTATATATATAGAGAGATTCTCCCCGCCCGCCCCACCACGGGCCGGTGGCGCCATATGTGTAGTAGACCCACCTGACGAGCTAGTGGAGGAACGACCGTCTGGGTGCCGCGCCCAGTCCAGGGTTCGTCCTGCGATATGGAGGCATGGCCCTGCCCTCCCCCCCCCCCTACCCATCCCCCTCTCCTATAGCCACACCTTTGTTGACAGATTGATGCTTTCTGCTGTCGCAATGATCTGGATGAATGTCAGTTTCTCACCGTCAATAGTAAGCAAATTCAAAAAGAAAACGACCCGGATCCACCCTTGTCCCCTATAATATATTTCCTCCGCTCTGTACGCCACTGGAACTTATATCTTATTTCTGGCTTTCGGGGGGGGGGGGCAGGCTCCTTTGCTCAGTTGGTAAGTCCATCAACAGTTCTTTGTACACACGCTGGCCCCTGCCTCTGGAGGAAGTTTCATCCACTCCATTCCAGTGTCCCGGGAGGTCTCTTGGCCCACAATAAAGTGCATAATTAATTTAAGCGGCCTACAGCCTTTCGTTTCGTAGCTTTCAGAGGCACTTTGCAGCATTTTGCGCAGGTCATTTGGAATCTTCTGAATGACCAATGACGATCAGTGGTTTACAGTGGCAGCTCCATGTGGTGGTGGGGGAGGGGTCATCATCCAATAAGTTGTGCCAAGAAACCCCTGGCCACGAGGGGAAAGGGGGAGACCAACGTAGGTCCTCCAACCCCTGGCCACGAGGGGAAAGGGGGAGACCAACGTAGGTCCTCCAACCCCTGGCCACGAGGGGAAAGGGGGAGACCAACGTAGGTCCTCCAACCCCTGGTCACGAGGGGAAAGGGGGAAGACCAACTGACACAGGTGGGATTTGTTGTAAGTAAACCTTCATATCACAATCGATCAGACTCTAGCTCTTGTGAGTTGAGCGAGCGAGCGCCCTCTGCCGGGAGAGTGGGTGTGGGGCTTATGACGGTTGCTTTCGACTGGGGAACTAAGGTGACAACAACCCAGTGACCTGAATAGTACGGCGCATGCGCACTATGTCACTGTGCTCTGAGCGAGTCGAACGGTGTATGTGGACTTATAGTCCCAACAGACGCACATATTACGCAACATGGTGTTCAAGTTAGCGAGTCTGCGTTTTGACCCGGGGTATAAGTCGGTAAAAAAAGGGCGCCAGTGTTCCATATAAAGCTGACCACTTCAGAAAAGGGGCTCGTTAGTGAAAAGAGAATTTAGTAAAAACTTGGGGCTTCTTTGCACATAAATCGTAATACGCCTATTTGCTGTTAAAATATATGTACCCAGAAGGCAATCTTTACCGCGCCATGAACATGTAACAAGGACCAAGGGAAGTCGGCCAATAATATGACATGTAATTCAACAAGTCTTCATTGTCGTCAAACAAACCTATGAAGGATAATGGAAAGATAAACGAAATTTATTGTTCGCGATGTCCGCCATTCGCCATATTGAGGCCGCCAGCGACTACACCGACTACGCTCGGCCTCATTCGCAAGCGACCGCTAGTCGACTCATGGTTGACGATTTGGCTGCCGAACGGTGATTAGTCCAACCATCTAGTCGACCAGAACGAACCATGCCGGCACCCACGGCTCCTCTAGTCGATTGTCGTCCAAGATGGCGGAGGGAAATGAACAGTAAACGGTGTTCGCGTCATCTTTGTAGCGTATACTTGATCTATAATTTCGTTTGCAAGTTTATATACATTTAAACGAATTAAAATATCGCATGGTTCATACATAATTGCTTATTTTGCCAATTTATCAGGTGTTCGTGCTAAATGTTCACATGATCGAACTAACTGTACGCTCGTTTACAGTACCCTTTTTTTTGGGGGGGGGGGGGGGTCCTTGGTGCTCCTCCGGTCACCAAGCCGATACAGTGAGGCTCTAGTCAAAGAACACAGGGTAAAATGTTCTCTGTAATACAATTCAGTGAAGACCCAGGATTTTGCACAAGAGGGTCAGGACACACGCGGCGGTTAAAGGTGCTTGTTATTGTTGTTATTTCCGCCATGAGACAGATTGTCAACCCTTTTCGACTATCCCGCGCTCGGCATTAGGTTGTAATGCGCAGGCGCAATGGCGACATCTAGGTCAAGAAATAGTCGACTAGCTGTCGCTTGCGAACGAGGCCCTAGACTGTAGTTGCTGTAGTCGGTCAAGAATGACGTCATCTTGACTAAACTAGGCCACAACGTTGCCTGTTCGACTTCGACTATAGGCGCTATTGTGACTACAGCCGGCCAGCCGAATGCGGCCGACAATGCCAGTTCACGGCCCGTCGAAAGAGGGCGCGGGTGTGGCAGGATGGCGGTTACAGTTTCCTGTTGGAAACCTTGAAGAATTGCATTGTTTGAGTTGTGTCAACCCTCCATTAAAATGATTAGATATTTATGACATTAATGGTTTGATAGAGTCTAATGATCTACAACACCAATATTACACGGCGAAGCTCGTTTCTTCTCTACGTCCTGCATTCATGGGCATATATACCGTTTCTTTTAATCCAGTGACTGCTCCTCTGCTCTCTCTGTAAGTCTTCTCCGCACATTGCTTAACTCGTTGTCGCTCTATCTGATGAGTAACGTTGCGGGAGTTCCCGTCTAGACCCTTTTAACCCTATATACACGGACAATCTTGCAGTACTCGCCACCCGACACGGTTAACCCTTTTACCTCAGGACATCTTTCAATCTTGACAGTCTTGCCAATTTTAACCCTTTATTTCCCTAAAAACCTTGCAATGCCCTAAAATACCCCACGTCGTCTAGCCCTTTTATCCGACAAACCTAGGAAATCTTGACGCCTTGCCCCCTTTAACCTTTAGTTTATCAGACACCCTTGCAATCCTCCACGTCTAGCGCATAATGTGGCAGACCCCACCCGAACTGCGGGTGTGGGATGGAATCCCCCTTCCGACTAAATGTTGCACTAATTGCGCTAATCACCAGCGCAACGGGGTGAGGTGGCAATCACTACCCCTTCCACCCCACCACCTCCACCCCCCCCCCACTCCCCCCCCCCACTCCCCCACCCCACCGCCACCCCACCTCACCCACCATGTTGTCGCATCCTGGCGGACCAAGCCCACAGTTAGCTCTAGCCTAATGCTCACAAACCGGGAAAAAGACTCAAGAGTCAGCGTCCCCTGGTGTCACTATGTATGAGCTGGTTGGGAAGAGTGATACAGTCGTGTTTTAACACACCGCCGACGAGGGAATTAAAGCATCATTCATTTATAGTTCTAGTTAGAGTGGCAAAAACTGTAGGCCTTACATTTGCTGGGAAGCGAGACATGTTGGGATGGTAACGCATTACGTGTGAGCATTGTCGCACTCAGTCATAACGGATGGCATGATGTACGCCAACCGACAGGAAGCAGCCACCAGGCGCAAGTTGGCGGCGTAGGCCTACAGACAGACAACCACGGGGTGGGCCGAGCGGGCGATAATAGGGAAATATAGATAACCTGGTAGATTTGCCCGCTGATATTACAACAATGTTTGCGTCAAATCTAGACCAATAATCCATTCTACATAATGATATCATGCTGGACGTGGGATTAACTCTAAACTATATTGTTTGATTTACTAAATTTATATATGAAATTACTCCTGGTGCAATTTGTCCCATGAGAAATATTATTAATTTGTTAACGTCAAGTATTTTACGTTTGTATAAGTGTCCTTATAAGTTATTTAATACGGAATAAATAAAAACAAGTCGTTTGCCAAAATAGTGCCGAAAGTGTGGATTGTTGCGTAGGCCAACTACATGATCAAAATTTGAGTTTCACTGCCGTGTTTTGCTAATACAATTTGAAATTAAATATATGTCTTAATACTTTGAGATGGCAAACGGGTCTATATAATCAGTATACAATTAAAGATGACAATATATTTTAATTATAGTTATTATTTTAATTATATTATTAATTATGTAAAAGCCCATAACCGGCTTCAAATATTGGTATCATCGTGAAAGAGGGAAGATTCTACTGTACATCACTCCCTTTTAATTTTCCGTTTTTTTAACACTACATCTATTATGTAAAACAATCAATGAAATACGGATTTTTGCACACAAAAAAAACTTTTTTGCCCTTGAAGTATAGCTTCTCACAAGAACCAGAATATCAGATCATTGAAACAAATATTTTGCTTTTGTGTTTCAAACAATAAACAATATTATATTGTATTTATTTTCATGTTCTTACCGTCGACATCGACCTCGTTGATCATGTCCATGAGTTCCTGCTCCGTGGGGTTCTGACCCAGTGACCTCATCACCATCCCCAGCTCCTTGGTGCTGATGAACCCGTTACCATCCTTGTCAAACAGCTGGAAGGCCTCCCGGATCTCTGGCGGGTCAAAGGTCAACACGATGAGAAACCAGAGTGGGTGGGGTCTGGGAGAGACGGGCGGGGTGGAGTGAGGTGAGGGTGGAGGGGAGGAGGGGGGGGGGGGGAGCTCGTGCTATTTGTTAATGGGAGAATTGTAGGAAACCTTCTCCTTGTAGGTGCTCCAAGAAGGGCAACACCGCTCACGCATCTGTATGGTTATTATTTCAACCTTAGACTTTGGACAAATAATGTTATTATTATCGCTTTAATTTCTTATATTGATATCTAAATGATCCAACCTAATATGACTATATTATGCTAAGAAGGGCAACATCATTCACGCAATTATTGAATATTTTTTCAATAATGTTTTTCTCATTTATGTTATTACTAATGTTTTAATGGTTTTATGTTAATATTAAGGTTAAGGTCATTTGTTTGCCGTTCGTTTCAATAGTAATAACCGATGTCACACTATAATAGGCGCTGCCAGTTAAATCAGTTCCGCTGTTAGAGCAAACGAACGGAACAGAACCAAACTCGAGGAAACTTACCAGCAATCTGCTCATCTGTCAGCCGTTCTACTTCGTAACTCTAGAAAGAGAAAAACAAAGACAGCATGGAATGATTGACAAGACGATATCACAGGGAATGATTGACAAGACGATATCACAGGGAATTATTGACAAGACGATATCACAGGGAATGATTGACAAGACTATATCGCAGGGAATGATTGACAAGACGATATCACAGGGAATGATTGACAAGGCGATATGACAGGGAATGATTGACAAGACGATATCACAGGGAATGATTGACAAGACGATATCACAGGGAATGATTGACAAGACGATATCACAGGGAATGATTGACAAGGCGATATGACAGGGAATGATTGACAAGGCGATATCGCAGGGAATGATTGACAAGACGATATCACAGGGAATGATTGACAAGACAATATCGCAGGGAATGATTGACAAGACGATATCACAGGGAATGATTGACAAGACGATATTACAGGGAATGATAGACAAGACGATATCACGGGGAATGATTGACAAGGCGATATCGCAGGGAATGATGGACAAGACGATATCACAGGGAATGATTGACAAGACGATATCACAGGGAATGATTGACAAGACAATATCACAGGGAATGATTGACAAGACTATATCGCAGGGAATGATTGACAAGACACTATCGCAGGGAATGATGGACAAGACGATATCACAGGGAATGATTGACAAGATAATATCACAGGGAATGATTGACAAGATAATATCACAGGGAATGATTGAAAAGATAATATCACAGAGAATGATTGACAAGATAATATCACAGGGAATGATTGACAAGATAATATCACAGGGAATGATTGAAAAGATAATATCACAGGGAATGATTGACAAGACGATATCACAGGGAATAATTGACACGATATCACAGGGAATGATAGACAAGACAATATCACAGGGAATGATTGACAAGATAATACCACATGGAATGATTGACAAGATAATATCACAGGGAATGATTGACAAGACGATATCACAGGGAATGATTGACAAGATAATATCACAGGGAATGATTGACAAGATAATACCACACGGAATGATTGACACGATATCACAGGGAATGATTGACACGATATCACAGGGAATGACAGACAAGATAATACAGCAGGGAATGATTGACAAGATAATATCGCCAGGAATGATTGACAAGATAATACCACAGGGAGTGATTATTAAGATAATATCACAGAGAATGATTGACAAGATAATATCACAGGGAATGATTGACAAGATAATATCACAGGGAATAATTGACAAGACGATATCACAGGGGATGATTGAAAAGATAATATCACAGGGAATGATTGACACGATATCACAGGGAATGATAAACAAGATAATACAGCAGGGAATTATTGTCAAGACAATATCACAGGGAATGATTGACAAGACGATATCACAGAGAACGATTGATAAGACGATATCACAGGGAATGATTGACAAGACGATATCACAGGGAATGATTAACTAGATAATACTGCAGGGAATGATTGACAAGCTAATATCACAGGGAATGATTGACAAGATAATATCACAGGGAATGATTGAAAAGATAATATCACAGGGAATGATTGAAAAGATAATATCACAGGGAATGATTGAAAAGATAATATCACAGGGAATGATTGACACGATATCACAGGGAATGATTGACAAGATAATACAGCAGGGAATGATTAGATAATACGGCAGGAAATAATTGACAAAATAATATCGACAGGAATGATTGACAAGATAATACCACAGGGAGTGATTATTAAGATAATATCACAGGGAATGATTGACAACATAATATCACAGGGAATGATTGAAAAGATAATATCACAGGGAATGATTGACACGATATCACAGGGAATGATTGACAAGATAATACAGCAGGGAATGATTAACTAGATAATACGGCGGGAAATAATTGACAAAATAATATCGCCGGGAATGATTGACAAGATAATACCACAGGGAGTGATTATTAAAATAATAGCACAGGGAATGATTGACAAAATACTGCAGGGATTGATTGACAAGATAATACTGCAGGGAATGATTGACAAGACAATATCACAGGGGATGATTGACAAGATAATACTGCAGGGAATGATTGACAAGACAATATTACAGGGAGTGATTATTAAGATAATATCACAGAGAATGATTGACAAGATAATATCACAGGGAATGATTGACAAGATAATATCACAGGGAATGATTGAAAAGATAATATCACCGGGAATGCTTGACACGATATCACAGGGAGTGATTGACAACATAATACAGCAGGGAATGATTAACTAGATAATACGGCGGGAAATGTTTGACAAGATAATATCACAGGGAATGATTGAAAAGATAATATCACAGGGAATGATTGCTTAGTAGCAAGAACCCAGCCATACATAGCCACACATTCTGCATCAAACCATCGCCGTGTTAAACATTTGTTTTTGTATAAACTTTATTTATTTATCGAAATAAATCTGTAAATTTTGTGCAATTTTAGTGCATCGATATCGATAAAAATGAAGTGGTATTTATATTATATTTTCGGCGTACATTTTCACTTGCCAGACTGTCAGTCAGACCCTGAAACATCCCGATGTTCGGGGCCAGGGGCTGATCACTATATTGGCGAGAGTGGGTTGGGAAGGGGGGTGTATTTTAAAAGAGATCATGCACTTGGCTGCACAACCAAATTGCTGGCTCTGCTGGACTGGAGATAAAATGTTTTTATGTTACTGGGACGAAATGTGGAGCTAGAGACATATTGGCGCCACAAACTGCAGTACCTCACTGTACCAGTCCCCCAGCCCTCCCTCCCCCTCCCCTTGTCAGGATCAAATAGTGCGTCCCTTTACCAATCGGGCCTGTAGATGAGCGACAAGCGTTCATGTTTTCTTAGTCAGGCCAGGAACAAAAGAAACGCGACCCATTTCATGCCACTTGACCTTTAATTTCCCGCCAAAATTACCCGTCGTCTGACGGTGTCGTCTGCTGGTCTGCGAGGCTGGCGGCTGCAGACTGGCGGGGCCTGAGGGCGGCACCGACGGCCAGGAACGCCCGCATGGCGGCGCTGCTCATGGGGAATGTACAGGGGAGGGCAGCAGGTGTCCCCCGCATTCATTAGGGCTGCCCAGGGAATGCTTATCAGCTTAATGGCACCGGCTCGGAATGGCTTCGAGTTCCTGTGGGGCCGGTGCGGGTGCCATGGAGATCGAGGCGGAGAGCCACGGGTATGTTAACCGAGTGTGGAACTGTTCTATTGCTGGGGGCATCGTAAAACTCTCATGGATTTTATCACCAGATACAATTTACATGATTTTTGCACTTTGTCTTCATCGTTGGCTGGCGCAGAACCCTCCCTCAGACCCCCCCCCCCCCCCAGACTCCCCTCCCCGACTCCGTGGCAGACCTCAAGACACCACGCAATTGCCTCATCCCGCCCCCAGGAAATCATATTTCATTTACCATGTGCTTTGGATGGCTCGGGTATGGATGGCATATCCGCAGGTTCAGGCATTCAGATTCAATATTGTATAAAATATCTGTGCGTTAAATATTGAGTAACAGTGCACTGGACCCCATATGCCATTATTGTACTTGTTATCCATACCATGCGCTCACTAACTTAAGAAGATATTCTCTCATAACATTCTGATGACATTGATAGATCTGTTCATCTGTTCTGATAACATTGCTAGAGACAAACGTGAGCTTGAGGTCACTGAATGAAGTCCCACAAAGTCCTGTGCAGTACGCCGCACTGATGACGCTGACTTGCAGTCCATACAGCGATTGTATACTGGCGGACTCCGCAAGGGGGAGAGGGTGGGGGGGGGGGAGGTGAGTAGCCCTGTGACTGTAGCAGCATACCATGGTGATTAGTCAGCACCAGAGAAGATTGAATGAGACGTCCATAGCCAATCCATGTTCATTACCTTCAGAGATTCAGGACGAGTCCAAATAATGCCAATATGCTGCGATCAGCAATTATAACGAAAATGCTAATTTCATTTCTTGGGGTCTCAATATCGTATGAAGACGCATGAATGACTACTTAGTGTTGTGGTTCAAGGTATAGACAATGACGTAAGTCGTGAGATGCCATCGAGCTAATATGACTACGTCATAGGGCCAAGCATCTTGACTCTTCACCCAATGTTAATGTTATCTGCCGCACACTGACGTAATGATTTTAATCATTATCCTTACGTCATCTTTAATTGTAATGAAATCCACAATGGCTTGAAATGTCATTACGTGTCCTATATCTAATAGTGTCGCTTGTGTATAGATCTAAGCCATAGTTGTAATATTCGACTCGACTGCCTTCCGTCTGATCAGGAGAGAGATCTAGGCCGGCACGACGGCCATGTCCGGTGTACAGACGGCGCCAGCAGGGTTGTCGCTCTGCTCGAACTGCGGCTGCGCAAGATGACATCAGACCACGTGACCACCGATTCACAGGACTGCCTCTTCGTCTCCTTATCTTGACAAGTAGCTTAACGATGTTCGACTGATTCTTAATGCTGGGTCGTAACCCTGCCAACCCTGGGGGAGGTCCCACTGAGGATGTGGGAGGGAGGGGGATGTTGGTGTGGCTGTGGGTGGGGGGCTGGGACTGGGTCCCTCCTACTATTTAAATCATACCACCGTCATGTTACTATAGTAACACTGGGATCCAATGACCTGTCCATGGGGTTGGCCTCCTCAGTTCTCGTACAGCCTGCCCTCCCCTCCCCCCCCCCTTCCCCCAAAAGGGTAAATGTTACTTAACCGGAAGAGAACACCCCTTTAAGGTCATTAAAGAGAACCCGTGGGGGCTTTCACGAACACAGGTTAGCCGAGTACGGGGCTTAGTCGGCCAAAGTTACCATGTAAATGATGAGTGATTTTAGCCCCAACCGGCTATGTACGGGAAATAGGCCGCTGCTCCTTGTTATAGCCATGCTAGTACTGTAGCCATGGCGACATTCATACTGGTATGATATGTGTAGGAGACGATTGTGCAACCGACGGACCCGGGCATTATTGCCTTGTTAACCAGGCAGAGGGAGGGCAGCTGGAGGGTGTAACAGTCACACCCGTTATAACGACGTCGGGGCGCTGTAGGGACCGGGGTATCCCGTGGGGTACAGGGACTGGTAACTGGTGTAGTCAGTCACCCTGTTGTCCATTCTGCTGACACTGAGGATTAGGTCGCCTCTCAGTCAAACGTCAACCTGTCCCAGCATGCAATGCATGTCCCGGAACAGGAAGTGCTCGAAGGCAGAGCTGTTTTTTGAGAGACGATGAGCAGTGATGAATGGTGGTGGGGGTGGGACGGGGGTGGGGGGCTGGGGGGGCCGGAATGATGGGAGGCAAGATATTAAGGGAGTGGTGGGTATGTGGGTTGCGGAAGGGGGGGATGGAGTGGGGGGGGGGGCGAGGCAGGGGCATAGACGGGAGGCGGTGGCCTGAGGCGTTAGAGTGCCGGGAGACTGCCGTCCGTACCTTACCTCGACCCTCTACCCCACCCTGACACCCACACTAACCTCTACCCTCTACTCCCATCCTACCTTCACACGTACCCCTATCCTCATTCCTACCCCTACCCCTACCTCTGGCCTTACCTCTACCGCTAGCCTAACCCCTACCCCTACCCCTGGCCTTACCTCTACCGCTAGCCTAACCCCTACCTCTACCCCTGGCCTTACCTCTACCGCTAGCCTAACCCCTACCCCTACCCCTGGCCTTACCTCTACCGCTAGCCTAACCCCTACCCCTACCCCTGGCCTTACCTCTACCGCTAGCCTAACCCCTACCCCTACCCCTGGCCTTACCTCTACCGCTAGCCTAACCCCTACCCCTACCCCTGGCCTTACCTCTACCGCTAGCCTAACCCCTACCCCTACCCCTGGCCTTATCTCTACCGCTAGCCTAACCCCAACTCTTACCTCTGGCCTAACCTCTACCGCTAGCCTAACCCCTACCCTCAGCCTACCCCTATCCACGACTCTACCTCCGTAACTACCCCCCACCCCCCAATCCCACCTGCCCCCATACCTCCCCTCCCCCCTCAGCCAGCCACCACCCGGGGCATTGTTCTACCCCGGGGACAGAGCGCGGTGGGCTCTCTCTGTGCGGTACGTGGGCCCACTGTATGCGTCGACGCTGGCTGCCCGCCGGCAAACCGGACACACAGCCTCCTATGGAAACCCCATTCATTTCTTTTCATTCGTATATAGCTCCAGAGTAAAATGCGATTTGCGCACCCCCTAGCAACCCCCTAGTGTTACCCCCCGGCGCCCACACCCCCTCCCCGCGACACACCCACACAGCCACCCCACCCCACATGCCATAGGGCCGACCGTCTAGCTCAGTAGGTCATAGCGTCCGTATGGAGCGCTCTGGGCAATTGAGCCCCGTTGTGGCCATGCCTGTGTGGCCGCAGGATAAAGATCTCATGTCCTTCTTCGCTAAGAGTAGGGAGTTACCCCCTGGGACAGGGCTCCGCTCTTCCCTTCCTTCTCCTATTGACGCGATATGATCAGATTTGGGTAAAGTGTCCTGAATATACAACCAACCAACCATAGTGTTGTTTGGCACTCACACCACCACAAAGCTTGTGATATCTGGTATGTAGTCATATCATATATTTAGTTGTTCGTTTCTGCAGGTTTCTTCACCAAGAAAACCCTAAACGGGCTTTGATGTCAACAAATTAATGCGACTAGAGACATGGTTGCATGGGTAATATGTCTGTTATGACATGTGATGCTCGGGCTGAAGTCGCCGGACAGATTGACAGATACATAGAGCATCTCCTTGGGTTATATAGTTCATAAGCTTAAAGTGTTAAGAATTCAATTATTGATACAAGAATTCAATTATTGACAACAAGAATTCAATTATTGATACCAATATTTCAATTATTGATAACAAAATTCAATTATTGATAAAAACTATTCAATTATTGATAACAACAATTCAATTATTGATAGCAATAATTCAATTATTGATAACAACAATTCAATTATTGGTAACAACAATTTAATTATTGACGTCATTGATGCAATTAGTGACATCAATGATCCAATTATTGACATCAATGATCCAATTATTGACATCAATGGGGATTTAATTATCTATATCAATGGAGATTCCATTACCGATGTCGACAAATCAATTATTGATATCAAGGATTCAATTCTTGGTTTCTGTAATTCAATTATTAAGCGCATACTCGAATAATGAACCGGTCCCTAGTTGTAAAGGTGGAGTAATACCTGTCCTGATAGCCGAGCCACCGAGGTAGAGTAATACCTATCCTGATAGCCGAGCCACTGAGGTAGAGTAATACCTATCCTGATAGCCGAGCCACTGAGGTAGAGTAATACCTATCCTAATAGCCGAGTCACTGAGATAGATTGAAATCTATCCTGATAGCCGAGCCACAGAGGTAGAGTAATACCTATCCTGATAGCCGATCCACTGTGGTAGAGTAATACCTATCCTGAGAGCCGAGCCACTGAGGTAGAGTAATACTTATCCTGATAGCCGAGTCACTGAGGTAGAGTATTACCTAGTCTGATAGCCGAGCCACTGAGGTAGAGTAATACCTATCCTGATAGCCGAGCCACTGAGGTAGAGTAATACCTATCCTGAGAGCCGAGCCACAGAGGTAGAGTAATACCTATCCTGATAGCCGAGCCACTGAGGTAGAGTAATACCTATTCTGTTACATAAAACACCAAAAGGTTAACCTCTCAGGTTAATGCTCACATGACAGATTAAGTGTTAAGGCCCTACAGGAAACTAAGACGTCTGTGTTTGACTAACCGACTGATCTTCATGTTGAAGGCTCAATGGTCATCGGGGTAGATCTATCACAACACTGTGCTTGAATATGCGACACGTATATGGCGATATTAATCTGGGGAGTGAGATGGATATCGCTTACATATTACCATCGGTTGTGGAATATTGAAACATGATGAGGACAGGCCTCAGATACCATTCTAATCATAGCCGATATTGGCCGGACCAGTGTGGATGGCGGTCTATAAGTAGGACGCTAACTGAGCTCTATAGGTCCCAGCTATATAGGTCATAGGTCCCAGCTATATAGGTCATAGGTCCCAGCTATATAGGTCATAGGCCATAGTGGAAAAGGTGAAGGTAACTGAGCTCTATAGGTCACAGCTATATAAGTCATAGGTCCCAGCTATATAGGTCATAGGCCATAGTGGAAAAGGTGAAGGTAACTGAGCTCTATAGGTCACAGCTATATAGGTCATAGGTCCCAGCTATATAGGTCATAGGCCATAGTGGAAAAGGTGAAGGTAACTGAGCTCTATAGGTCACAGCTATATAAGTCATAGGTCCCAGCTATATAGGTCATAGGCCATAGTGGAAAAGGTGAAGGTAACTGAGCTCTATAGGTCACAGCTATATAGGTCATAGGTCCCAGCTATATAGGTCATAGGTCATAGTGGAAAAGGTGAAGGTAACTGAGCTCTATAGGTCCCAGCTATATAGGTCATAGGTCACCGCTATATAGGTCATAGGCCATAGTGGAAAAGGTGAAGGTAACTGAGCTCTATAGGTCACAGCTATATAGGTCATAGGTCACCGCTATATAGGTCATAGGCCATAGTGGAAAAGGTGAAGGTAACTGAGCTCTATAGGTCCCAGCTATATAGGTCATAGGTCATAGTGGAAAAGGTGAAGGTAACTGAGCTCTATAGGTCCCAGCTATATAGGTCATAGGCCATAGTGGAAAAGGTGAAGGTAACTGAGCTCTATAGGTCACAGCTATATAGGTCATAGGTCACCGCTATATAGGTCATAGGCCATAGTGGAAAAGGTGAAGGTAACTGAGCTCTATAGGTCACAGCTATATAGGTCATAGGTCACCGCTATATAGGTCATAGGCCATAGTGGAAAAGGTGAAGGTAACTGAGCTCTATAGGTCACAGTTATAGGTCATAGGTCACCGCTATATAGGTCATAGGTCATAGTGGAGAAGGTGAAGGTAACTGAGCTCTATAGGTCAACGCTATATAGGTCATAGGTCACCGCTCTATAGGTCATAGGTCCCAGCTATATAGGTCATAGGCCATAGTGGAAAAGGTGAAGGTAACTGAGCTCTATAGGTCACAGCTATATAGGTCATAGGTCCCAGCTATATAGGTCATAGGTCACAGCTATATAGGTTATAGGTCACAGCTATATAGGTCATAGGTCACAGCTATATAGGTCATAGGTCACAGCTATATAGGTCATAGGTCACAGCTATATAGGTCATAGGTCACAGCTATATAGGTCATAGGTTTCACACGTGGGGCTCGAACCCCCTGCCGACCGCTTAGGGTGCTGACCACGCTACCGACTGGGCTACCACGGGTGACTCCCGGGCGCCAGTAACAGGATACACCGGTGGAGATGTAATGTATATAATGATAGTGACGACATGTAAAAATGCCCTTTCCCCTGCTACCAGAGGCCCCGGCTGGCCCAGCAGAGTACACTCAACAACATCCGGACGGTATTGGTAAGTGAAATACAGCCTCGTTCGCCTTGCCTGACGCATAAATAGACTTTTAAATTAAACAACTTGAACTTTTGGGGTACCAACATTGGTCGTTATACCCGGGTACCGGTGTGGAGTGAACTCCGGCCCTGGACGTGGGATGAACCCAATACCCTTAAAATACCTTTGCGGGAAACAACTCCAAATTGTGTTTAAGCTTCCAAAGAATGCTATCGGGATTTACTTTGTGGTCTATCACTGACACTCGCTGTGAAGTCTGCCATTCCCCTTCAATTGCTCTGTTGGCTTGCTCGCCGACCCATTGTGAGCGCAAGTGATGATCTCAGTTGCGTCAATGGCATGTTTTATGTGAGGTCTGCCGCGGGTATATATATATATATATATATATATATATATATATATATATCCTATAGATATGTCTCTGAAGGCCTCTCCTGGAGGCTGACGGTGGCCTGTCCGCCGGGTCGCGGGCGCCAGGCCGATCGGCGATAAAGGGGGGAAATGTCCGTCGCGCTTTAACGACGGAAATCTCAGCCACGTGGTGTGTTCACGGACCCATAACCCACGTCTGGTGATGAGCGATATAGGGGCGGTTTTAGTGCTGTAAAACTGCCGTGTCATATAGTTTGCCCTTTAGCTTGTGTACGGTGGGTGAGAGTCAAGAGGGGGTGAGGGTATGGCTGCGGGTAGAGAGACAGAGGAGGCGGACGGGGGAGAGGGGGGGGGGGGGAGCCGAGGGGGTTGGTGAGGAGCGAGAGGGGGTGGATTGACATTGCATGTGAGTTTTCCTTCCGTGGGTTGACATTTCGTGGCTTGGGGATAACGACTCGTTAATCAGCCCCGTGATGAACGCGTGGTGACGTCCATACGACGTCTATAGCGACAGGCGCCCCGGAATAATCTCCTCCTAGAGGGCGCTGGTTACCCGTGCCCTAATGAGACATAACGCACAAACATGGCCGACTCCTACAAAGTGATGATGGGTAATTGATATTTGTAGCCAGTGTGTTTATAGCCCCTCGCTCTTAGTTATGGCGTCTGGGATAAGGGAGAAGGGTAATGCGCGCTATCATGCTGGTGGTACATTTAATATGCGCTGAAACTTATTTACAGAAAGTGTACATAAAATACGGTTGCAAACATTGTCAAATGATTGCTGAGTCGGCGGCTTCTTGGCGGGATAATACGACTTATGGTCCTTTGGTGTCCATTTTGTTGGGCATACATTAGGACTGCCTCAGCTCATATTTGAGAGGAAAAATGTTCATCACCGCATATGTACGTAGGCTCAGAGGAAACTACACCCATTGCACCAAGGCAACAGAACAGAAAAACCGTGACGTCAATATGATCACCTGGGATTCGATACTACGACTATTTTTTATCGAGCCAGCGCCTGAAATGTGACTCACCGCACTAAAATCTCATCTGCACTATCTGGAATTCAGGTCAGGTGCGACATGTTATTGAGCTGTTAAAAGGCATTAACGATTTGGTGCGTACTACTGGCCATAGTTTTGTCCAGATTTCTGCCCTTGGTCGATAATCGGTGGCCTTTCACAAACACATTTTTTGTGACATATTGGAAATCCAGATCCTCGATCTACCAATACACCCACGCCAAGTGTGTGTCTGTCCGTGGTGCCCCCTCGCCACACTCGCCCTCAGTTAATTACGCAATGCTGTTAATTGTACCTTCAGGTATTTATCTCTCTCTCTCTCTCTCTCCCTATGATTGTGGTTGTTACTTGAGTTTTAGTTATGACGGTGTCAAAGGCACCATCAACATTAGGTATGACGTCACAGTCATCTCTGGCGTGTGAACGCCAACGTGGGTCAAGACGTCACAGAATCACTGGTGTGTGAACGTCAACATTGATGATGACGTCACAGAATCACTGGTGTGTGAACGTCAATATTGATGATGACGTCACAGAATCACTGGTGTGTGAACGTCAACATTGATGATGACGACACAGAATCACTGGTGCGTGAACAGAAACACGAATAGCTGACTCACTCGAGCGTCGAGCTCACCAGATACGCCATGAATGACGGATGGGTGACAGGCCATCTATAATACCAGTCAATCCCGGCCTCACTTCTCGTTTTAACAGGGTCCTCGCGTCGAACTCAATGACGTAAAACTTGGCTGGTTGGCGTCATGCATGCCATGGTAATATTAACTGCGGAGTCCCTGCTGCCGAGAGCGAGAAACAATGACAGCGAGATCTGGCCGGGATCTGGGCGAGACCTGAACCACACGCGAAGAGAAAATAACCTTAGGAAGTGATGAGACTCGAACGTGGGAACGAATGCTGTAAGGCACCTGTACTCGGGCGCTGACAATAGGTGTGTGGCGTTTGGTTATTGCGCACGATGGATTCTGTTTCAGGCCAATAGGAAATTATGTTTTAAAAAATATCCCCGCCACTGAGTGCAATTGACAAGGCACTTCAGTCATCTGTTGTTAGCACTGTGAATTTATTCTTATTTTAAAAGTGAAGTCCGGAAATAGACGGATTGGTCCCCGAAAATCATCCTGGTCCTATTAGGTCATCATGGTCCTAAACTCTATTAGTCCATTTATTGAATCTGGTGCCGACATGTCACAATGCACAGATAATATAGCCTTTATATTATCTCTGAGCCAAACTGTGCCATTTGGCGTAGATAAATATACAAGGGTTGCTAAACTTGATTAGGGTGATTATAAATATGTAAAAGATAAAATATGTATATTCATACCATGAAAACGCATGCTTTAGTCTGCTTTCCCGTCATGCCTGATGCCCCTTAATGCTTAATCAAGAAAGCCACCATGGTGATGCTAATAATGACATAACGCGAGGAAAAGTCCCAATGGAAGGTTGTTAGGAGCAAAATGTCTCCAGTGTCAGTCCGTAACGACTTCCTGCTACTGCCGATACAGTTATACGCTCTTTATGTTTGACTTGGACAAGAGTGCCGGTGTGGGGGATTGGGCCGGGTGTGGGGGGGTGTAAATCTAATCGGCGCATACCATATATCTGCGGTCTGTGGACAAAGCCAGAGACAGCCACACACCTGTGTGACTGCAAGGCGCCGCCGGAAGTTAGCTTGTCCATGAGACTAAGTAATGCATAAGATAAAACAAGAGCGAGGCATAGGCGGAACCTGCAAGTCGACCTCAGACAAGTAGGACATGAATAATGGACAGAGCGGAGAGGTGGCAGCGGCAGAGGCACAGAGCCGATAGAGCTGGTGGCACTTACCAAGGCGTCGTACTGACGCCTCTCCATGACAACGGCGTCAAAACTCATGGTGTTCCCCTGGCTTCCTGTCACCGGGCGTCAGATGGCGGTTAGAGATGACACACCCCACGCCGCGTCTACTTTAGATCATTCCCGACCGCCGCGTCGTCACGCCGCCGCTGCATATGGGGAGGGCACTGGCGACGGCGGAGATCCGACACAATGACACTGCCCTGTCTGTCTCTACCCATCGCCGTGCCCCAATAGCCGCCCCTCCCTCCCTCCCTCCATCCCTGCCCGCTACTGTCATCTTCCTACCCCTCTCCCTCTTTCCCCGCCTCTACTGTCATCCTCCTACCCCCCTCCCCCCCACCCCCCATCACATCCACCGACTCAGTCGCCGCCTGCAATCCGGCCTTTCACTGTGGCGACGCACCACGTGACGGGCGGGCTGCGCACCACTGGAGCCTGCTACGCCACTCAGCGATTTATTATTCATCACAGAATGTGACGACATATCAACACCAATCACCCCCCCCCCCTTATCTCCACCCCTCACCCGTCATCCCCTTCCCCCTCCACCTCTCACCCCTCCTCACACCCCGCCGCCCCCCTATCCTATGTACCACTCCCCCCATCTACCCACCCCTCACCCTATGTACCCCTCACCCCCTCACTCCATCCACCCTCCTCCCACCCTATGTAGCCCTCACCCTCTCTATCCTCCCCTTTACTAACTCTACCCCCCTCCCCTCCACCCAATGTACCCCTCACCCCCTCCATCCTCCACCCGGTTATGAGGGATTATTGCCACTGGTTGCACGAGTTCTGTGCGACTGACGATGACATTAATCGGAGGGTGGAGGAGGTGGGCGTGAGGGGAGGGAGGGGTGGTGGGGCCGGGGGAATGGGGGGTAGTGGCTAGATAGTGTCGGGGATGTGTGGGGACAGGGGTGGATACCTGGGGGGTCCTGTGGTCGCCCGCTACGGCCATGCGGGTGTTCTAACCCTGGTTGAGGTGAGTGTATGTACCACAAATACATCCCAGTGCCAAATGACTAACCAACCACCTGTCCACCTGTCACAGCACACGCTCGCTGATATGTAAATAGATCAGAATGGGATCTGTTCATCATGGGGACATATGTAAATGCCACCACGTGTATACATATATATTTATATATATACATATATATAGAGAGATAGAGGGAGAGAGAAAAAGACAGACAAAGAAAGAGAGAGGATGGCAGAGGACAGACAGACCTATATAATATATAAATGTATATATAGAGAGGGTTATTCATACAATGAAAGCAGGGTGCGGGGGTGAGTGGGGGTGAGGGTGGGGTGGGGTGGGGGGGTGGGGGGCTTGGAGGTAAGCCAGGCTGTGGCTGCCGACCCCAGCTCGCGGCACGATGTCCCCCCTGATTACCGTGGGTAACAGTGCGTTAAGCAGGACTCCCGGGAGCGCACCATGCCAGGTGCAGGTCGGAGCTTCCGGAAGAATAGTTCCATAGAGACAGCGGTGAGCGCAGCATCCCGCCGTAACAATGGCTCTCTCGTCATGGTACATTGTCGCTCCTAGATTACCATTGCCAGATGTAATCAGACCATAATCGCCACAATGAACGTCTAATCAGCTGCCTCTGGAAGCGAAGTCATTACTTTTGCCACCCCGTGGCGGGCGTCCACCTGTCGTTTCTGGATGTGAACAACGGCGACAAGTAAGTCGCCTTGTTAATCATCAATACCGCAACGCCGCGAGAGGAGAGACAAACTAGTGAAGTGATGCCACCAGTGTCATCGATCACATCGGCAATCGATTAGCTGGCGAGAGGATCTCCAAACCGGAATCCTAACCCCCGCCTCCCCACCCCCCCCTCCCACACCCTCATTCTCATGTCCCCTTACCCCAGCGGAGATCCAAACACAGGGCAGACCCCTGCGCCCCTGCGCCCCTCCCCACCTCTCCTGCTCTGACCCCAGCGGGCATCCAAACACAGAGCAGAGCCCTTACCCCCCACCCCCCACCACTCTCCTGCCCGGACCCCAGCGGGCATCCAAACACAGAGCAGAGCCCTTATCCCCCCCCCCCCCCGCCCCCTCCCTAACTCTCTCGCCCTAACCCTAGCAGGCTTCTAAACACTAGCCAGTACCCTATCCTGCCACGTGGTACCCGGTGCGCAGTTCCAAGCTCTCTCAGCCGCTTTGTCTCAGCCTATTCCATTGCGCGGCTTTATATTATGCTAACAATGGTTGGTTGGCTGCTGTCCTTTTTGCGTGTCTGTGGAAGCATAGATTCCGCAGTGAACAAGTACGACCGGTGCCGGAAGTCCCCCAAGACACTCCCCAATGTAGATGGCGCTGAGGGTTGTCCTCACCATCATTACACATTAACCACGGAACCTATATGGGCTGACAGCGCGCTACGGAGCATAATGGTATGTTCAGCTGGTTCGCAGCCACCTCATAGTCAACCTCCTACCCCCCCCACCCCCCCCCCCTTCCGACACCATCCTTTCACATGAACGACGAAATCCAGGCTTGCAGCGCGCCACGGAACATAATGGTATATTCAACTAGCTCCTAGCCCCGGGGGGGGGCACTATTATACACATCTGGTGGTGGTGGTGGGGGGAGGGGGCGGTCCGCGGGTGCCCCTTAATGCCTGAGAGATCGGACATTTTTGATGCAAATGATACCCGTATATAGAGGATATTTCAGCGGGGTGGGGGGGGGGGGGGGGTGGCTCTGCAAATGCGTTCATAGAGCGGGTTTGTCGGGAATAAACCGAGCGGCGGGTCAACGGAAAAAAATACCCCGACCGAGCGAATTTTGCCGGTAAATATCCCGACCGAGCGAATTTTGGCGGTAAATACCTCGACCGAGAAAAAGGTGGGGGGGGCCTTACCGCGGAACCCCCCTAATCCCAGCAATGTGTAAAGTACTACGCCTCCTAGGTACCTCATACTCAACCTCCTACCGCCCCCCCCCATCCCTCCTGTCCAACCCCTCCCAGCCCCGGCGGACCATGACTTGTATGAAAGCCGCCCCCTCCCCCCCTCACCAGTCCTGTTGTCTGGTTCCCGACCCTTTCACCCAGCTCCAGCACAACCCCAACGAACTCTCTCATTACCATAGCGATCGGAGGGCACGCCGGTCGGCATACCTACCACGTGACCGGATCGGGAAGGGTGCTGGGGGGGGCGGTGCTGCCGTGTGTCGGCCTCATTACGGTTGGCCGACGGTAAACCTCAGGTGCCTGATGACACCGCTCGACGGTAAAGTCAACCAATGTCCTGGTGACATCAAGACCGGGTGGAGAGCGGTGGGTGGGGACAGGAGCGGAGGGGGGGGGGGGGGGACAGATCATTATATCGGCGGCTGGGTTACATTCCCAGCAGGGCCTCCCCGGGGTCGTGTTCCCTCCTCACCATTACCCTTGACAGGTAATCGAGGAGTCTTTTTTTCTTAGCTATTACCCATAATAACCATGGTGAACACGGGTATAGGTCAGTGTCTAGGGGTGAGGCGGGGGGTGGCGGGGGGTGGGGGGGGGGTTGTTCAGTCAGCGATATCACTGACCTGGGGTTGCGGGGGGAGGGGGGGGGGTACTCAGTCAGTGATATGCCTGACCTGACTTGACTGAATGTTTCTTATTGCGGATTTTTATGTTGTCTTGACGACGATTGCAGTGCGAGCATAACGATAACAGGTGGGTATTCTCGTCTCATTTACGTAATATCGCTGCTTGTGTCGTCAGGTCCCCCTGTAGTGACGTCACGCCGGGTCGCCCTGTGGTGACGTCACGCCAGAGCGCCCTGTGGTGACGTCAGCTATACTCTATTGTTGCCTTCAGACCACAAATGTAAAACTTCATTTCAGTCATACAGTGAGAAGTCGAAAAAACACACGACCTTGCTAAATGAGACTGACCACATACATGGGATGGGTTAGATACAGTGGAAGGGCAACGGCGGATCGGGTCTGGACCCTCCCCCCCCCCCCCTCCCCATGCCTTTTTTCGAGGAAGAATGCCGTGTTTCAATGCGAAATTTAGGCGTGTACCTCCTACCCCCTTTTTTGAGGAAGAAGGTTATCTGACGCGTCGTAGATCCCCCCCCCCCGGTCGTCAACAAAATTGGTGCACCGCCGGTCGCAAGTTTTAATGAACTCCCCCCCCCCCCACCCCCCACCCCCCCTCTTTCAATTTCCTGGATCCGCTCCTGAAAGGTGTAGGCTTATAAGACTGTCACAAGAATTTCTGGCACGAGTGTTATGAATACGTAAATTGCAGCTGGTATCATATACATACCGGGAAATGTCATACTTAGTAAAGGCAGTTAAGCCTTTTAAATGTTAGGTTCTTGTTTTGATGTACAAAGCAGTGGGTTATACGGACTGGTGTGACGACGAAGGAAGCCGCTATCTGGCAGCTTTAGATACGGGTAAAACATTTCCCTGATACACCGGTTGACCACGTGACTATAGGTAGACGACCAGGAACTTGGTCCACTTTACCAAGTGGTGCCAACATAACTCAATATATAAGCGGTTAGAGCCACAAACACTAGAAGGTAATAGCTACTGCCGCTGTTTTAGGCGGTAACTGATAAGTGACGCGAAAAACACAGAGCAGTTATCCACTTCTAAGGGTGCGTATCTCAGGCCTGGAGATGTACTACAGGCCCTGTACTCCAGGGTTAGCTTAAACTCTCCGTCTGCTATCTGCCAACAGTGACGCAATACCTGTTTTCTTCACGACCCATCTATGCGTAGACCCCGGTGAGATTCCGACGATGTGGTACGTGTTAAAACAATGGGTTTTGCCTTGGGAAGCCTATTAAAGTCTTCTAAATAGGGGCTGTATTGAGTGAGGCACTGTATTGAGTGAGGCACGTGTTGCAATGACGCAGACATGTGGTGTGCAATGAATAAAATATTAGCTTTTTAAAGAAATCTCGAGTGGCTTTCTTGTGTACTACGTCATGAAAATTCATACATTGTGGCCATTTTTTGTAATATATTTTAACATGAAGACAATTATGATTACGACGCATTCACGCATTAACACCAACGAGATATCGACCAGGTATCTAGTAAAGTTAACAACAAAAACCACAAAAAATTGGTTATAAGTGGCAAATTGCTATAGGGCAGTAGCGACAGCCAAATATATAGGCAGACAGTCATCGCTTTACAGTTAAGTCCTGTGTTTGTTGAGCACCCATAAAGTGGGTATCGAGCACGCTTACATTAGAACAATGCTTCTTATAGCAATGAAAGCAAAATAAATACATTGGGCATCTTTATATCTTACCATGTCGGTACGTTCCATGTACTCGTTGACTAATAATCACGTAAAGACCGACCGTGTGATGGCAAACGTTGTGTGCCCGTACACGCGAACCTGCACTTGGAATAGTAATGGGGAGCTGTGCTTCCTGGTATCTTACTGACCCCTGACTGACTGAATGTAAGAAATGCACAACGCTGAAGGTTGAAGCTCGCACTGTTACGAAGTAATGCAAAACGTGTTCACTGGCCGCTTTGGGACGCACAACGTCTCAAATGTGTATTTATGTTCTCAATCTTCATGTTATGTTTCCTTTATTTGTTTCTCTTTTCTTTCGTTCATTGTATATCTTTGTGTCAAACGTGAGTCAAGTTTCTGCTCCACCTGAACCATTCCTCCACCACCAGTGCTCCACCGACTGGGCCTATATCAAGTGGGTTAGCCCTTTTAAGCTTCAAATATCTGCATTTACATCGTCTCATACGAATCGCTCGTCATCTCGCATGTCCATATTCAATAGCTATTGCGTTTGTATGTTACCATACCCCAGATCTAGCGAGAACCGGCCTTGTCAAATGCTGTATAACAATGGAACGAAATGTATCTGTCAACTCACTTCTCAGAGCGCATGTTACCGCCAAATGAGTAAAGGCAGTGTTTCATGTCGTTAGCTGATACAATTTTAAGGCAGTATGGAGGTGTGACGCCAAATTCTTTGTGCTCGGTTATCCAGGTCGATAGTGGTGACGAAGGTAACGACGAACCAAATACAATGAAGCATTCTCCTTATTGCTCGGACGACAACCTCACCGAATATTGTAAGGCGCAGTTCACAGTACTAAGTCTAAACTGCTGCTCCATTTCGGCTAAGTATGAGGAAATCAAAATATTTGTAGAAAGCATTGGTTGTAAAGGTCAACAGCTTTCAGTTATTTGTATTCAGGAAAGCTGGCTCTCAGGGGATTCTGATATATCGCGCTTTAAGCTCAATAGTTATACAACAGTATCCCAGGGCAAAGCATGCACTGCGCATGGGGGCCTTATCATATATCTACGTGACGATCTCAGCTATAAAATGGTGACCAACGTTGTCGATAAAGAAACGTGGGAAGGGTTATTTATAGAAATCTCCAGTCCTTGCTGGAACAAAACCATTATGCTTGGAAATATATATAGACCCCCATGTGAGTTAATTGGGAATTACAAAGAATTTATTGAAGAATTTAGCTATGTTCTTAGTTCTATGGAGAGACACGAGAATGAATTTATCATAGCCGGTGATTTTAACATTGATCTGCTCAAGATTAATGAAAAACAATGTATAAGTGATTTTTTTGATATGGTAGCAAGTCACAGTTTCTTCCCCAGAAGTGGTCCCGCGCGCTCCAAGCGTGCGGAGGGGGGGGGGGGGGGCGTTAGGGTTTAGAGAGGCCACAAGCACCACACGGAAAATGAACGGTGGAACCCATTATTTACCCCTATTAATGATTCCCCACTCTCTCAACTCTCCTCCAGGCCCCACTGTGTAGCCACGTGGACTCCAGGTCCCACTGTGTAGCCACGTGGACTCCAGGCCCCACTGTGTAGCCACGTGGCTGGGCGTCACGTAGACTCCAGGTCCCACTGTGTAGCCACGTGGCTGGGCGTCACGTAGACTCCAGGTCCCACTGTGTAGCCACGTAGACCAGGTCCCATTCTGTAGCCACGTGGACGCCAGGCCCCACTGTGTAGCCACGTGGACTCCTGGTCCCACTGTGTAGCCACGTGGACTCCAGGCCCCACTGTGTAGCCACGTGGACTCCTGGTCCCACTGTGTAGCCACGAGGACTCCAGGCCCCACTTTGTAGCCACGTGGCTGGGCGTCACGTAGACTCCAGGCCCCACTGTGTAGCCACGTAGACCAGGTCCCACTCTGTAGCCACGTGGACTCCAGGCCCCACTGGGTAGCCACGTGGACTCCAGGCCCCACTGTGTAGCCACGTGGCTGGGCGTCACGTAGACTCCAGGTCCCACTGTGTAGCCACGTAGACCAGGTCCCACTCTGTAGCCACGTGGACTCCAGGCCCCACTGTGTAGCCACGCGGCTGGGTGTCATGTAGAATCCAGGCCCCACTGTGTAGCCACGCGGCTGGGCGTCACGTAGACTCCAGGTCCCACTGTGTAGCCACGCGGCTGGGTGTCATGTAGACTCCAGGCCCCACTGTGCAGCCACGTGGCTGGGCGTCACGTAGACTCCAGGCCCCACTGTGTAGCCACGTGGCTGGGCGTCATGTAGACTCCAGGCCCCACTGTGTAGCCACGTGGCTGGGCGTCACGTAGACTCCAGGCCCCACTGTGTAGCCACGTGGCTGGGCGTCATGTAGACTCCAGGCCCCACTGTGCAGCCACGTGGCTGGGCGTCATGTAGACTCCAGGCCCCACTGTGTAGCCACGTGGCTGGGTGTCATGTAGACTCCAGGCCCTACTGTGTAGCCACGTGGCTGGGCGTCACGTAGACTCCAGGCCCCACTGTGTAGCCACGCGGCTGTGTGTTACGTAGAATCCAGGCCCCACTGTGTAGCCACACGGCTGGGTGTCATGTAGACTCCAGGCCCCACTGTGTAGCCACGCGGCTGTGTGTTACGTAGAATCCAGGCCCCACTGTGTAGCCACACGGCTGGGTGTCATGTAGACTCCAGGCCCCACTGTGTAGCCACGCGGCTGGGTGTCACGTAGACTCCAGGCCCTACTGTGTAGCCACGTGGCTGGGCGTCACGTAGAATCCAGGCCCCACTGTGTAGCCACACGGCTGGGCGTCACGTAGACTCCAGGCCCCACTGTGTAGCCACGTGGCTGGGCGTCATGTAGACTCCAGGCTCCACTGTGTAGCCACGCGGCTGGGCGTCATGTAGACTCCAGGCCCCACTGTGTAGCCACGCGGCTGGGCGTCATGTAGACTCCAGGCTCCACTGTGTAGCCACGTGGCTGGGCGTCATGTAGACTCCAGGCCCCACTCTGTAGCCACACGGCTGGGTGTCATGTAGACTCCAGGCCCCACTGTTTAGCCACGTGGCTGGGCGTCATGTAGACTCCAGGCCCCACTGTGTAGCCACGTGGACTCCAGGCCCCACTGTGTAGCCACGTGGCTGGGTGTCATGTAGACTCCAGGCCCCACTGTGTAGCCACGCGGCTGGGCGTCATGTAGACTCCAGGCCCCACTGTTTAGCCACGCGGCTGGGTGTCATGTAGACTCCAGGCCCCACTGTGTAGCCACGTGGCTGGGCGTCATGTAGACTCCAGGCCCCACTGTGTAGCCACGCGGCTGGGCGTCATGTAGACTCCAGGCCCCACTGTTTAGCCACGCGGCTGGGTGTCATGTAGACTCCAGGCCCCACTGTGTAGCCACGTGGCTGGGCGTCATGTAGACTCCAGGCCCCACTGTGTAGCCACGTGGACTCCAGGCCCCACTGTGTAGCCACGTGGCTGGGTGTCATGTAGACTCCAGGCCCCACTGTGCAGCCACGTGGCTGGGCGTCATGTAGACTCCAGGCTCCACTGTGTAGCCACGCGGCTGGGCGTCATGTAGACTCCAGGCCCCACTGTGTAGCCACGCGGCTGGGTGTCATGTAGACTCCAGGCCCCACTGTGTAGCCACGTGGCTGGGCGTCATGTAGACTCCAGGCCCCACTGTGTAGCCACGTGGACTCCAGGCCCCACTGTGTAGCCACGTGGCTGGGTGTCATGTAGACTCCAGGCCCCACTGTGCAGCCACGTGGCTGGGCGTCATGTAGACTCCAGGCTCCACTGTGTAGCCACGCGGCTGGGCGTCATGTAGACTCCAGGCCCCACTGTGTAGCCACGCGGCTGGGTGTCATGTAGACTCCAGGCCCCACTGTGTAGCCACGTGGCTGGGCGTCATGTAGACTCCAGGCCCCACTGTGTAGCCACGTGGACTCCAGGCCCCACTGTGTAGCCACGTGGCTGGGTGTCATGTAGACTCCAGGCCCCACTGTGTAGCCACGTGGCTGGGCGTCATGTAGACTCCAGGCCCCACTGTGTAGCCACGCGGCTGGGCGTCACGTAGACTCCAGGCCCCACTGTGCAGCCACGAGGCTGGGCGTCATGTAGACTCCAGGCTCCACTGTGTAGCCACGCGGCTGGGCGTCATGTAGACTCCAGGCCCCACTGTGTAGCCACGCGGCTGGGTGTCATGTAGACTCCAGGCCCCACTGTGTAGCCACGTGGCTGGGCGTCATGTAGACTCCAGGCCCCACTGTGTAGCCACGTGGACTCCAGGCCCCACTGTGTAGCCACGTGGCTGGGTGTCATGTAGACTCCAGGCCCCACTGTGCAGCCACGTGGCTGGGCGTCATGTAGACTCCAGGCTCCACTGTGTAGCCACGCGGCTGTGTGTCATGTAGACTCCAGGCCCCACTGTGTAGCCACGTGGCTGGGCGTCACGTAGACTCCAGGCCCCACTGTGTAGCCACGCGGCCTCCAGGCCCCACTGTGTAGCCACGTGACTGGGTGTCATGTAGACTCCAGGCCCCACTGTGTAGCCACGTGGCTGGGCGTCACGTAGACTCCAGGCCCCACTGTGTAGCCACGCGGACTCCAGGCCCCACTGTGTAGCCACGTGGCTGGGTGTCATGTAGACTCCAGGCCCCACTGTGTAGCCACGTGGCTGGGCGTCATGTAGACTCCAGGCCCCACTGTGTAGCCACGTGGACTCCAGGCCCCACTGTGTAGCCACGTGGCTGGGTGTCATGTAGACTCCAGGCCCCACTGTGCAGCCACGTGGCTGGGCGTCATGTAGACTCCAGGCTCCACTGTGTAGCCACGCGGCTGTGTGTCATGTAGACTCCAGGCCTCACTGTGTAGCCACGTGGCTGGGCGTCACGTGGACTCCAGGCCCCACTGTTTAGCCACGTGGCTGGCGTCACGTAGACTCCAGGCCCCACTGTGTAGCCACGCGGCTGGGCGTCATGTAGACTCCAGGCCCCACTGTGTAGCCACGTGGCTGGGCGTCACGTAGACTCCAGGCCCCACTGTGTAGCCACGCGGCTGGGTGTCATGTAGACTCCAGGCCCCACTGTGTAGCCACGTGGCTGGGCGTCATGTAGACTCCAGGCCCCACTGTGTAGCCACGTGGACTCCAGGCCCCACTGTGTAGCCACGTGGCTGGGCGTCATGTAGACTCCAGGCCCCACTGTGTAGCCACGCAGCTGGGTGTCATGTAGACTCCAGGTCCCACTGTGTAGCCACGTGGCTGGGCGTCACGTAGACTCCAGGCCCCACTGTGTAGCCACGCGGCTGGGCGTCACGTAGACTCCAGGCCCCACTGTGTAGCCACGCGGCTGGGTGTCATGTAGACTCCAGGCCCCACTGTGTAGCCACGCGGCTGGGTGTCATGTAGACTCCAGGCCCCACTGTGTAGCCACGTGGCTGGGCGTCATGTAGACTCCAGGCCCCACTGTGTAGCCACGCGGCTGGGTGTCATGTAGACTCCAGGCCCCACTGTGTAGCCACGCGGCTGGGTGTCATGTAGACTCCAGGTCCCACTGTGTAGCCACGTGGCTGGGCGTCACGTAGACTCCAGGCCCCACTGTGTAGCCACGCGGCTGTGTGTCACGTAGACTCCAGGCCCCACTGTGTAGCCACGTGGATGGGCGTCACATTGACTCCAGGCCCCACTGTGTAGCCACGCGGCTGTGTGTCACGTAGAATCCAGGCCCCACTGTGTAGCTAGTGGCTGGGCGTCACATTGACTCCAGGCCCCACTGTGTAGCCACGCGGCTGGGTGTCATGTAGACTCCAGGCCCCACTGTGTAGCCACGTGGCTGGGCGTCATGTAGACTCCAGGCCCCACTGTGTAGCCACCCGGCTGGGTGTCATGTAGACTCCAGGCCCCACTGTGTAGCCACGCGGCTGGGTGTCATGTAGACTCCAGGTCCCACTGTGTAGCCACGTGGCTGGGCGTCACGTAGACTCCAGGCCCCACTGTGTAGCCACGCGGCTGTGTGTCACGTAGACTCCAGGCCCCACTGTGTAGCCACGTGGATGGGCGTCACATTGACTCCAGGCCCCACTGTGTAGCCACGTGGCTGGGCGTCATGTAGACTCTAGGCCCACTGTGTAGCCACGCGGCTGGGCGTCATGTAGACTCCAGGCCCCACTGTGTAGCCACGTGGCTGGGCGTCATGTAGACTCCAGGCCCCACTGTGTAGCCACGCGGCTGGGCGTCATGTAGACTCCAGGCCCCACTGTGTAGCCACGTGGCTGGGCGTCATGTAGACTCCAGGTCCCACTGTGTAGCCACGTGGCTGGGCGTCATGTAGAATCCAGGCTCCACTGTGTAGCCACGTGGCTGGGCGTCACGTAGACTCCAGGCCCCACTGTGTAGCCACGCGGCTGGGCGTCATGTAGGCTCCAGGCCCCACTGTGTAGCCACGCGGCTGGGCGTCATGTAGACTCCAGGCCCCACTGTGTAGCCACGCGGCTGTGTGTCATGTAGACTCCAGGCCCCACTGTGTCGCCACGCGGCTGGGCGTCACGTAGACTCCAGGCCCCACTGTGTAGCCACGTGGCTGGGCGTCATGTAGACTCCAGGCCCCACTGTGTAGCCACGTGGCTGGGCGTCACGTAGACTCCAGGCCCCACTGTGTAGCCACGCGGCTGTGTGTCATGTAGACTCTAGGCCCCACTGTGTAGCCACGCGGCTGGGCGTCACGTAGACTCCAGGCCCCACTGTGTAGCCACGCGGCTGTGTGTCATGTAGACTCTAGGCCCCACTGTGTAGCCACGTGGCTGGGCGTCACGTAGACTCCAGGCCCCACTGTGTAGCCACGTGGCTGGGCGTCATGTAGACTCCAGGTCCCACTGTGTAGCCACGTGGCTGGGCGTCATGTAGACTCCAGGCCCCACTGTGTAGCCACGTGGCTGGGCGTCACGTAGACTCCAGGCCCCACTGTGTAGCCACGTGGCTTGGCGTCACGTAGACTCCAGGCCCCACTGTGTAGCCACGTGGCTGGGCGTCATGTAGAATCCAGGCCCCACTGTGTAGCCACGCGGCTGGGCGTCACGTAGACTCCAGGCCCCACTGTGTAGCCACGTGGCTGGGCGTCATGTAGAATCCAGGCCCCACTGTGTAGCCACGCGGCTGGGCGTCATGTAGACTCCAGGCCCCACTGTGTAGCCACGTGGCTGGGCGTCATGTAGACTCCAGGCCCCACTGTGTAGCCACGTGGCTGGGCGTCACGTAGACTCCAGGCCCCACTGTGTAGCCACGAGGCTGTGTGTCATGTAGACTCTAGGCCCCACTGTGTAGCCACGCGGCTGGGCGTCACGTAGACTCCAGGCCCCACTGTGTAGCCACGTGGCTGGGCGTCACGTAGACTCCAGGCCCCACTGTGTAGCCACGTGGATGGGTGTAATTACTCTTCTCATATCTGGACTCGCGGGATTATTGCTGAACAAATATACCAGGAAGCATTGACCTTGACCTTGACCTTCACCTTGACCCAAGTGTTACCACAGGGGTGACAAGTGGCGCTGAGGGAAGTGGTTTGACCTTCTCCCCTTACCCCTCCACGCCTCTTTCCCATCCCCCTCCACCGCCATTTCCCATCAGCCCTCCATCCCCTCTCTCCCTCCCAGTAGACGCACAGTAAAGCAGGCCCAACCCCTACTCTGACAGCCCTACTTCTGGCGCGGAAGAATACAAGTCGGGGCCCTTGTCAAGTGACAATCACCTATGGACATCCATCTCGATCGTATGGACTATTTGTTTGCCGCAGAAATGCTGATGAGTGTAATTTTTTGCTTCTGGTATTTCTTTTCTTGCAGTCTTTGGCCATTGGATCCCTTGTTTCGTACAGTGCACTTGGCACTCAGTACACCTCATGTGGGACGTACCAGGCATCATCGCCGTGCGACCGGCGTGCTAATGTGTATAGGTAGCTGGGCACGGGCGCCGTGAAACCGGCGTGCTAATGTGTATTGGTGGCTGAGCACTGGCGCCGTGAAACCGGCGTGCTAATGTGTATTGGTGGCTGGGCACTGGGGCCGTGAAACCGGCGTGCTAATGTGTATTGGTGGCTGGGCACTGAGGCCGTGAGACCGGCGTGCTAATGTGTATTGGTGGCTGGGCACTGGGGCCGTGAGACCGGCGTGCTAATGTGGATAGGTGGCTGGGCACTGGGGCCGTGAGACCGGCTTGCTAATGTGTATTGGTGGCTGGGCACTGGCGCCGTGAAACCGGCGTGCTAATGTGTATAGGTGGCTGGGCACTGGGGCCGTGAGACCGGCGTGCTAATGTGTATTGGTGGCTGGGCACTGGGGCCGTGAGACCGGCGTGCTAATGTGGATAGGTGGCTGGGCACTGGGGCCGTGAGACCGGCGTGCTAATGTGGATAGGTGGCTGGGCACTGGGGCCGTGAGACCGGCTTGCTAATGTGTATTGGTGGCTGGGCACTGGCGCCGTGAAACCGGCGTGCTAATGTGTATAGGTGGCTGGGCACTGGGGCCGTGAGACCGGCGTGCTAATGTGTATTGGTGGCTGGGCACTGGGGCCGTGAGACCGGCGTGCTAATGTGGATAGGTGGCTGGGCACTGGCGCCGTGAGACCGGCGTGCTAATGTGTATAGGTGGCTGGGCACTGGCGCGGTGAGACCGGCGTGCTAATGTGTATTGGTGGCTGGGCACTGGCGCCGTGAAACCGGCGTGCTAATGTGTATAGGTGGCTGGGCACTGGCGCCGTGAGACCGGCGTGCTAATGTGTATAGGTGGCTGGGCACTGGCGCCGTGAGACCGGCGTGCTAATGTGTATAGGTGGCTGGGCACTGGGGCCGTGAGACCGGCGTGCTAATGTGTATAGGTGGCTGGGCACTGGCGCCGTGAGACCGGCGTGCTAATGTGTATAGGTGGCTGGGAACTGGCGCCGTGAGACCGGCGTGCTAATGTGTATAGGTGGCTGGGCACTGGCGCCGTGAAACCGGCGTGCTAATGTGTATAGGTGGCTGGGCACTGGCGCCGTGAGACCGGCTTGCTAATGTGTATAGGTGGCTGGAACTGGCGCCGTGAGACCGGCGTGCTAATGTGTATAGGTGGCTGGGCACTGGCGCCGTGAGACCGGCGTGCTAATGTGTATAGGTGGATGGGCACTGGCGGCTGGCAAGGATTCCAGGGACAGTGGGGGGGAGAGGGGGTTCGGAGCATCTGGGGTGTGGGTGTCCGGGGCACCCAGGGAGGGATGATGTGGGGCATCCAGGGAGAGGGCGGGGTGGGCGGGGGGGGGGGGCTGTCCGGGGCGCCTAGGGAAGGAGAGGGGTGTGCCATGCGATTTATGCAATCCAGAGTTCAGTGCAAATTATACTCCACTTTACGTGTGTACCCCACTGAGGCCTAATTTGCCCCCCTCCCCAATTTTGCGGCACCACCCGGTCCGTTTTTGCCTCGTCACAAGTGCTCGCCCCCCGTCCCGCCCCCCATCACAATATCTTGGATTCGCCCTTGCTGGCTGTAGCTTAGTTTTCAACAAGCTAGTCTTTATATATATATATCCAAGCGAAGCTCCTCCTTATCCCGCACTAACCTCAGACCCCCAGCAGCGTGTCCTGAGGACTTGGCCTCAGGACATGTAGCAGACCGCCAGGCACCGTGTCCGGGGCCAGTCTGCCCCCCCCCCCCAACCCCGCCCACCCCCTCCTCCACACCCCCGCTACCCCAATCCTGCCATTATTGATCGGTGTCTCGTTTGACCTCACGCTGTCAGCCATAAGCTCGTCGTCTGGCGCTGTCACCACCCCCGCACCCCCCCCCTGTCCACCACCCCAACTCCCACCCAATCCACCACTCCCCACTCCCTCCCCGTCCGCCACCCCCCACTCCCTCCCCGTCCGCCACACCCCACTCCCTCCCTGTCCACCACTCCCCACTCCCCTCCCCCCCCCCTGTCCTCAGGTGGGTGAAGCTTGCTGGGCTTTGGCAACGCAGTGACGGTCACATGACATCTCTACCACACGTCGAATCCCATGCCGCGTTAGCCATTATCAGGCCCTATTATATACCACCCCCCTATATTTGGATGACATTACGTAAAATGCTTTCTATGACTCCTGATGCGATATGAAACCCTAACATTAATGGTGAGAGATGTGTCCTCGCCACCTAGGTTTGGTCAGCAGTATAAATGTTGCTGTTGAACAAGAAGCAATGCGTCCACCCACGGCCGCTAAGCCTGCTGATGGCTGAACTCAGGCCCGGGCGTGTATCTCTGCTGGAGGCTCAGTAATACAGTTGGATCATGAATCCGTATTTTAGTGTTATGACGGCTTCGCTCAGCGGAATCTGGCCTTACGCCCACCCACCATGCGGTGTCGCCATCTAACGGTTGCAACAGGAGATTGGGTCTCGGATAGAGGCCGGGGGGGGGGTGGCTGGGGAGTGGGGGCGAACCAATCCGTGGACATCCGGGGGTCGCTTGGTTGCCAGGGGTTACCGACACAGACCGGTACAGAAGTGGCTTTGATGCAGAGTCTGATTTATAGTGTCGGCGGAGGTGAATAACCCGTGTATAGGGGGTAACTGGGTAGGTCCGCGCATCTGTCACTGTCCATGTCATGGTGATGACGATATGGGGGTGATGGTGGTAGTCATGGAGATCACAGCCACTACAATGGCGGAGATCTGGATAAGTGTGCACAAGATGAGAATGATATGAAGACAGAATGGTTATAGATAGATGAACGTGGAGATGACCAAGACGGATAAAGATGATGGTTGTGAGGATGATGAAGACAATGACGTTGAAGGTCATGTATGACAATGACGATGAAGGAAAACATAATTTCAAAGCGAATCATGATACTGAAAAAAAAGATGATGACGACTAGGATCATAGTTACGGTGGGGCCGGCTCGATAGCTCAGTGGGTTAGAGCGCTCGTATTGAGTGCTCTGGCCACCTGAGAGCCTAACGGCACGTGGATCGATGGTTCAAGCCCCGTTGTGGCCATGTCTGTGTGGTCGCAGGATAAAGATACCATGTCCTTCTTCGTAAAAGTAGGGGGTTACCCCCGGGGACATGGCTCCACTCTCCCTTTCTTCTCCCATTGACGCGATATGACCACAAGTGGTTAAAGCGTCCTGAATATACAACCAACCATAGTTACGTTGAAGATGCCGGTGAGAATGAAGATCCAGTATGAGACATGAGGCGGTAGCCCCAAGGCGACTGGTGGTGAGACCCGGAGGTTACAGGTAAAGTCATGTCTGGAATTTCTTGACATTGCTTTTCTGTTGGCCATTACACCTGACCACTGTGCTAAATGACAACTGACGTCGGTGGCACTGGTCTGTCCCTCAGTTCGTCCCATATTTACACCACAAGCATGACATCCGTCTCACCGATAGTCGGGTTGCCGCCCCGGTCTCCCGGATTAAAGGGACATTCCGGGGCGCTGTAAAGGGGCACGTGGCCGCCCCAGAGGGGGCTGGGTAGGGGGGGGTGCGGGGCACGTGGCCGCCCCAGAGGGGGCTGGGTAGGGGGGGGGCGGGGCACGTGGCCGCCCCAGAGGGGGCTGGGTAGGGGGGGGGGGCGGGGCACGTGGCCGCCCCAGAGGGGGCTGGGTAGGGGGGGGGGCACGTGACTACCTAAAGGGGGCTGTGGCAGGGGGTATAGCACGTGACCGCCTAGAGGGCGCTGTAGGGGAGCACGTGACGGCCCTGGCGGACGGATTGGGGGTGTCGCTCCGCCATTGGCAGTCGCAGCCACGCTGGCCAATAGGAGACTATTAGACGTGGGGCCAGCCACTAACAAAGTTAAACTGCGTCGGAGACGGAGTCGTCGGAAAGCCAAAGCGGTGGACGGAATATAACAAGGGGCAAAGGCTGGGTCCTGACTGGGAGGCTGGGTCCTGGCTGGGAGGACGGGTTCTGGCTGGGAGGATGGGTCCTGGCTGGGAGGATGGGTCCTGGCTGGGAGGACGGGTTCTGGCTGGGAGGATGGGTCCTGGCTGGGAGGATGGGTCCTGGCTGGGAGGATGGGTCCTAGCTGGGAGGATGGGTCCTGGCTGGGAGGATGGGTCCTGGCTGGGAGGATAGCTGGGAAGATTGGTCCTGGCTGGGAGGATGGCTCCGGGCTGGGAGGATAGGTCCTGGCTGGGAGGATGGGTCCTCGCTGGGAGGATGGCTGGGAAGATGGGTCCTGGCTGGGAGGATGGGTCCTCGCTGGGAGGATGGCTGGGAAGATGGGTCTTGGCTGGGAGGTTGGGTCCTGGCTGGGTGGATGGGTCCTGGCTGGGAGGATGGGTCCTGGCTGGGAGGATGGGTCCTGGCTGGGAGGATGGGTCCTGGCTGGGAGGATGGGTCCTGGCTGGGTGGATGGATCCTGGCTGAGTGGATGGGTCCTGGCTGGGAGGATGGGTCCTGGCTGGGAGGATGGCTGGGACGATGGGTCCTGGCTGGGAGGATGGCTGGGAGGATGGGTCCTGGCTGGGAGGATGGCTGGGTGGATGGGTCCTGGCTGGGAGGATTCATCCTGGCTGGGAGGATGGGTCCTGGCTGGGAGGATGGGTCCTGGCTGGGAGGATGGGTACTGGCTGGGAGGATGGCTGGGAGGATGGGTCCTGGCTGGGAGGATGGCTGGGTGGATGGGTCCTGGCTGGGAGGATTGATCCTGGCTGGGAGGATGGGTCCTGGCTTGGAGGATGGATCCTGGCTGGGAGGATGGGTCCTGCCTGGAAGGATGGGTCCTGGCTGGGAAGATGGGTCCTGGCTGGGAGGATGGGTCCTGGCTGGGAGGATGGGTCCTGGCTGGTAGGATGGGTCCTGGCTGGGAGGATGGGTCCTGGCTGGGTGGATGGGTCCTGGCTGGGAGGATGGGTCCTGGCTGGGAGGATGGGTCCTGGCTGGGAGGATGGGTCCTGGCTGGGGGGATGGGTCCTGGCTGGGAGGATGGCTGGGAGGATGGGTCCTGGCTGGGAGGATGGCTGGGTGGATGGGTCCTGGCTGGGAGGATTGATCCTGGCTGGGAGGATGGGTCCTGGCTGGGAGGATGGGTCGTGGCTGGGAGGATGGGTCCTGGCTGGGAGGATGGGTCCTGGCTGGGAGGATGGGTCCTGGCTGGGTGGATGGATCCTGGCTGAGTGGATGGGTCCTGGCTGGGAGGATGGGTCCTGGCTGGGAGGATGGGTCCTGGCTGGGAGGATGGGTCCTGGCTGGGAGGATTGATCCTGGCTGGGAGGATGGGTCCTAGCTGGTAGGATGGGTCCTGGCTGGGAGGATGGGTCGTGGCTGGGAGGATGGGTCCTGGCTGGGAGGATGGGTCCTGGCTAGGAGGATGGGTCCTGGCTGGGAGGATGGGTCCTGGCTGGGAGGATGGCTGGGAGGATGGGTCCTGGCTGGGAGGATGGGTCCTTGCTGGGAGGATGGGTCCTGGCTGGGAGGATGGGTCCTGGCTGGGAGGATGGGTCCTGGCTGGGAGGATGGGTCCTGGCTTGGAGGATGGGTCCTGGCTGGGAGGATGGGTCCTGGCTGGGTGGATGGGTCCTGGCTGGGAGGATGGGTCCTGGCTGGGAGGATGGGTCCTGGCTGGGTGGATGGGTCCTGGCTGGGAGGATGGGTCCTGGCTGAGAGGATGGGTCCTGGCTGGGGGGATGGGTCCTGGCTGGGAGGATGGGTCCTGGCTGGGAGGATGGGTCGTGGCTGGGAGGATGGGTCCTGGCTGGGAGGATGGGTCCTGGCTGGGAGGATGGGTCCTGGCTGGGAGGATGGGTCCTGGCTGGGAGGATGGGTCCTGGCTGGGAGGATGGGTCCTGGCTGGGTGGATGGGTCCTGGCTGGGAGGATGGGTCCTGGCTGGGAGGATGGGTCCTGGCTGGGAGGATGGGTCCTGGCTGGGAGGATGGGTCCTGGCTGGGAGGATGGGTCCTGGCTGGGAGGATGGGTCGTGGCTGGGAGGATGGGTCGTGGCTGGGAGGATGGGTACTGGCTGGGAGGATGGGTCCTGGCTGGGAGGATGGGTCCTGGCTGGGAGGACGAGTCCTGGCTGGGAGGATGGGTCCTGGCTGGGAGGATGGGTCCTGGCTCTGAGGATGGGTCCTGGCTGGGAGGACGGGTCCTGGCTGGGAGGACGAGTCCTGGCTGGGAGGATGGGTCCTGGCTGGGAGGATGGGTCCTGGCTCTGAGGATGGGTCCTGGCTGGGAGGATGGGTCCTGGCTGGGAGGATGGGTCCTGGCTGGGAGGATGGGTCCTGGCTGGGAGGATGGGTCCCGGCTGGGAGGATGGGTCCTGGCTGGGAGGATGGGTCTTGGCTGGGAGGGTGGGTCCGGGCTGAGAGGATGGGTCCTGGCTGAGAGGATGGGTCCTGGCTGGGTGGACGGGTCCTGGCTGGGTGGATGGGTCCTGGCTGGGAGGATGGGTCCTGGCTGGGAGGATGGGTCCTGGCTGGGAGGATGGGTCCTGGCTGGGAGGATGGGTCCTGGCTGGGAGGATGGGTCCTGTCTGGGAGGACGGGTTCTGGCTGGGAGGATGGGTCCTGGCTGAGAGGATGGGTCCTGGCTGGGAGGATGGGTCCTAGCTGGGAGGATGGGTCCTGGCTGGGAGGATGGGTCCTGGCTGGGAGGATAGCTGGGAAGATTGGTCCTGGCTGGGAGGATGGCTCCGGGCTGGGAGGATAGGTCCTGGCTGGGAGGATGGGTCCTCGCTGGGAGGATGGCTGGGAGGATGGGTCCTGGCTGGGAGGATGGGTCCTGTCTGGGAGGACGGGTTCTGGCTGGGAGGATGGGTCCTGGCTGAGAGGATGGGTCCTGGCTGGGAGGATGGGTCCTGGCTGGGTGGACGGGTCCTGGCTGGGTGGATGGGTCCTGGCTGGGAGGATGGGTCCTGGCTGGGTGGATGGGTCCTGGCTGGGAGGATGGGTCCTGGCCGGGAGGATGGGTCCTGGCTGGGAGGATGGGTCCTGTCTGGGAGGACGGGTTCTGGCTGGGAGGATGGGTCCTGGCTGAGAGGATGGGTCCTGGCTGGGAGGATGGGTCCTAGCTGGGTGGACGGGTCCTGGCTGGGTGGATGGGTCCTGGCTGGGAGGATGGGTCCTGGCTTGGAGGATGGGTCCTGGCTGGGTGGATGGTTCCTGGCTGGGTGGATGGGTCCTGGCTGGGTGGATGGGTCCTGGCTGGGTGGATGGGTCCTGGCTGGGTGGATGGTTCCTGGCTGGTAGGATGGGTCCTGGCTGGGTGGATGGGTCCTGGCTGGGTGGATGGGTCCTGGCTGGGTGGATGGGTCCTGGCTGGGAGGATGGGTCCTGGCTGGGTGGATGGTTCCTGGCTGGGTGGATGGGTCCTGGCTGGGAGGATGGGTCCTGGCTGGGTGGATGGGTCCTGGCTGGGTGGATGGGTCCTGGCTGGGAGGATGGGTCCTGGCTGGGTGGATGGGTCCTGGCTGGGAGGATGGGTCCTGGCTGGGAGGATGGGTCCTGGCTGGGAGGATGGGTCCTGGCTGGGAGGATGGGTCCTGGCTGGGAGGGTGGGTCCTGGCTGGGAGGATGGGTCCTGGCTGGGAGGATGGGTCCTGGCTGGGAGGATGGGTCCTGGCTGGGAGGATGGGTCCTGGCTGGGTGGATGGGTCCTGGCTGGGAGGATGGGTCCTGGCTGGGAGGATGGGTCCTGGCTGGGAGGATGGGTCCTGGCTGGGAGGATGGGTCCTGGCTGGGAGGATGGGTCCTGGCTGGGAGGATGGGTCGTGGCTGGGAGGATGGGTCCTGGCTGGGAGGATGGGTCCTGGCTGGGAGGATGGGTCCTGGCTGGGAGGATGGGTCCTGGCTGGGTGCATGGGTCCTGGCTGGGAGGATGGGTCGTGGCTGGGAGGATGGGTCCTGGCTGGGAGGATGGGTCCTGGCTGGGAGGATGGGTCCTGGTTGGGAGGATGGCTGGGGGGATGGGTCCTGGCTGGGAGGATGGGTCCTGGCTGGGAGGATGGGTTGTGGCTGGGAGGGTGGGTCCTGGCTGGGAGGATGGGTCCTGGCTGGGAGGATGGCTGGGGGGATGGGTCCTGGCTGGGAGGATGGGTCCTGGCTGGGAGGATGGGTTGTGGCTGGGAGGATGGGTCCTGGCTGGGAGGATGGGTCCTGGCTGGGAGGATGGGTCCTGGCTGGGTGGATGGGTCCTGGCTGAGAGGATGGGTCCTGGCTGGGTGGATGGGTCCTGGCTGAGAGGATGGGTCCTGGCTGGGAGGATGGGTCCTGGCTGGGAGGATGGCTGGGGGGATGGGTCCTGGCTGGGAGGATGGGTCCTGGCTGGGAGGATGGCTGGGGGGATGGGTCCTGGCTGGGAGGATGGGTCCTGGCTGGGAGGATGGGTTGTGGCTGGGAGGATGGGTCCTGGCTGGGAGGATGGGTCCTGGCTGGGAGGATGGGTCCTGGCTGGGTGGATGGGTCCTGGCTGAGAGGATGGGTCCTGGCTGGCAGGATGGATCCTGGCTGGGAGGATGCGTTCTGGCTGGGTGGATGGGTCCTGGCTGGGAGGATGGCTGGGGGGATGGGTCCTGGCTGGGAGGATGGGTCCTGGCTGGGAGGATGGGTTCTGCCTGGGAGGATGGGTCCTGCCTGAGAGGATGGGTCCTGGCTGGGAGGATGCGTTCTGGCTGGGAGAATGGGTCCTGGCTGGGAGGATGGGTCCTGGCTGGGAGGATGGGTCCTGGCTGGCAGGATGGCTAAGAGGATGGGTCTTGGCTGGGAGGATGGGTCCTAGGTGGGAGGATGGGTCCTAGCTGGGAGGATGGGTCCTGGTTGGGAGGATGGATCCTGGCTGGGAGGATGGCTGGGAGGATGGGTCCTGGCTGGGAGGATGGGTCCTAGGTGGGAGGATGGGTCCTAGCTGGGAGGATGGGTCCTGGTTGGGAGGATGGATCCTGGCTGGGAGGATGGCTGGGAGGATGGGCCCTGGCTGGGAGGATGGGTCCTGGCTGGGAGGATGGGTCCTGGCTGGGAGGATGGGTCCTGGCTGGGAGGATGGGTCCTGGCTGGGAGGATGGGTCGTGGCTGGGAGGATGGGTCGTGGCTGGGAGGATGGGTCCTGGCTTGGAGGATGGGTCCTGGCTTGGAGGATGGGTCCTGGCTGGGAGGATGGGTCCTGGCTTGGAGGATGGGTCCTGGCTGGGAGGATGGGTCCTGGCTGGGAGGATGGGTCCTGGCTGGGAGGATGGGTCCTGGCTGGGAGGATGGGTTCTGGCTGGGAGGATGGGTCCTGGCTGGGAGGATGGGTCGTGGCTGGGAGGATGGGTCCTGGCTGGGAGGATGGGTCCTGGCTGGGAGGGTGGGTCCTGGCTGGGAGGATGGGTCCTGGCTGGGAGGATGGGTCCTGGCTGGGAGGGTGGGTCCTGGCTGGGAGGATGGGTCCTGGCTGGGAGGGTGGGTCCTGGCTGGGAGGATGGGTCCTGGCTGGGAGGATGGGTCCTGGCTGGGAGGGTGGGTCCTGGCTGGGTGGATGGGTCCTGGCTGGGAGGATGGGTCCTGGCTGGGAGGATGGGTCGTGGCTGGGAGGATGGGTCCTGGCTGGGAGGATGGGTCCTGGCTGGGAGGGTGGGTCCTGGCTGGGAGGATGGGTCCTGGCTGGGAGGATGGGTCCTGGCTGGGAGGGTGGGTCCTGGCTGGGAGGATGGGTCCTGGCTGGGAGGATGGGTCCTGGCTGGGAGGGTGAGTCCTGGCTGGGTGGATGGGTCCTGGCTGGGAGGATGGGTCCTGGTTGGGAGGATGGGTCCTGGCTGGGAGGATGGGTCGTGGCTGGGAGGATGGGTCCTGGCTGGGAGGATGGGTCCTGGCTGGGAGGATGGGTCGTGGCTGGGAGGATGGGTCCTGGCTGGGAGGATGGGTCCTGGCTTGGAGGATGGGTCCTGGCTGGGAGGATGGGTCGTGGCTGGGAGGATGGGTCCTGGCTGGGAGGATGGGTCCTGGCTGGGAGGATGGGTCCTGGCTGGGAGGATGGGTCGTGGCTGGGAGGATGGGTCCTGGCTGGGAGGATGGGTCCTGGCTTGGAGGATGGGTCCTGGCTGGGAGGATGGGTCGTGGCTGGGAGGATGGGTCCTGGCTGGGAGGATGGGTCCTGGCTGGGAGGATGGGTCCTGGTTGGGAGGATGGATCCTGGCTGGGAGGATGGGTCCTGGCTGGGAGGTAACGTCATCGCACACACATCTCACAACACAGGTAACGTCATCACACACACCACACAACACAGGTAACGTCATCACACACACCACACAACTCAGGTAACGTCATCACACACACCACACAACACAGGTAACGTCATCGCACACACATCTCACAACACAGGTAACGTCATCACACACACCACACAACACAGGTAACGTCATCACACACACCACACAACTCAGGTAACGTCATCACACACACCACACAACACAGGTAACGTCATCACACACACCTCACAACACAGGTAACGTAATCACACACACCATACAACACAGGTAATGTCATCTCACAACATCACAACACAGGTAATGTCATCACACACCACACAACACAGGTAACGTCATCACACACACATCACGACACAGGTAGCCTGCCTCATCGCACACACCTCGCGACACAGGTGACGTCATCACATACACCATACAACACAGGTAATGTCATCTCACAACGTCACAACACAGATAATGTCATCACGCACACCTCACCACACATGTAGCGTCATCACACACACCTCGCGACACAGGTGACGTCATCACAAACACATCACAATACAGGTGACGTCATCCCACAGACATCACAACCCAGGTAATGTCATCTCACAACATCACAACACAGGTAATGTCATCACACACCACACAACACAGGTAACGTCATCACACACACATCACGACACAGGTAGCCTCATCGCACACACCTCGCGACACAGGTGACGTCATCACATACACCATACAACACAGGTAATGTCATCTCACAACATCACAACACAGGTAATGTCATCACACACACCTCACGACACATGTAGCGTCATCACACACACCTCGCGACACAGGTGACGTCATCACATACACATCACAACACAGGTAACGTCATCACATACACATCACAACACAGGTAACGTCATCACACTCAACCCACCGCTCGGCTAAAGACATAGCTTCCGGAATGTAACATATTCTGGATTCTTAGAGATTAAGTTGCAGAAAAAACGAAGCTCGGTGATGAGTCTGAACATCCAGGCTGTTCCACGATAACCACAGCTGGTCTGACATAGGCGGTGGTGGTGGCAGGTGGTGGTGGTGGTAGCAGGTGGTGGTGGTGGTGGCAGGTGGTGGTCGTGTGGTGGCGGTGGTGGTGGTGGCAGGTGGTGGTGGTGGTGGCAGGTGGTGGTGGTGGTGGTGGCAGGTGGTTGTGGTGGTGGTGGTGGTGGCAGGTGGTGGTGGTGGCAGGTGGTGGTGGTAGTGGTGGTGGTGGTGGTGGTGGTGGTGGTGGTGGTGGCAGGTGGTTGTGGTGGTGGTGGTGGTGGCAGGTGGTGGTGGTGGCAGGTGGTGGTGGTGGTGGTGGTAGTGGTGGTGGTGGTGGTGGTGGTGGTGGTAGTGGTGGTGGTGGTGGTGGTGGTGGTGGTGGCAGGTGGTGGTGGTGGTGGTGGTGGCAGGTGGTGGTGGTGGCGGTGGTGGTGGCAGGTGGTGGTGGTGGCAGGTGGTGGTGGTGGTGGTGGTGGTGGTAGTGGTGGTGGTGGTGGTGGTGGTGGTGGTAGTGGTGGTGGTGGTGGTGGTGGTGGTGGTGGCAGGTGGTGGTGGTGGTGGTGGTGGCAGGTGGTGGTGGTGGCGGTGGTGGCGTTGGTGGTGGTGGCAGGTGGTGGTGGTGTTGGTGGCAGGAGGTGGTGGTGGTGGTGATGGTGGTGGTGGTGGCAGGTGGTGGCATGTGGTGGTGGTGGTGGTGGTGGTGGTGGTGGTGGTGGTGGTGGCAGGTGGTGGTTGTGGTGGTGGTGATGGTGGTGGCGGCAGGTGGTGGTGGTGGCAGGTGGTGGTGGTGGTGGTGGTGTTGGTGGTGGTGATGGCAGGTGGTCGTGGTGGTGGCAGAGGGGTGGTGTGAGGGAGGGGCGGGTGGGGGTGGTGGTGTGATGGAGGGAAGGGGACAGGCCCTATTGATAACGGAGAAAGCTTGGCAGGAAGAGGTAGAAAATAATCGGTTGGGATGCCTTAAAGCGCCGCCCCCCCCCACCCACCCCACACCGCTGAAGGGCCCTTGTAGTAAATTAGATTAAAGAGCCTGTTTCTTGGGACCCACATCCGTTATGTACTTACCATTGTGTCGTTGTGCTAAGCATGGTACTCCAAGCCAGCCCTGCAGTCAGCTATCCCCGGCCCGTGGCTCCCGGCACAGCAGTCGCCTTCTCCGTCTGCGCTGTGATGATCACCCTCCTCGCCACACAGGAGTCTCCTCCCCCTCGCTACCCACCACCCTGGGGCGGTGTGTTCAGTGTCTCACCACTGACCGTACATCTACCTACACGGTGTGTGGATGTATGGCCGATCAACGTCAATGTCAACCGGGGGCTACAGCCGCAACACGTCCCTTGGGGTTCACCCGGTCATGCCTGGCCCTTCTACTCCTCCTTCTCTTCCTTCTCCTGCTTCTGCTCCTGCTTCTTCTTCACCTCCTCTTCCTTCTCCTACTCTTCCTCCTTCTACTCCAATTCCTCCTCCTCCTCTTCCTGATCCTCTTTCTCCTTCACCTCCTCTTCCTCTTTCTCCTCCTACTCCTCTTCCTTCTACTCCAATTCCTCCTCCTCCTCTTCCTGATCCTCTTTCTCCTTCACCTCCTCTTCCTCTTCCTTCTCCTACTCTTCCTCCTTCTACTCCAATTCCTCCTCCTCCTCTTCCTGATCCTCTTTCTCCTTCACCTCCTCTTCCTCTTTCTCCTCCTACTCCTCCTCCTTCTACTCCAATTCCTCCTCCTCCTCTTCCTGATCCTCTTTCTCCTTCACCTCCTCTTCCTCTTTCTCCTCCTACTCCCCCTCCTTCTACTTCAATTCCTCCTCCTCCTCTTCCTCCTCCTTCTTCTCCCAAGAGTGCCGGGTCCGGGTCCCGGACCACACAGCTAGGGTTACAAAATCAAATCACCACCGAAGCGTCTTCGCAAATTACATCATGTGCCGCGAGTCGGTCCTTGTCACGTGGGCAGTTGTCGCCAACCGCGTCGCCCGCCACCTGCCGCTGAATAACCGAACTAAGGCCAATAACTGTAATAATTTATTAAACAAAAAAGATCCGCCTAAAGACAATGCTCCTTGCGCAGCTCCGATTGATTCAAAGATGTTGGGAAGACGTGAGCGTGAAATAGTCTCTCGGCTGTGATCCGCGCAGAGAGTGAGAGAGAGAGACAGGGCACGAGAGGAGTGGTAAGAAGCAGAGCTGCGTACGGTCGTAAGCCGTCCTAATCCCTGTAATCTGCTGGCTAATCCCTCTTGCCGCGCGCACTGCGTCTGTTCACCCTAGCGACAACCAACTTGTTGCTGACTCTCATACCCGGGTTCCGTCCTTGGCGGTGGCATTTGAATGGAGCCGGCACGCTGGGGTCACTGTCGGTGAGGTCTGCCGGTTCTGGCTCTGGCAGGCAGGCAGCGAGGCAGGCAGGCAGTCAGGGAGGCAGGCAGGCAGACAGGGAGGCACGCCGGCCGGGTGGCTGGTTGGCTGGTTGGCTGCTTCGTGGGAGAGGAGACACCAGCCTCCAGTTAACCAGCACTCCCCCGTCCTGACGTCTCCCGGCCGCCGCCTTGGCAACCCACCCCTCCACCCTCCTCCTCCTCCTCCTGCCATCATAGACACACGTAACGCTCCCCCGTCCCCTCCCCTCCTCCCTTCCCACCCCCCCCCCCCCTTCCCACCCACTCACATCCTGTCGTCTCCCGCTCATCCCTGCCTTACCGTGCCGCAGCGCGCCGTGTCTCTGGCCATTCTGCTTCCCTTTCTCTGAGGCGCCGACTCAACATGTCCCCATCACGGGCTCATGCTGCGCCCATCTGTCCAGCGCCCCCCCCCCTCCCCACCCACCCCCACCGCCTGCCGCCGCCGCCTGCGACCGCCCAAGCCAGCCCCACTCCCCGCCCCGCTCTTCCCACCTTCACAAAGAAGATGCCGAGCATGCATGGAAACTGTCTCCCGATGTGACTTCCCCGCAGCGCCTCCTCTACCCCCCCCCCCCCATTCTCCTTCCCCGCCACCACCCTCTACCCCATGCCCCTCCTCCTTTCCCGCCACCACCCTTTACCCCCGCCCCTCCCCCCCTTCCCCGCCACCATCTTCCATCCACTTCGCCCATTGCACTACCTCCTGCCCCCCCCCACCGCCAACCCACACACACACTACCAATGTCTTGTTTTCCCCTCCACCCCAAAACACCGTCTCACTTGCGCTGTCATCTTCTTGCCATTCGCATCTTCTTTCATCAGCCTCTCATTTTCCCCTATTTATTCTAACCCCGCAGACCCCCTGCTCTCCTCCTGTTGTCCTGTGGTCCCCCCCCCCTATTTATTCTAACCCCGTAGACCCCCTGCTCTCCTCCTGTTGTCCTGTAGTCACCCCCCCCCACCCCTATTTATTCTAACCCCGCAGACCCCCTGCTCTCCTCCTGTTGTCCTGTGGTCACCCCCCCCTATTTATTCTAACCCCGTAGACCCCCTGCTCCCCTCCTGTTGTCCTGTAGTCCCCCCTCCCCTATTTATTCTAGCCCCGTAGACCCCCTGCTCCCCTCCTGTTGTCCTGTAGTCCCCCCTCCCCTATTTATTCTAGCCCCGTAGACCCTCTGCTCTCCTCCTGTTGTCCTGTAGTCACCCCCCACCTATTTATTCTAACCCCGTAGACCCCCTGCTCTCCTCCTGTTGTCCTGTAGTCACCCCCACCTCCCCTATTTATTCTAACCCCGTAGACCCCCTGCTCCCCTCCTGTTGTCCTGTAGTCCCCCCTCCCCTATTTATTCTAGCCCCGCAGACCCACTGCTCTCCTCCTGTTGTCCTGTAGTCACCCCTCCCCCTCCCCTATTTATTCTAACCCCGCAGACCCCCTGCTCTCCTCCTGTTGTCCTGTAGTCCCCCCCCCCCTCCCCTATTTATTCTAACCCCCGTAGACCCCCTGCTCTCCTCCTGTTGTCCTGTAGTCACCCTCCACCCCCCTATTTATTCTAACCCCGTAGACCCCCTGCTCTCCTCCTGTTGTCCTGTTGTCACCCCCCCCCCGCCCCTATTTATTCTAACCCCGCAGACCCCCTGCTCTTCTCCTGTTGTCCTGTAGTCACCCCCACCCCCTCCCCTATTTATTCTAACCCCGCAGACCCCCTGCTCTCCTCCTGTTGTCCTGTAGTCACCCCCCCCTATTTATTCTAACCCCGTAGACCCCCTGCTCTCCTCCTGTTGTCCTGTAGTCACCCCCCCCCCTATTTATTCTAACCCCGTAGACCCCCTGCTCTCCTCCTGTTGTCCTGTAGTCACCCCCCCCCCCTATTTGTTCTAACCCCGTAGACCCCCTGCTCTGCTCCTGTTGTCCTGTAGTCACCCCCACCCCCCACCCCCTATGTATTCCCAGACCCAACTCGGCAAAGCTCAGCTCGGGTAGAATTTTACCTGTTTGCAGTTTAAGTGCGGTACAGAAAAGGCTATAGCGACCGACTGACCGCTTTCTCCAGTTATACATTGGTCCATGTTGTCCTGTAGTCATCCCTTGGTCCTGTTGTCCTGTAGTCATCCCTTGGTCCTGTTGTCCTGTAGTCATCCCTTGGTCCTGTTGTCGTGTAGTCATCCCTTAGTCCTGTTGTCCTGTAGTCATCCCTTAGTCCTGTTGTCCTGTAGTCATCCCTTAGTCCTGTTGTCCTGTAGTCATCCCTTGGTCCTGTTGTCGTGTAGTCATCCCTTAGTCCTGTTGTCCTGTAGTCATCCCTTAGTCCTGTTGTCGTGTAGTCATCCCTTAGTCCTGTTGTCCTGTAGTCATCCCTTACTCCGGTTGTCCTGTAGTCATCCCTTGGTCCTGTTGTCCTGCAGTCATCCCTTGGTCCTGCTGTCATGTAGTCATATCTTGGTCCTGTTGTCCTGTAGTCATCCCTTGGTCCTGTTGTCCTGTAGTCATCCCTTGGTCCTGTTGTCCTGTAGTCATCTCTTAGTCCTGTTGTCCTGTAGTCATCCCTTGGTCCTGTTGTCCTGTAGTCATCCCTTGGTCCTTGTTGTCCTGTAGTCATCCCTTGGTCCTGCTGTCCTGTAGTCATCCCTTGGTCAGGTTGTCATGTAGTCATCCCTTGGTCCTGTTGTCCTGCAGTCATCCCTTAGTCCTGTTGTCCTGTAGTCATATCTTGGTCCTGTTGTCCTGTAGTCATCCCTTGGTCCTGTTGTCGTGTAGTCATCCCTTAGTCCTGTTGTCCTGTAGTCATCCCTTAGTCCTGTTGTCCTGTAGTCATCTCTTAGTCCTGTTGTCCTGTAGTCATCCCTTGGTCCTGTTGTCCTGTAGTCATCCCTTGGTCCTGTTGTCCTGTAGTCATCCCTTGGTCCTGTTGTCCTGTAGTCATCCCTTGGTCCTGTTGTCCTGTAGTCATCCCTTGGTCCTGTTGTCCTGTAGTCATCCCTTAGTCCTGTTGTCCTGTAGTCATCCCTTGGTCCTGCTGTCCTGTAGTCAGTCATCCCTTGGTCCTGTTGTCCTGTAGTCATCCCTTGGTCCTGTTGTCCTGTAGTCATCTCTTAGTCCTGTTGTCCTGTAGTCATCCCTTGGTCCTGTTGTCCTGTAGTCATCCCTTGGTCCTGTTGTCCTGTAGTCATCCCTTGGTCCTGTTGTCCTGTAGTCATCCCTTGGTCCTGTTGTCCTGTAGTCACCCCTTGGTCCTGTTGTCGTGTAGTCATCCCTTACTCCGGTTGTCCTGTAGTCATCCCTTGGTCCTGTTGTCGTGTAGTCATCCCTTACTCCGGTTGTCCTGTAGTCATCCCTTGGTCCTGTTGTCGTGTAGTCATCCCTTGGTCCTGTTGTCCTGTAGTCATCCCTTGGTCCTGTTGTCCTGTAGTCATCCCTTGGTCCTGTTGTCCTGTAGTCATCCCTTGGTCCTGCTGTCCTGTAGTCATCTCTTAGTCCTGTTGTCCTGTAGTCATCCCTTGGTCCTGTTGTCCTGTAGTCATCCCTTGGTCCTGTTGTCCTATAGTCATCCCTTGGTCCTGCTGTCCTGTAGTCATCCCTTAGTCCTGTTGTCCTGTAGTCATCCCTTGGTCCTGTTGTCCTGTAGTCATCTCTTAGTCCTGTTGTCCTGTAGTCATCCCTTGGTCCTGTTGTCCTGTAGTCATCCCTTGGTCCTGTTGTCCTATAGTCATCCCTTAGTCCTGTTGTCCTGTAGTCATCCCTTGGTCCTGTTGTCGTGTAGTCATCTCTTAGTCCTGTTGTCCTGTAGTCATCCCTTGGTCCTGTTGTCCTGTAGTCATCCCTTGGTCCTGTTGTCCTATAGTCATCCCTTGGTCCTGTTGTCCTGTAGTCATCTCTTAGTCCTGTTGTCCTGTAGTCATCCCTTGGTCCTGTTGTCCTGTAGTCATCCCTTGGTCCTGTTGTCCTGTAGTCATCCCTTGGTCCTGTTGTCCTGTAGTCATCCCTTGGTCCTGTTGTCCTGTAGTCACCCCTTGGTCCTGTTGTCGTGTAGTCATCCCTTACTCCGGTTGTCCTGTAGTCACCCCTTGGTCCTGTTGTCGTGTAGTCATCCCTTACTCCGGTTGTCCTGTAGTCATCCCTTACTCCGGTTGTCCTGTAGTCATCCCTTGGTCCTGTTGTCCTGTAGTCATCCCTTGGTCCTGTTGTCCTGTAGTCATCTCTTAGTCCTGTTGTCCTGTAGTCATCCCTTGGTCCTGTTGTCGTGTAGTCATCCCTTAGTCCTGTTGTCCTGTAGTCATCCCTTGGTCCTGTTGTCCTGTAGTCATCCCTTGGTCCTGTTGTCCTGTAGTCATATCTTGGTCCTGTTGTCCTGTAGTCATCCCTTGGTCCTGTTGTCGTGTAGTCATCCCTTAGTCCTGTTGTCCTGTAGTCATCCCTTAGTCCTGTTGTCCTGTAGTCATCTCTTAGTCCTGTTGTCCTGTAGTCATCCCTTGGTCCTGTTGTCCTGTAGTCATCCCTTGGTCCTGTTGTCCTGTAGTCATCCCTTGGTCCTGTTGTCCTGTAGTCATCCCTTGGTCCTGCTGTCCTGTAGTCATCTCTTAGTCCTGTTGTCCTGTAGTCATCCCTTGGTCCTGTTGTCCTGTAGTCATCCCTTGGTCCTGTTGTCCTGTAGTCATCCCTTGGTCCTGTTGTCCTGTAGTCATCCCTTGGTCCTGTTGTCCTGTAGTCATCCCTTGGTCCTGCTGTCATGTAGTCATCCCTTAGTCCTGTTGTCCTGTAGTCATCCCTTGGTCCTGTTGTCCTGTAGTCATCCCTTGGTCCTGTTGTCCTGTAGTCATATCTTGGTCCTGTTGTCCTGTAGTCATCCCTTGGTCCTGTTGTCGTGTAGTCATCCCTTGGTCCTGTTGTCCTGTAGTCATCCCTTGGTCCTGCTGTCCTGTAGTCATCTCTTAGTCCTGTTGTCCTGTAGTCATCCCTTGGTCCTGTTGTCCTGTAGTCATCCCTTGGTCCTGTTGTCCTGTAGTCATCCCTTGGTCCTGTTGTCCTGTAGTCATCCCTTGGTCCTGTTGTCCTGTAGTCATCCCTTGGTCCTGTTGTCCTGTAGTCATCCCTTGGTCCTGTTGTCCTGTAGTCATCCCTTGGTCCTGTTGTCCTGTAGTCACCCCTTGGTCCTGTTGTCCTGTAGTCATCTCTTAGTCCTGTTGTCCTGTAGTCATCCCTTGGTCCTGTTGTCCTGTAGTCATCCCTTGGTCCTGTTGTCCTGTAGTCATCCCTTGGTCCTGTTGTCCTGTAGTCATCCCTTGGTCCTGTTGTCCTGTAGTCATCCCTTAGTCCTGTTGTCGTGTAGTCATCCCTTAGTCCTGTTGTCCTGTAGTCATCCCTTAGTCCTGTTGTCATGTAGTCATCCCTTAGTCCTGTTGTCCTGTAGTCATCCCTTGGTCCTGTTGTCCTGTAGTCATCCCTTGGTCCTGTTGTCCTGTAGTCATCCCTTGGTCCTGTTGTCGTGTAGTCATCCCTTAGTCCTGTTGTCCTGTAGTCATCCCTTAGTCCTGTTGTCGTGTAGTCATCCCTTAGTCCTGTTGTCCTGTAGTCATCCCTTACTCCGGTTGTCCTGTAGTCATCCCTTAGTCCTGTTGTCGTGTAGTCATCCCTTGGTCCTGTTGTCCTGTAGTCATCCCTTAGTCCTGTTGTCATGTAGTCATCCCTTAGTCCTGTTGTCCTGTAGTCATCCCTTAGTCCTGTTGTCGTGTAGTCATCCCTTGGTCCTGTTGTCCTGTAGTCATCCCTTAGTCCTGTTGTCATGTAGTCATCCCTTAGTCCTGTTGTCCTGTAGTCATCCCTTGGTCCTGTTGTCCTGTAGTCATCCCTTGGTCCTGTTGTCCTGTAGTCATCCCTTGGTCCTGTTGTCGTGTAGTCATCCCTTAGTCCTGTTGTCCTGTAGTCATCCCTTAGTCCTGTTGTCGTGTAGTCATCCCTTAGTCCTGTTGTCCTGTAGTCATCCCTTACTCCGGTTGTCCTGTAGTCATCCCTTGGTCCTGTTGTCCTGCAGTCATCCCTTGGTCCTGCTGTCATGTAGTCATATCTTAGTCCTGTTGTCCTGTAGTCATTCCTTGGTCCTGTTGTCCTGTAGTCATCCCTTAGTCCTGTTGTCCTGTAGTCATCTCTTAGTCCTGTTGTCCTGTAGTCATCCCTTGGTCCTGTTGTCCTGTAGTCATCCCTTGGTCCTGTTGTCCTGTAGTCATCCCTTGGTCCTGCTGTCCTGTAGTCATCTCTTAGTCCTGTTGTCCTGTAGTCATCCCTTGGTCCTGTTGTCCTGTAGTCATCCCTTGGTCCTGTTGTCCTGTAATCATCCCTTGGTCCTGTTGTCCTGTAGTCATCCCTTGGTCCTGTTGTCCTGTAGTCATCCCTTAGTCCTGTTGTCGTGTAGTCATCCCTTACTCCGGTTGTCCTGTAGTCATCTCTTAGTCCTGTTGTCGTGTAGTCATCCCTTACTCCGGTTGTCCTGTAGTCATCCCTTGGTCCTGTTGTCCTGTAGTCATCCCTTAGTCCTGTTGTCCTGTAGTCATCCCTTACTCCGGTTGTCCTGTAGTCATCTCTTAGTCCTGTTGTCGTGTAGTCATCCCTTACTCCGGTTGTCCTGTAGTCATCCCTTGGTCCTGTTGTCCTGTAGTCATCCCTTGGTCCTGTTGTCCTGTAGTCATCCCTTAGTCCTGTTGTCCTGTAGTCATCTCTTAGTCCTGTTGTCGTGTAGTCATCCCTTACTCCGGTTGTCCTGTAGTCATCCCTTAGTCCTGTTGTCCTGTAGTCAACCCTTAGTCCTGTTGTCCTGTAGTCATCCCTTGGTCCTGTTGTCCTGTAGTCACCCCTTGGTCCTGTTGTCCTGTAGTCAGTCATCCCTTGGTCCTGTTGTCGTGTAGTCATCTCTTAGTCCTGTTGTCCTGTAGTCAACCCTTAGTCCTGTTGTCCTGTAGTCACCCCTTGGTCCTGTTGTCCTGTAGTCAGTCATCCCTTGGTCCTGTTGTCCTGTAGTCACCCCTTGGTCCTGTTGTCCTGTAGTCAGTCATCCCTTGGTCCTGTTGTCGTGTAGTCATCTCTTAGTCCTGTTGTCCTGTAGTCATATCTTGGTCCTGTTGTCCTGTAGTCATCTCTTGGTCCTGTTGTCCTGTAGTCATCCCTTGGTCCTGTTGTCCTGTAGTCACCCCTTGGTCCTGTTGTCCTGTAGTCAGTCATCCCTTGGTCCTGTTGTCGTGTAGTCATCCCTTAGTCCTGTTGTCCTGTAGTCAACCCTTAGTCCTGTTGTCCTGTAGTCACCCCTTGGTCCTGTTGTCCTGTAGTCATCCCTTAGTCCTGTTGTCCTGTAGTCAGTCATCCCTTGGTCCTGTTGTCGTGTAGTCATCTCTTAGTCCTGTTGTCCTGTAGTCATCCCTTGGTCCTGTTGTCCTGTAGTCATCCCTTGGTCCTGTTGTCCTGTAGTCATCTCTTGGTCCTGTTGTCCTGTAGTCATCCCTTACTCCGGTTGTCCTGTAGTCATCCCTTGGTCCTGTTGTCCTGTAGTCATCCCTTACTCCGGTTGTCCTGTAGTCATCCCTTGGTCCTGTTGTCCTGTAGTCATCCCTTGGTCCTGTTGTCCTGTAGTCATCCCTTGGTCCTGTTGTCCTGTAGTCATCCCTTACTCCGGTTGTCCTGTAGTCATCCCTTGGTCCTGTTGTCCTGTAGTCATTTCTTGGTCCTGTTGTCCTGTAGTCATCCCTTGGTCCTGTTGTCCTGTAGTCATCCCTTGGTCCTGTTGTCGTGTAGTCATCTCTTAGTCCTGTTGTCCTGTAGTCATCTCTTGGTCCTGTTGTCCTGTAGTCATCCCTTACTCCGGTTGTCCTGTAGTCATCCCTTGGTCCTGTTGTCCTGTAGTCATCCCTTACTCCGGTTGTCCTGTAGTCATCTCTTAGTCCTGTTGTCGTGTAGTCATCCCTTACTCCGGTTGTCCTGTAGTCATCCCTTGGTCCTGTTGTCCTGTAGTCATCCCTTGGTCCTGTTGTCCTGTAGTCATCCCTTAGTCCTGTTGTCCTGTAGTCATCTCTTAGTCCTGTTGTCGTGTAGTCATCCCTTACTCCGGTTGTCCTGTAGTCATCCCTTAGTCCTGTTGTCCTGTAGTCATCCCTTGGTCCTGTTGTCCTGTAGTCACCTCTTGGTCCTGTTGTCCTGTAGTCATCCCTTGGTCCTCTTGTCCTGTAGTCATCCCTTAGTCCTGTTGTCCTGTAGTCATCTCTTAGTCCTGTTGTCGTGTAGTCATCCCTTGGTCCTGTTGTCCTGTAGTCACCCCTTGGTCCTGTTGTCCTGTAGTCAGTCATCCCTTGGTCCTGTTGTCCTGTAGTCATCCCTTGGTCCTGTTGTCCTGTAGTCAGTCATCCCTTGGTCCTGTTGTCCTGTAGTCATCCCTTGGTCCTGTTGTCCTGTAGTCAGTCATCCCTTGGTCCTGCTGTCCTGTAGTCATCCCTTAGTCCTGTTGTCCTGTAGTCATCTCTTGGTCCTGTTGTCCTGTAGTCATCCCTTACTCCGGTTGTCCTGTAGTCATCCCTTGGTCCTGTTGTCCTGTAGTCATCCCTTACTCCGGTTGTCCTGTAGTCATCCCTTGGTCCTGTTGTCCTGTAGTCATCCCTTGGTCCTGTTGTCCTGTAGTCATCCCTTGGTCCTGTTGTCCTGTAGTCACCCCTTGGTCCTGCTGTCCTGTAGTCATCCCTTGGTCCTGTTGTCGTGTAGTCATCCCTTACTCCGGTTGTCCTGTAGTCATCCCTTGGTCCTGTTGTCCTGTAGTCACCCCTTGGTCCTGCTGTCCTGTAGTCATCTCTTAGTCCTGTTGTCCTGTAGTCATCCCTTGGTCCTGCTGTCCTGTAGTCATCCCTTGGTCCTGTTGTCCTGTAGTCATCCCTTAGTCCTGTTGTCCTGTAGTCATCTCTTAGTCCTGTTGTCCTGTAGTCATCCCTTACTCCGGTTGTCCTGTAGTCATCCCTTGGTCCTGTTGTCGTGTAGTCATCCCTTGGTCCTGTTGTCCTGTAGTCATCTCTTGGTCCTGTTGTCCTGTAGTCATCCCTTACTCCGGTTGTCCTGTAGTCATCCCTTGGTCCTGTTGTCCTGTAGTCATCCCTTACTCCGGTTGTCCTGTAGTCATCCCTTGGTCCTGTTGTCCTGTAGTCATCCCTTGGTCCTGTTGTCCTGTAGTCATCCCTTGGTCCTGTTGTCCTGTAGTCACCCCTTGGTCCTGCTGTCCTGTAGTCATCCCTTGGTCCTGTTGTCGTGTAGTCATCCCTTACTCCGGTTGTCCTGTAGTCATCCCTTGGTCCTGTTGTCCTGTAGTCACCCCTTGGTCCTGCTGTCCTGTAGTCATCTCTTAGTCCTGTTGTCCTGTAGTCATCCCTTGGTCCTGCTGTCCTGTAGTCATCCCTCGGTCCTGTTGTCCTGTAGTCATCCCTTAGTCCTGTTGTCCTGTAGTCATCTCTTAGTCCTGTTGTCCTGTAGTCATCCCTTACTCCGGTTGTCCTGTAGTCATCCCTTGGTCCTGTTGTCGTGTAGTCATCCCTTGGTCCTGTTGTCCTGTAGTCATCCCTTGGTCCTGTTGTCCTGTAGTCACCCCTTGGTCCTGCTGTCCTGTAGTCATCTCTTAGTCCTGTTGTCCTGTAGTCATCCCTTGGTCCTGCTGTCCTGTAGTCATCCCTTGGTCCTGTTGTCCTGTAGTCATCCCTTAGTCCTGTTGTCCTGTAGTCATCCCTTGGTCAGGTTGTCATGTAGTCATCCCTTACTCCGGTTGTCCTGTAGTCATCCCTTGGTCCTGTTGTCCTGTAGTCATCCCTTGGTCCTGTTGTCCTGTAGTCATCCCTTGGTCCTGTTGTCCTGTAGTCATCCCTTGGTCCGGTTGTCCTGTAGTCATCCCTTGGTCCTGTTGTCCTGTAGTCATCCCTTGGTCCTGTTGTCCTGTAGTCATCCCTTGGTCCTGTTGTCCTGTAGTCATCCCTTGGTCCTGTTGTCCTGTAGTCACCCCTTGATCCTGTTGTCCTGTAGTCAGTCATCCCTTGGTCCTGTTGTCCTGTAGTCATCCCTTGGTCCTGTTGTCCTGTAGTCATCCCTGGGTCCTGTTGTCCTGTAGTCATCCCTTGGTGCTGTTGTCCTGTAGTCATCCCTTGGTCCTGTTGTCCTGTAGTCATCCCTTGGTCCTGTTGCCATGTAGTCATCCCTTGGTCCTGTTGTCATGTAGTCATCCCTTTGTCCTGTAGTCATCCCTTGGTCATGTTGTCTTGTAGTCATCCCTTGGTCCTGTTGTCATGTAGTCATCCCTTGGTCCTATAGTCATCCCTTGGTCCTGTTGTCATGTAGTCATCCCTTGGTCCTGTTGTCCTGTAGTCATCCCTTGGTCCTGTTGTCCTGTAGTCATCCCTTGGTCCTGTTGTCCTATAGTCATCCCTTGGTCCTGTTGTCCTGTAGTCATATATTGGTCCTGTTGTCATGTAGTCATCCCTTGGTCTTGTTGTCATGTAGTCATTTATTGGTCCTGCTGCCCTGTAGTGATCCCTTGGTCCTGTTGTCCTCTAGTCTTCCCTTGGTCCTGTTGTCATGTAGTCATCCCTTGGTCAGGTTGTCATGTAGTCATCCCTTGGTCCTGTTGTCCTGTAGTCATCTCTTGGTCCTGTTGTCCTGTAGTCATCCCTTGGTCCTGCTGTCCTGTAGTCACCCCTTGGTCCTTGTTGTCCTGTAGTCATCCCTTGGTCCTGTTGTCTTGTAGTCATTCCTTGGTCCTGTTGTCCTGTAGTCATCCCTTGGTCCTGTTGTCCTGTAGTCATCCCTTGGTCCTTGTTGTCCTGTAGTCATCCCTTGGTCCTGTTGTCTTGTAGTCATTCCTTGGTCCTGTTGTCCTGTAGTCATCCCTTGGTCCTGTTGTCATGTAGTCATCCCTTGGTCATGTTGTCCTGTAGTCACTCCTTGGTCCTGTTGTCCTGTAGTCATCTCTTGGTCCTGTTGTCCTGTAGTCATCCCTTGGTCCTGCTGTCCTGTAGTCACCCCTTGGTCCTTGTTGTCCTGTAGTCATCCCTTGGTCCTGTTGTCCTGTAGTCATCCCTTGGTCCTGTTGTCCTGTAGTCAGTCATCCCTTGGTCCTGTTGTCCTATAGTCATCCCTTGGTCCTGTTGTCCTGTAGTCATATATTGGTCCTGTTGTCATGTAGTCATCCCTTGGTCTTGTTGTCATGTAGTCATTTATTGGTCCTGCTGCCCTGTAGTGATCCCTTGGTCCTGTTGTCCTCTAGTCTTCCCTTGGTCCTGTTGTCATGTAGTCATCCCTTGGTCAGGTTGTCATGTAGTCATCCCTTGGTCCTGTTGTCCTGTAGTCATCTCTTGGTCCTGTTGTCCTGTAGTCATCCCTTGGTCCTGCTGTCCTGTAGTCATCCCTTAGTCCTGTTGTCCTGTAGTCAGCCCTTGGTCAGGTTGTCCTGTAGTCATCCCTTGGTCCTGTTGTCCTGTAGTCACCCCTTGGTCCTTGTTGTCCTGTAGTCATCCCTTGGTCCTGTTGTCTTGTAGTCATTCCTTGGTCCTGTTGTCCTGTAGTCATCCCTTGGTCCTGTTGTCCTGTAGTCATCCCTTGGTCCTTGTTGTCCTGTAGTCATCCCTTGGTCCTGTTGTCTTGTAGTCATTCCTTGGTCCTGTTGTCCTGTAGTCATCCCTTGGTCCTGTTGTCATGTAGTCATCCCTTGGTCATGTTGTCCTGTAGTCATCCCTCGGTCCTGTTGTCCTGTAGTCATCCCTTGGTCCTGTTGTTCTGTAGTCATCCCTTGGTCCTGCTGTCCTGTAGTCATCCCTTGGTCCTGCTGTCCTGTAGTCATCCCTTGGTCCTGTTGTCCTGTAGTCATCCCTTGGTCCTGTTGTGCTGTAGTCATCCCTTGGTCCTGTTGTCCTGTAGTCATCCCTTGGTCCTGTTGTCCTGTAGTCATCCCTTGGTCCTGTTGTTCTGTAGTCATCCCTTGGTCCTGCTGTCCTGTAGTCATCCCTTGGTCCTGTTGTCCTGTAGTCATCCCTTGGTCCTGTTGTCCTGTAGTCATCCCTTGGTCCTGTTGTCCTGTAGTCATCCCTTGGTCCTGTTGTCCTGTAGTCATCCCTTGGTCCTGTTGTTCTGTAGTCATCCCTTGGTCCTGCTGTCCTGTAGTCATCCCTTGGTCCTGCTGTCCTGTAGTCATCCCTTGGTCCTGTTGTCCTGTAGTCATCCCTTGGTCCTGTTGTCTTGTAGTCATTCCTTGGTCCTGTTGTCCTGTAGTCATCCCTTGGTCCTGTTGTCATGTAGTCATCCCTTGGTCATGTTGTCCTGTAGTCATCCCTCGGTCCTGTTGTCCTGTAGTCATCCCTTGGTCCTGTTGTTCTGTAGTCATCCCTTGGTCCTGCTGTCCTGTAGTCATCCCTTGGTCCTGCTGTCCTGTAGTCATCCCTTGGTCCTGTTGTCCTGTAGTCATCCCTTGGTCCTGTTGTCCTGTAGTCATCCCTTGGTCCTGTTGTCCTGTAGTCATCCCTTGGTCCTGTTGTCCTGTAGTCATCCCTTGGTCCTGCTGTCCTGTAGTCATCCCTTGGTCCTGTTGTCCTGTAGTCATCCCTTGGTCCTGTTGTCCTGTAGTCATCCCTTGGTCCTGTTGTCCTGTAGTCATCCCTTGGTCCTGTTGTCCTGTAGTCACCCCTTGGTCAGGTTGTCCTGTAGTCATCCCTTGGTCCTGTTGTCCTGTAGTCATCCCTCGGTCCTGTTGTCCTGTAGTCAGTCATCCATTGGTTCTGCTGTCCTGTAGTCAGCCCTTGGTCCTGTTGTCCTGTAGTCATCTCTTGGTCCTGTTGTCCTGTAGTCATCTCTTGGTCCTTGTTGTCTTGTAGTCATCCCTTGGTCCTGTTGTCCTGTAGTCATCCCTTGGTCCTGTTGTCCTGTAGTCATCCCTTGGTCCTGTTGTTCTGTAGTCATCCCTTGGTCCTGTTGTCCTGTAGTCATCCCTTGGTCCTGTTGTCCTGTAGTCATCTCTTGGTCCTGTTGTCCTGTAGTCAGTCATCCCTTGGTCCTGTTGTCATGTAGTCATCCCTTGGTCCTGTTGTCCTGTAGTCATCCCTTGGTCCTGTTGTCCTGTAGTCATCCCTTGGTCCTGTTGTCCTATAGTCATCCCTTGGTCCTGTTGTCCTGTAGTCATATATTGGTCCTGTTGTCATGTAGTCATCCCTTGGTCTTGTTGTCATGTAGTCATTTATTGGTCCTGTTGTCCTGTAGTCATCTCTTGGTCCTGTTGTCCTGTAGTCATCCCTTGGTCCTGTTGTCCTGTAGTCATTTATTGGTCCTGTTGTCCTGTAGTCATCTCTTGGTCCTGTTGTCCTGTAGTCATCCCTTGGTCCTGTTGTCCTGTAGTCATATATTGGTCCTGTTGTCATGTAGTCATCCCTTGGTCTTGTTGTCATGTAGTCATTTATTGGTCCTGTTGTCCTGTAGTCATCTCTTGGTCCTTGTTGTCTTGTAGTCATCCCTTGGTCCTGTTGTCCTGTAGTCATCCCTTGGTCCTGTTGTCCTGTAGTCATCCCTTGGTCCTGTTGTTCTGTAGTCATCCCTTGGTCCTGTTGTCCTGTAGTCATCCCTTGGTCCTGTTGTTCTGTAGTCATCCCTTGGTCCTGTTGTCCTGTAGTCATCCCTTGGTCCTGTTGTCCTGTAGTCATCCCTTGGTCCTGTTGTTCTGTAGTCATCCCTTGGTCCTGCTGTCCTGTAGTCATCCCTTGGTCCTGTTGTCCTGTAGTCAGTCATCCATTGGTTCTGCTGTCCTGTAGTCAGCCCTTGGTCCTGTTGTCCTGTAGTCATCTCTTGGTCCTGTTGTCCTGTAGTCATCTCTTGGTCCTTGTTGTCCTGTAGTCATCCCTTAGTCCTGTTGTCCTGCAGTCATTCCTTGGTCCTTGTTGTCCTGTAGTTATCCCTTGGTACTGTTGTCCTGTAGTCCTCCCTAGGTCCTGTTGTCCTGTAGTCATCCCTTGGTCCTGTTGTCCTGTAGTCATCCCTTGGTCCTGTTGTCCTGTAGTCACCCATTGGTCCTGTTGTCCTGTAGTCAGTCATCCCTTGGTCCTGTTGTCCTGTAGTCACCCCTTGGTCCTGTTGTCCTGTAGTCATCCCTTGGTCCTGTTGTCCTGTAGTCACCCCTTGGTCCTGTTGTCCTGTAGTCATCCCTTGGTCCTGTTGTCCTGTAGTCAGTCATCCCTTGGTCCTGTTGTCGTGTAGTCATCCCTTGGTCATGTTGTCCTGTAGTCATCCCTTGGTGCTGTTGTCCTGTAGTCATCCCTTGGTCCTGTTGTCTTGTAGTCATCCCTTGGTCCTGTTGTCCTGTAGTCATTCCTTGGTCATGTTGTCCTGTAGTCATCCCTTGGTCATGTTTTCCTGTAGTCATCCCTTGGTCCTGTTGTCCTGTAGTCATCCCTTGGTCCTGCTGTCCTGTAGTCATCCCTTGGTCCTGTTGTCCTGTAGTCACTCCTTGGTCCTGTTGTCCTGTAGTCATCTCTTGGTCCTGTTGTCCTGTAGTCACCCCTTGGTCCTGTTGTCCTGTAGTCACCCCTTGGTTCTGCTGTCCTGTAGTCACCCCTTGGTCCTGTTGTCCTGTAGTCATCCCTTGGTCCTGTTGTCATGTAGTCAGCCCTTGGTCCCTTTTGTCCTGTAGTCATCCCTTGGTCCTGTTGTCATGTAGTCATCCCTTGGTCCTGTTGTCCTGTAGTCATCCCTTGGTCCTTGTTGTCCTGTAGTCATCCCTTGATCCTGTTGTCCTGTAGTCCTTCCTTGGTCCTGTAGTCCTGTAGTCAGCCCTTGGTCCTGTTGTCCTGTAGCCCTCCATTGGTCCTGTTGTCCTGTAGTCAGCCCTTAGTCCTGTTGTCCTGTAGTCAGTCCTTGGTCCTGTAGTCCTGTAGTCATCCCTTGGTCCTGTTGTCCTGTAGTCATCCCTTGGTCCTGTCCTATAGTCATCCCTTGGTCCTGTTGTCCTGTAGTCATCTCTTGGTCCGGTTGTCCTGTAGTCACCCCTTGGTCCTGTTGTCCTGTAGTCATCCCTCGGTCCTGTAGTCCTGTAGTCAGCCGTTGGTCCTGTTGTCCTGCAGTCAACCCTTGGTCCTGTTGTCCTGTAGTCATCCCTCGGTCCTGTAGTCCTGTAGTCAGCCGTTGGTCCTGTTGTCCTGTAGTCACCCCTTGGTCCTGTTGTCCTGTAGTCATCCCTCGGTCCTGTAGTCCTGTAGTCACCCCTTGGTCCTGTTGGCCTGCAGTCAACCCTTGGTCCTGTTGTCCTGTAGTCATCCCTCGGTCCTGTAGTCCTGTAGTCAGCCGTTGGTCCTGTTGTCCTGTAGTCCTCCATTGGTCCTGTTGTCCTGTTGTCAGCCCTTAGTCCTGTTGTCCTGTAGTCAGTCCTTGGTCCTGTATTCCTTTAGTCATCCCTTGGTCCTGTTGTCCTGTAGTCATCCCTTGGTCCTGTTGTCCTGTAGTCATCCCTTGGTCCTGCTGTCCTGTAGTCATCCCTTGGTCCTGTTGTTCTGTAGTCATCTGTTGTCCTGTAGTCATTCCTTGGTCCTGTTGGCATGTAGTGATCCCTTGGTCCGGTTGTCCTGTAGTCATCCCTTGGTCCTGTTGTCCTGTAGTCATCCATTGGTCCAGTTGTCCTGTAGTCACCCCTTGGTCCTGTTGTCCTGTAGTCATCCCTTGGTCCTGTTGTCCTGTAGTCATCCCTTGGTCCTGTTGTCCTGTAGTCATCCCTTGGTCCTGTTGTCCTGTAGTCATCCCTTGGTCCTGTTGCCATGTAGTCACCCCTTGGTCAGGTTGTCATGTAGTCATCCCTTGGTCCTGTTGTCTTGTAGTCATCCCTTGGTCAGGTTGTCCTGTAGTCATCCCACGGTCCTGTTGTCCTGTAGTCATCTCTTGGTCCTGTTGTCATGTAGTCATCCCTTGGTCAGGTTGTCCTGTAGTCATCCCTCGGTCCTGTTGTCCTGTAGTCATCCCTTGGTCCTGTTGCCATGTAGTCACCCCTTGGTCAGGTTGTCATGTAGTCATGCCTTGGTCCTGTTGTCTTGTAGTCATCCCTTGGTCAGGTTGTCCTGTAGTCATCCCTCGGTCCTGTTGTCCTGTAGTCATCTCTTGGTCCTGTTGTCATGTAGTCATCCCTTGGTCCTGTTGTCATGTAGACATCTCTTGGTCCTGTTGTCCTGTAGTCATCCCTTGGTCCTGTTGTCCTGTAGTCATCTCTTGGTCCGGTTGTCCTGTAGTCATCCCTTGGTCCTGTTGTCCTGTAGTCACTCCTTGGTCCTGTTGTCGTGTAGTCATCCCTTAGTCCTGTTGTCCTGTAGTCATCCCTCAGTCCTGTTGTCCTGTATTCATCCCTTGGTCCTGTTGTCCTGTAGTCAGTCATCCCTTGGTTCTGTTGTCCTGCAGTCAGTCATCCCTTGGTCCTGTTGTCCTGTAGTCAGTCATCCCTTGGTCCTGTTGTCCTGTTGTCCTGTAGTCATCCCTTGGTCCTGTTGTCCTGCATTCATCCCTTGGTCCTGTTGTCCTGTAGTCATCCCTTGGTCCTGTTGTCCTGTTGTCCTGTAGTCATCCCTTGGTCCTGTTGTCCTGTAGTCATCCCTTGGTCATGTTGTCCTGTAGTCATCCCTTGGTCATGTTGTCCTGTAGTCATCCCTTGGTCCTGCTGTCCTGTAGTCATCCCTTGGTCCTGTTGTCCTGTAGTCATCCCTTGGTTCTGTTGTCCTGTAGTCATCCCTTGGTCCTGTTGTCCTGTAGCCATCCCTTGGTCCTGTTGTCCTGTAGTCATCCCTTGGTCCTGTTGTCCTGTAGTCATCCCTTGGTCCGGTTGTCCTGTATTCATCCCTTGGTCCTGTTGTCCTGTAGTCATCCCTTGGTCCTGTTGTCCTGTAGTCATCCCTTGGTCCTGTTGTCCTGTAGTCATCCCTTGGTCCTGTTGCCATGTAGTCACCCCTTGGTCAGGTTGTCATGTAGTCATCCCTTGGTCCTGTTGTCTTGTAGTCATCCCTTGGTCAGGTTGTCCTGTAGTCATCCCTCGGTCCTGTTGTCCTGTAGTCATCTCTTGGTCCTGTTGTCATGTAGTCATTCCTTGGTCAGGTTGTCATGTAGACATCTCTTGGTCCTGTTGTCCTGTAGTCATCCCTTGGTCCTGTTGTCCTGTAGTCATCTCTTGGTCCGGTTGTCCTGTAGTCATCCCTTGGTCCTGTTGTCCTGTAGTCACTCCTTGGTCCTGTTGTCGTGTAGTCATCCCTTAGTCCTGTTGTCCTGTAGTCATCTCTTGGTCCTGTTGTCCTGTAGTCATCCCTTGGTCCTGCTGTCCTGTAGTCACCCCTTGGTCCTTGTTGTCCTGTAGTCATCCCTTGGTCCTGTTGTCTTGTAGTCATTCCTTGGTCCTGTTGTCCTGTAGTCATCCCTTGGTCCTGTTGTCCTGTAGTCATCCCTTGGTCCTTGTTGTCCTGTAGTCATCCCTTGGTCCTGTTGTCTTGTAGTCATTCCTTGGTCCTGTTGTCCTGTAGTCATCCCTTGGTCCTGTTGTCATGTAGTCATCCCTTGGTCATGTTGTCCTGTAGTCACTCCTTGGTCCTGTTGTCCTGTAGTCATCTCTTGGTCCTGTTGTCCTGTAGTCATCCCTTGGTCCTGCTGTCCTGTAGTCACCCCTTGGTCCTTGTTGTCCTGTAGTCATCCCTTGGTCCTGTTGTCCTGTAGTCATCCCTTGGTCCTGTTGTCCTGTAGTCAGTCATCCCTTGGTCCTGTTGTCCTATAGTCATCCCTTGGTCCTGTTGTCCTGTAGTCATATATTGGTCCTGTTGTCATGTAGTCATCCCTTGGTCTTGTTGTCATGTAGTCATTTATTGGTCCTGCTGCCCTGTAGTGATCCCTTGGTCCTGTTGTCCTCTAGTCTTCCCTTGGTCCTGTTGTCATGTAGTCATCCCTTGGTCAGGTTGTCATGTAGTCATCCCTTGGTCCTGTTGTCCTGTAGTCATCTCTTGGTCCTGTTGTCCTGTAGTCATCCCTTGGTCCTGCTGTCCTGTAGTCATCCCTTAGTCCTGTTGTCCTGTAGTCAGCCCTTGGTCAGGTTGTCCTGTAGTCATCCCTTGGTCCTGTTGTCCTGTAGTCACCCCTTGGTCCTTGTTGTCCTGTAGTCATCCCTTGGTCCTGTTGTCTTGTAGTCATTCCTTGGTCCTGTTGTCCTGTAGTCATCCCTTGGTCCTGTTGTCCTGTAGTCATCCCTTGGTCCTTGTTGTCCTGTAGTCATCCCTTGGTCCTGTTGTCTTGTAGTCATTCCTTGGTCCTGTTGTCCTGTAGTCATCCCTTGGTCCTGTTGTCATGTAGTCATCCCTTGGTCATGTTGTCCTGTAGTCATCCCTCGGTCCTGTTGTCCTGTAGTCATCCCTTGGTCCTGTTGTTCTGTAGTCATCCCTTGGTCCTGCTGTCCTGTAGTCATCCCTTGGTCCTGCTGTCCTGTAGTCATCCCTTGGTCCTGTTGTCCTGTAGTCATCCCTTGGTCCTGTTGTGCTGTAGTCATCCCTTGGTCCTGTTGTCCTGTAGTCATCCCTTGGTCCTGTTGTCCTGTAGTCATCCCTTGGTCCTGTTGTTCTGTAGTCATCCCTTGGTCCTGCTGTCCTGTAGTCATCCCTTGGTCCTGTTGTCCTGTAGTCATCCCTTGGTCCTGTTGTCCTGTAGTCATCCCTTGGTCCTGTTGTCCTGTAGTCATCCCTTGGTCCTGTTGTCCTGTAGTCATCCCTTGGTCCTGTTGTTCTGTAGTCATCCCTTGGTCCTGCTGTCCTGTAGTCATCCCTTGGTCCTGCTGTCCTGTAGTCATCCCTTGGTCCTGTTGTCCTGTAGTCATCCCTTGGTCCTGTTGTCTTGTAGTCATTCCTTGGTCCTGTTGTCCTGTAGTCATCCCTTGGTCCTGTTGTCATGTAGTCATCCCTTGGTCATGTTGTCCTGTAGTCATCCCTCGGTCCTGTTGTCCTGTAGTCATCCCTTGGTCCTGTTGTTCTGTAGTCATCCCTTGGTCCTGCTGTCCTGTAGTCATCCCTTGGTCCTGCTGTCCTGTAGTCATCCCTTGGTCCTGTTGTCCTGTAGTCATCCCTTGGTCCTGTTGTCCTGTAGTCATCCCTTGGTCCTGTTGTCCTGTAGTCATCCCTTGGTCCTGTTGTCCTGTAGTCATCCCTTGGTCCTGCTGTCCTGTAGTCATCCCTTGGTCCTGTTGTCCTGTAGTCATCCCTTGGTCCTGTTGTCCTGTAGTCATCCCTTGGTCCTGTTGTCCTGTAGTCATCCCTTGGTCCTGTTGTCCTGTAGTCACCCCTTGGTCAGGTTGTCCTGTAGTCATCCCTTGGTCCTGTTGTCCTGTAGTCATCCCTCGGTCCTGTTGTCCTGTAGTCAGTCATCCATTGGTTCTGCTGTCCTGTAGTCAGCCCTTGGTCCTGTTGTCCTGTAGTCATCTCTTGGTCCTGTTGTCCTGTAGTCATCTCTTGGTCCTTGTTGTCTTGTAGTCATCCCTTGGTCCTGTTGTCCTGTAGTCATCCCTTGGTCCTGTTGTCCTGTAGTCATCCCTTGGTCCTGTTGTTCTGTAGTCATCCCTTGGTCCTGTTGTCCTGTAGTCATCCCTTGGTCCTGTTGTCCTGTAGTCATCTCTTGGTCCTGTTGTCCTGTAGTCAGTCATCCCTTGGTCCTGTTGTCATGTAGTCATCCCTTGGTCCTGTTGTCCTGTAGTCATCCCTTGGTCCTGTTGTCCTGTAGTCATCCCTTGGTCCTGTTGTCCTATAGTCATCCCTTGGTCCTGTTGTCCTGTAGTCATATATTGGTCCTGTTGTCATGTAGTCATCCCTTGGTCTTGTTGTCATGTAGTCATTTATTGGTCCTGTTGTCCTGTAGTCATCTCTTGGTCCTGTTGTCCTGTAGTCATCCCTTGGTCCTGTTGTCCTGTAGTCATTTATTGGTCCTGTTGTCCTGTAGTCATCTCTTGGTCCTGTTGTCCTGTAGTCATCCCTTGGTCCTGTTGTCCTGTAGTCATATATTGGTCCTGTTGTCATGTAGTCATCCCTTGGTCTTGTTGTCATGTAGTCATTTATTGGTCCTGTTGTCCTGTAGTCATCTCTTGGTCCTTGTTGTCTTGTAGTCATCCCTTGGTCCTGTTGTCCTGTAGTCATCCCTTGGTCCTGTTGTCCTGTAGTCATCCCTTGGTCCTGTTGTTCTGTAGTCATCCCTTGGTCCTGTTGTCCTGTAGTCATCCCTTGGTCCTGTTGTTCTGTAGTCATCCCTTGGTCCTGTTGTCCTGTAGTCATCCCTTGGTCCTGTTGTCCTGTAGTCATCCCTTGGTCCTGTTGTTCTGTAGTCATCCCTTGGTCCTGCTGTCCTGTAGTCATCCCTTGGTCCTGTTGTCCTGTAGTCAGTCATCCATTGGTTCTGCTGTCCTGTAGTCAGCCCTTGGTCCTGTTGTCCTGTAGTCATCTCTTGGTCCTGTTGTCCTGTAGTCATCTCTTGGTCCTTGTTGTCCTGTAGTCATCCCTTAGTCCTGTTGTCCTGCAGTCATTCCTTGGTCCTTGTTGTCCTGTAGTTATCCCTTGGTACTGTTGTCCTGTAGTCCTCCCTAGGTCCTGTTGTCCTGTAGTCATCCCTTGGTCCTGTTGTCCTGTAGTCATCCCTTGGTCCTGTTGTCCTGTAGTCACCCATTGGTCCTGTTGTCCTGTAGTCAGTCATCCCTTGGTCCTGTTGTCCTGTAGTCACCCCTTGGTCCTGTTGTCCTGTAGTCATCCCTTGGTCCTGTTGTCCTGTAGTCACCCCTTGGTCCTGTTGTCCTGTAGTCATCCCTTGGTCCTGTTGTCCTGTAGTCAGTCATCCCTTGGTCCTGTTGTCGTGTAGTCATCCCTTGGTCATGTTGTCCTGTAGTCATCCCTTGGTGCTGTTGTCCTGTAGTCATCCCTTGGTCCTGTTGTCTTGTAGTCATCCCTTGGTCCTGTTGTCCTGTAGTCATTCCTTGGTCATGTTGTCCTGTAGTCATCCCTTGGTCATGTTTTCCTGTAGTCATCCCTTGGTCCTGTTGTCCTGTAGTCATCCCTTGGTCCTGCTGTCCTGTAGTCATCCCTTGGTCCTGTTGTCCTGTAGTCACTCCTTGGTCCTGTTGTCCTGTAGTCATCTCTTGGTCCTGTTGTCCTGTAGTCACCCCTTGGTCCTGTTGTCCTGTAGTCACCCCTTGGTTCTGCTGTCCTGTAGTCACCCCTTGGTCCTGTTGTCCTGTAGTCATCCCTTGGTCCTGTTGTCATGTAGTCAGCCCTTGGTCCCTTTTGTCCTGTAGTCATCCCTTGGTCCTGTTGTCATGTAGTCATCCCTTGGTCCTGTTGTCCTGTAGTCATCCCTTGGTCCTTGTTGTCCTGTAGTCATCCCTTGATCCTGTTGTCCTGTAGTCCTTCCTTGGTCCTGTAGTCCTGTAGTCAGCCCTTGGTCCTGTTGTCCTGTAGCCCTCCATTGGTCCTGTTGTCCTGTAGTCAGCCCTTAGTCCTGTTGTCCTGTAGTCAGTCCTTGGTCCTGTAGTCCTGTAGTCATCCCTTGGTCCTGTTGTCCTGTAGTCATCCCTTGGTCCTGTCCTATAGTCATCCCTTGGTCCTGTTGTCCTGTAGTCATCTCTTGGTCCGGTTGTCCTGTAGTCACCCCTTGGTCCTGTTGTCCTGTAGTCATCCCTCGGTCCTGTAGTCCTGTAGTCAGCCGTTGGTCCTGTTGTCCTGCAGTCAACCCTTGGTCCTGTTGTCCTGTAGTCATCCCTCGGTCCTGTAGTCCTGTAGTCAGCCGTTGGTCCTGTTGTCCTGTAGTCACCCCTTGGTCCTGTTGTCCTGTAGTCATCCCTCGGTCCTGTAGTCCTGTAGTCACCCCTTGGTCCTGTTGGCCTGCAGTCAACCCTTGGTCCTGTTGTCCTGTAGTCATCCCTCGGTCCTGTAGTCCTGTAGTCAGCCGTTGGTCCTGTTGTCCTGTAGTCCTCCATTGGTCCTGTTGTCCTGTTGTCAGCCCTTAGTCCTGTTGTCCTGTAGTCAGTCCTTGGTCCTGTATTCCTTTAGTCATCCCTTGGTCCTGTTGTCCTGTAGTCATCCCTTGGTCCTGTTGTCCTGTAGTCATCCCTTGGTCCTGCTGTCCTGTAGTCATCCCTTGGTCCTGTTGTTCTGTAGTCATCTGTTGTCCTGTAGTCATTCCTTGGTCCTGTTGGCATGTAGTGATCCCTTGGTCCGGTTGTCCTGTAGTCATCCCTTGGTCCTGTTGTCCTGTAGTCATCCATTGGTCCAGTTGTCCTGTAGTCACCCCTTGGTCCTGTTGTCCTGTAGTCATCCCTTGGTCCTGTTGTCCTGTAGTCATCCCTTGGTCCTGTTGTCCTGTAGTCATCCCTTGGTCCTGTTGTCCTGTAGTCATCCCTTGGTCCTGTTGCCATGTAGTCACCCCTTGGTCAGGTTGTCATGTAGTCATCCCTTGGTCCTGTTGTCTTGTAGTCATCCCTTGGTCAGGTTGTCCTGTAGTCATCCCACGGTCCTGTTGTCCTGTAGTCATCTCTTGGTCCTGTTGTCATGTAGTCATCCCTTGGTCAGGTTGTCCTGTAGTCATCCCTCGGTCCTGTTGTCCTGTAGTCATCCCTTGGTCCTGTTGCCATGTAGTCACCCCTTGGTCAGGTTGTCATGTAGTCATGCCTTGGTCCTGTTGTCTTGTAGTCATCCCTTGGTCAGGTTGTCCTGTAGTCATCCCTCGGTCCTGTTGTCCTGTAGTCATCTCTTGGTCCTGTTGTCATGTAGTCATCCCTTGGTCCTGTTGTCATGTAGACATCTCTTGGTCCTGTTGTCCTGTAGTCATCCCTTGGTCCTGTTGTCCTGTAGTCATCTCTTGGTCCGGTTGTCCTGTAGTCATCCCTTGGTCCTGTTGTCCTGTAGTCACTCCTTGGTCCTGTTGTCGTGTAGTCATCCCTTAGTCCTGTTGTCCTGTAGTCATCCCTCAGTCCTGTTGTCCTGTATTCATCCCTTGGTCCTGTTGTCCTGTAGTCAGTCATCCCTTGGTTCTGTTGTCCTGCAGTCAGTCATCCCTTGGTCCTGTTGTCCTGTAGTCAGTCATCCCTTGGTCCTGTTGTCCTGTTGTCCTGTAGTCATCCCTTGGTCCTGTTGTCCTGCATTCATCCCTTGGTCCTGTTGTCCTGTAGTCATCCCTTGGTCCTGTTGTCCTGTTGTCCTGTAGTCATCCCTTGGTCCTGTTGTCCTGTAGTCATCCCTTGGTCATGTTGTCCTGTAGTCATCCCTTGGTCATGTTGTCCTGTAGTCATCCCTTGGTCCTGCTGTCCTGTAGTCATCCCTTGGTCCTGTTGTCCTGTAGTCATCCCTTGGTTCTGTTGTCCTGTAGTCATCCCTTGGTCCTGTTGTCCTGTAGCCATCCCTTGGTCCTGTTGTCCTGTAGTCATCCCTTGGTCCTGTTGTCCTGTAGTCATCCCTTGGTCCGGTTGTCCTGTATTCATCCCTTGGTCCTGTTGTCCTGTAGTCATCCCTTGGTCCTGTTGTCCTGTAGTCATCCCTTGGTCCTGTTGTCCTGTAGTCATCCCTTGGTCCTGTTGCCATGTAGTCACCCCTTGGTCAGGTTGTCATGTAGTCATCCCTTGGTCCTGTTGTCTTGTAGTCATCCCTTGGTCAGGTTGTCCTGTAGTCATCCCTCGGTCCTGTTGTCCTGTAGTCATCTCTTGGTCCTGTTGTCATGTAGTCATTCCTTGGTCAGGTTGTCATGTAGACATCTCTTGGTCCTGTTGTCCTGTAGTCATCCCTTGGTCCTGTTGTCCTGTAGTCATCTCTTGGTCCGGTTGTCCTGTAGTCATCCCTTGGTCCTGTTGTCCTGTAGTCACTCCTTGGTCCTGTTGTCGTGTAGTCATCCCTTAGTCCTGTTGTCCTGTAGTCATCCCTCAGTCCTGTTGTCCTGTATTCATCCCTTGGTCCTGTTGTCCTGTAGTCATCCCTTAGTCCTGTTGTTCTGTAGTCATCCCTTGGTCCTGTTGTCCTGCAGTCATCCCTTGGTCCTGGTGTCCTGTAGTCATCCTTTGGTCCTGTTGTCCTGTATTCATCCCTTGGTCCGCTTGTCCTGTAGTCATCCCTTGGTCCTGCTGTCCTCTAGTCATCCCTTGGTCCTGTTGTCCTGTAGTCATCCCTTGGTCCTGTTGTCCTGTAGTCATCCCTTGGTCAGGTTGTCCTGTAGTCATCCCTTGGTCCTGTTGTCCTGTAGTCATCCCTTGGTCCTCTTGTCCTGTAGTCATCCCTTGGTCCTGCTGTCCTCTAGTCATCCCTTGGTCCTGTTGTCCTGTAGTCATCCCTTGGTCAGGTTGTCCTGTAGTCATCCCTTGGTCCTGTTGTCCTGTAGTCATCCCTTGGTACTCTTGTCCTGTAGTCATCCATTGGTCCTGCTGTCCTCTAGTCATCCCTTGGTCCTGTTGTCCTGTAGTCATCCCTTGGTCCTGTTGTCCTGTAGTCATCCCTTGGTCCTGTTGTCCTGTAGTCATCCCTTGGTCCTCTTGTCCTGTAGTCATACCTTGGTCCTGCTGTCCTCTAGTCATCCCTTGGTCCTGTTGTCCTGTAGTCAGCCCTTGGTCAGGTTGTCCTGTAGTCATCCCTTGGTCAGGTTGTCCTGTAGTCACTCCTTGGTCCTGTTGTCCTGTAGTCATCCCTTGGTCATGTTGTCCTGTAGTCATCCCTTGGTCCTGTTGTCCTGTAGTCACCCCTTGGTCAGGTTGTCCTGTAGTCATCCCTTGGTCCTGTTGTCCTGTAGTCATCCCTTGGTCCTGTTGTCCTTTACTCATCCCTTGGTCTATTTGTCCTGTAGTCATTCCTTGGTCATGTTGTCCTGTAGTCATCCCTTGGTCCTGTTGTCTTGTAGTCATCCCTTGGTCCTGTTGTCCTGTAGTCATCCCTTGGTCCTGTTGGCCTGTAGTCATCCCTTGGTCCTGTTGTCCTGTAGTCACCGCTTGGTCAGGTTGTCATGTAGTCATCCCTTGGTCAGGTTGTCCTGTAGTCATCCCTTGGTCCTGTTGTCCTGTAGTCATCCCTTGGTCCTGTTGTCCTTTACTCATCCCTTGGTCTATTTGTCCTGTAGTCATTCCTTGGTCATGTTGTCCTGTAGTCATCCCTTGGTCCTGTTGTCTTGTAGTCATCCCTTGGTCCTGTTGTCCTGTAGTCATCCCTTGGTCCTATTTTTCTGTAGTCATCCCTTGGTCCTGTTGTCCTGTAGTCATCTCTTGGTCCGGTTGTCCTGTAGTCATCCCTTGGTCCTGTTGTTCTGTAGTCATCCCTTGGTCCTGTTCTCCTGTAGTCAGTCCTTGGTCCTGTTGTCGTGTAGTCATCCCTTAGTTCTGTTGTCCTGTAGTCATCCCTTAGTCCTGTTGTCCTGTAGTCATCCCTTGGTTCTGTTGTCCTGTAGTCATCCCTTAGTCCTGTTGACCTGTAGTCATCCATTGGTCCTGCTGTCATGAAGTTGTCTTCTATTATTGTTTGTATGTTATCGGGTCTGTCACTTGTTTTGCTCGCCTCGACTAGTTTCCTCTAATTACATTGCCCTCGATATTTTCCTCCTCTCGTTGTCTGTCCATCGTTCCACTTGATTCTCTGCCCCCTCCCCCCCCTCGCCCCCGCCCCCCTTTACCAGCATCATGCTTTTCTTGTTACTCGGCTTCCTGAGCCACTTCTTTCCATGTATCTCCAGCCCTCCCCTCCCCCCCCCCCCTCTCCCACCCCCACCCACTTTATTTTATTTTCTATGTCTTCGGTCTTTGCCCTGGCGCTGTGTGTGGCACGCTGCCCTAAGTTGGCGATGATGTCTGCTCGTGTGCCTGCGCTATCTAACCCACTATCACACTCTCTGCCTTCGCCTCACTCCGCTAGGGCTCCAGTATATCTCTGTTGTCGCATACTTCCTTACTGCATTTTCACACTCGCTCGCCAGGGCGGGGCTGCGCATATTGACAGGAAAAATGCCCCACGCATTTCTACAAATTAGTGCCGGGACCCAGCCTATGCCTTTTAACACACCGTATCATGTGATGAAAAGAAAGAGTTCAGTCACAATTATAACTGTTTCGAAAGGGTACAAGATGTTTTTTGCTGTATTAAATACACAGAGCTTGTTATTTTGACGTTTTAATCTTGAAAATTATAATGTTCCTAGATATTTCAGCTGATTTGACCGTTTTTCAAAGAATCTTGAAATTTGTCCCCGGCCGAGAGCAGCGGTAAAAGGGGGCCTTGCGTAGCGCCACCGTGCGGGGAGCTTGCCACTATCCACCATTTCATGCCAGCTGCGCATTACACCGTATTACAGGATGAGTCCTTCCGGCCCCGCCAATCGCAGGGGGGCGCCACCAGCTTCCGCCGCCTACAGGCCAACCCAGACACTGATGTTCGGCCGGACTCCACAATCCACAATGGCCAGCTTGTATTATTGCTCCAGCTTTTTTTGTCATCTCTGGTTGGCCGCAATGCTCGCCCACACACCACCATCATTCTATCCAGTACGTCTTTGTCGCGATCGGTCAAAGGCAACCTGTCAAAGTCGCAGACGTGCCGTCAGCGTCGAGTCGGCATGGAAAGAGGTCTATTATCGCCCACGTTTGACGCCGTTAGTCCGGACAAGGTCATGACCCTGGCATAGACTATGACCTTAGAACAGAATGTGACCTTAAAGCACCAGAATATCACCTTGAATCATCAGCCGATATTGGGATCGGATGCTGCTCCTCTTTGGTATCTTTTGGTCCTTTTTATGCTTTTGAAACCTTGTTTTGTTTTGATAAACGTTACTGTTTTGTTCGTAACGTTTTGTGTACTGTACCTTATGGACTAAATAGGTCCCGTATGTATGCATAGCTTATAATTATGCTAAACTGTGACAGACGAGACATGAGATGCGAATTGTAGCATGTCCAGGGTACATGAAGGGACTGAGTGGTTTGTGTGCGATGGCCCGCTGTTGGTACGGTCTGGGTCTCTGGCTGTTGTTAATAAGGTACATTGGTATCCGCGCATTGCCTGATCCGTATTATAGTGGTGTGGGTTAATGTCATCATGGTCCGTTTGTCTCGGTGTCGCTGTATCCCTTGTGTCACTCATTGTGTCACTCCCTGCGTCACTCTTGCGGTGTCACTAGTTGCGTCACTTTATGTCACTCTCTGCGTCCCTATTTGTATCACTCTTTGTGTCACTCTTTGTGTCACTCTTTGCGTCACTATCTCGGTGTCACTCTTTGTGTCACTCTTTGTGTCACTCTTTGCGTCACTATCTAGATATCACTCTTTGCGTCACTCTTCGTCTCACTCTTTGTGTCTCTCTCGATGTCACACTTTGCGTCATTCTTTGTGTCACCCTCTCAGCACTCTTCGTGTCATTCTCTGCGTCCCTATTTGTGTCACTCTTTGTGTCTCTCGATGTCGCCTTTTGTGTCACTCTCTCTGTCACTATTTGTGTCACTAGTTGTGTCAGTATTTGTGTCAGTATTTGTGTCACTATTTATGTCACTATTTGTGTCACTCTTTGTGTCTCTCTCCATGTCACTATTTGTGTCTCTCTCCATGTCACTATTTGTGTCACGACCTACTTTTTTTCTTTTTATGTGTCCTTTTTTCTCTCTCTATCTCGCGTTCTGTTTGTCTCGCTATGTCCGCCTCTGCCTCTGGCTCTCTGTCACTTTCTCCCTGTTGCCCTCGGTGTCCCTCTGCCCCCCATCCCACTCTCCCCCACTTCGGCCCCCGACGGTGCCAGTGAGCTGACAGCTGACCCCAGGAGCCCCACACCACTGGTGCTGCGGCCAGCCGCCCCGCCTTTACAGTTGATGTTTGGCGCCAGACCAGCTGGTACCAGGGACCACCGTGTCTGGTTACTCCCCCCCCCCGCCTTGCCCCTCCCGCCCCCTGCCGACCACGCCCCCCCCCCCAGGGGAGGGCCGTCCGTTCCCATAATCAGCCCAGCTCTTAGCTTATTGAAATGATCCCCAGGGGGTCCGCCTGTTTTGTTGATCCAGAGGCGTCGCTGGTAGCTTGTCAGGATACCATATGGGGTAGCAGACCCCCCCCCCCCCCAGGCTCTCCCGTCAGAAGATGCCCGCCCTCTCCGCCATCCACCCTCCAGCACCACCACACCCACCCCTGCCTCCCCGTCCTCGATGTCTGGCTCCCCTCCCAAGCCTACTATCACACAAGGCTTCCTCCACGAGTCGAGACCGTTGTCATCGACACCTTCCTGTCCCCCCCTCCCCCCCCCCCCCCGTCCCCCTCGCCCTTATTTCTGCGAAATCCGCCCCTTTTTGCCATCTGGCCAACCATCTGATAACCCCCCACTCCACACCCCAACGGGTGATCCCTATCGGCACTGTTTGTGTACCCCGCCCCCTCCCCCCTCCCTCTCCCGATTGTCCCTGACCATCGTCATCAAGTGGTTGTAACTGACAGTCTCTGTTCGTACCGCTCTCCTCAACTTTAACCGCCCCCTCCACTCCACCCGCCCCCTTCACTCCACCCGCCCCCTCCACCCCACCCACCCCCTCCACTCCACCCGCCCCCTCCACTACACCCGCCCCCTCCACTCCACCCGCCCCTCCAATCCACCCGCCCCCTCCACTCCACCCGCCCCTCCACTCCACCCGCCCCCTCCACTCCACTCGCCCCCTCCACTCCACCCGCCCCCTCCACTCCACCCGCCCCCTTCACTCCACCCGCCCCTCCACTCCACCCGCCCCTCCACTCCACCCGCCCCCTCCACTCCACCCGCCCCTCCACTCCACCCGCCCCTCCACTCCACCCGCCCTCTCCACTCCACCTGCCCCCTCCACTCCACCCGCCCTCCACCCCACCCGCCCCCTCTACTCCACCCGCCCCCTCCACTTTATCTCACTCTGACTTGATCTCACTTGGACTTTATCTCACTTGGACTTGATCTCTCTCTCTGACTTTATCTCACTTGGACTTAATCTCTCTCTCTGACTTTATCTCACTTGGATTTTATCTCACTCTGAATTTATCTCACCCTGACCTTATCTCACTCTGACTTTATCTTTCTCTGACTTTATGTCACTTGGACTTTATCTCTCTCTGACTTTATTTTACTTGGACTTTATCTCACTCTGAATTTATCTCACTCTGATTTTATGTCTCTCTGACTTTATTTTAATTTGACTTTATCTCACTATGACTTTAACTCAATATGACTTTATCTCTCTCTGACTTTATCTCACTTGGACTTTATCTCACTTGGACTTGATCTCACTCTGACTTTATCTCACCCTGACTTTATCTCACTCTGACCGTATCTCACTCTGAATTTATCTCACTCTGACTTTATCTCACTTGGACTTGATCTCACTTGGACTTGATCTCTCTCTGACTTTATTTTACTTTGACTTTATCTCACTATGACTTTATCTCACTATGACTTTATCTCTCTCTGACTTTATCTCACTCTGACCGTATCTCACTCTGACTTTATCTCACTCTGACTTTATCTCTCTCTGACTTTTTTTACTTTGCCTTTATCTCACTATGACTTTATCTTACTATGACTTTATCTCTCTCTGACTTTATCTCACTCTGACTTTATCTCGCTCTGACCGTATCTCGCTCTGACTTTATCTCACTGACTTTACGTTGCATTGACTTTATCTCACTCTGACTTTATCTCACTGACTTTACGTTGCATTGACTTTATCTCACTCTGACTTTATTTTACTCTGACTTTATCCCATTTTGACTTTACGTTGCATTGACTCTATCCCACTCTGACTTTACGTTGGATTGACTTTATCCCACTCTGACTTGTTCTCACTGTTTTCACTATTGATGTGATTAACTGATTTTCATTCTACTCACTGATTTTATTCCACTCTGGTTTTATCTCATTCCGCATTTTTCTCACTTGTCTCACTATTTTATTTGATTAACTGACTTTCAATTCACTCTCATTTTATCTGACTAATTTTATCTCACGCTTAGTCCCACTCTGAATTTATCTCACTCTGACTTTTTTCTCTTTTCTTCAGTATTTTATTGCACTAAATGTATCTCTCTGACTGTATGCCATCATGAAATTATCCCCCTCAGATAAAAATTTTCTGACTCTCACTTTGACTTTATCTCTGGACAAGCCTTGTGGTTTTCTGTCTCCTGCCCTCTCTCTGTGCCTAAACCCTAAGTACATCCCACTATATTTCTACCATGTGTCAATTTTATCACTAGTTTTTTTTTCCTACAGCTTATTTGCCTAGTGACTAGATTCCTATGCCGCGGTTCCTATGACATCACCGCTCTAAAAACACACCAAACCGCATTTTACAGTAGTGCGTTATTGCAGTAATACCCTCCTGCTTAGGTATGGTTCACTCCTTCAATTACTTATCCCACGACCATATCCAAACCTGCCGTAGCCTAGCACTCAGCCCGCCAACCCCCTGCCCCTTCCCCCTTTATTTCCAGAGCCCGCCTTTCCCGCTCTGTGTGCGGGTCCACGGGTACGACTCCCAGAAGGCACCGCGGGAGTCGGTGAAGCCGGTATTACTGCTCATTACCTCCGCCCGGACACCGTCGCCTGTTACATTTTCCGCGTTAATTATTCATCTCAGCTCGGCATTTATCAGGACACGACACCGACAGGTCGCTCCCCCTTGTGGCTGCCGTTAGAGACATAATTGTTTTATTCAGAGTGGCGAGAGGCTCGGGGCAGCGTGCCCTGGATTATTAATACCCCGGTTACCACGTGGTTTGCGAGGTGTTTTCGCGCCAAAATGCGCGTTAGCAGACGACAAATCAATGTTTCGCTGGTTGGTTGCGGGGTCCAGCGCTTCACAACCACGCGGTTTTGTGTTTTTTTGTGTGTGTTCGGACAAGCGTCGGAGATACGCACTGGTCCTCGGCCGGGGCGGTCCAGGCCGACTCGCCGGGCTTTTGCGGCATGTTATCCCGTGTCTATCAGGCTTTGGTGTGTCGGCAGACCACGTGGTATGGCTGGTCTCCCAGGACCACAAGGACTGTGGTTTTGTCAAATACTCGGCCGCAGCAGGAAATCAAGACACGCGAGTGACTTCGCTGCAAGCGGGACGCCGCAAGTCGTTTTGTACCCAGGGGAGGCCAGACGAATGTCGCATTGATAAGCACGACACAACGCAACGTAACGCAATCTAAGCACCAAGGCACACATTTCAATGCAACATATCCCAGTGCGGTGGGGAGAGTTCAGGGGTATGAGGGTGGGGGTTGGGGCGTGTGGGCTTGATGTACCCATCAGATATGGAGGAACTTATATGGAGAAAAATCTTTTCAATATCAACATCAAATTAGGCGAGACTACGTAGAAAAAGAATATATTATTGACAGACATATAATTTATTTGCCAGTAGTACTCTTTTTGCTGGCCGTCGGCTCTCGGAATGAACATTCCGCTGTGGACCGCGATCTGCTGCCAACAACGGAATGCCAGGCCAAGCCTTACTGTTACCCTGTGAGACATGTCAAACAGAGACGGCGAGTGGCATCCCCTGGGTAACCAGGGTGAGTGACATCCCCTGGGTAACCAGGGTGAGTGACATCCCCTGGGTAACCAGGGTGAGTGACATCCCCTGGGTAAACAGAGAGAGTGACATCCCCTGGGTAACCAGGGTGAGTGACATCCCCTGGGTAAACAGAGAGTGACATCCCCTGGGTAACCAGGGTGAGTGACATCCCCTGGGTAACCAGGGACAGTGACATCCCCTGGGTAACCAGGGCGAGTAGCATCTCCTGGGTAACCAGGGTAAGTGACATCCCCTGGGTAACCAGGCTAAGTGACATCCCCTGGGTAACCAGGACCAGTGACATCCCCTGGGTAACCAGGCTAAGTGACATCCCCTGGGTAACCAGGACCAGTGACATCCCCTGGGTAACCAGGACGAGTGGCATCTCCTGGGTAACCAGGGTAAGTGACATCCCCTGGGTAACCAGGGTGAGTGACATCCCCTGGGTAACCAGGATGAGTGACATCCCCTGGGTAGCCAGGGACAGGAACTTCCCCTGGGTAACCAGGGCGAATAGCATCTCCTGGGTAACCAGGGTAAGTGACATCCCCTGGGTAACAAGGATGAGTGACATCCCCTGGGTAACCAGGGTGAGTGACATCCCCTGGGTAACCAGGATGAGTGACATCCCCTGGGTAACCAGGGACAGTGACATCCCCTGGGTAACCAGGGCGAGTAGCATCTCCTGGGTAACCAGGGTAAGTGACATCCCCTGGGTAACCAGGACCAGTGACATCCCCTGGGTAACCAGGACCAGTGACATCCCCTGGGTAACCAGGGCGAGTGGCATCTCCTGGGTAACCAGGGTAAGTGACATCCCCTGGGTAACCAGGGTGAGTGACATCCCCTGGGTAACCAGGATGAGTGACATCCCCTGGGTAGCCAGGGACAGGAACTTCCCCTGGGTAACCAGGGCGAATAGCATCTCCTGGGTAACCAGGGTAAGTGACATCCCCTGGGTAACAAGGATGAGTGACATCCCCTGGGTAACCAGGGTGAGTGACATCCCCTGGGTAACCAGGATGAGTGACATCCCCTGGGTAACCAGGGACAGTGACATCCCCTGGGTAACCAGGGCGAGTAGCATCTCCTGGGTAACCAGGGTAAGTGACATCCCCTGGGTAACCAGGCTAAGTGACATCCCCTGGGTAACCAGGACCAGTGACATCCCCTGGGTAACCAGGATGAGTGACATCCCCTGGGTAGCCAGGGACAGGAACTTCCCCTGGGTAACCAGGGCGAATAGCATCTCCTGGGTAACCAGGGTAAGTGACATCCCCTGGGTAACAAGGATGAGTGACATCCCCTGGGTAACCAGGATGAGTGACATCCCCTGGGTAACCAGGATGAGTGGCATCTCCTTGGTAATCAGGGCGAGTGATATCCGCTGGGAAGCGAGGGCGAGTGAAATATTCATTTTAATAATATATAAATGCGTTTTCATCTTATTAATATATAAATGCGTGTCTTCATCCTAATAATATATAAATGCGTGTTTTCATCTTAATAATATATAAATGCGTGTTTTCATCTTAATAATATATAAATGCGTGTTTTCATCTTAATAATATATAAATGCAAAGAACCAGGAATCATTGGATGTTATGGTAAAACCAGAGGGCCCTGGTTGCTAGGGGTTGCCATCGCACGCAAATACATCATTTTTCCTCATCAGCTTCCCCCATTCTTAAAAATAAAATCCAATAGCGATGCAGTGTTATTTATTGACGTAGATGAAGTGCCGTATCAATTAGTGCCGTTTGCCTTTCACTCCAGACGGGACAATAAAATGTCACTAATGTCGGCGACCTCTCGACGCTACCTGTTTACACAGCTATCGGTGATGTAGGGTCTATTCCGGTGGATAATTCACGGAGACAGGGCAGGGTGGCCCCATCCATGCTTCCTGGGCCCGAGACCCCCGGTCCCTGGGCCTGTGACCCCCGGTCCCTGGGCCTGTGACCCCCGGTCCTTGGGCCTGTGACCCCCGGTCCCTTGGGCCGAGACCCCCGGTGCCTGGGCCCGAGACCCCCGGTCGCTGGGCCCGAGACCCCCGGTCCCTGGGCCTGTGACCCCCGGTCGCAGGGCCCGAGACCCTCGGTCGCTGGGCCTGTGACCCCCGGTCCCTGGGCCTGTGAGCCCCGGTCCCTAGGCCCGAGACCCCCGGTCCCTGGGCCTGTGACCCCCGGTCCCCAGGCCTGTGACCCCCGGTCCCTGGGCCCGAGATCCCCGGTCCTTGGGCTGTGACCCCCGGTCCCTGGGCCTGTGAATCCTGGGCCCTACACCCCCGGTCCCTAGGTCCGAGACCCCCGGTCCCTAGGCCCGAGACCCCCGGTCCCTAGGCCCGAGACCCCCGGTCCCTAGGCCCGAGACCCCCGGTCCCTGGGCCCGAGACCCCCGGTCCCTAAGCCCGAGACCCCCGGTCCCGGGGCCCGAGACCCCCGGTCCCTAGGCCCGAGACCCCCGGTTCCCTGGGCCCGAGACCCCCGGTCGCTGGGCCCGAGACCCCCGGTCGCTGGGCCCGAGACCCCCGGTCGCTGGGCCCGAGACCCCCGGTCGCTGGGCCCGAGACCCCCGGTCGCTGGGCCCGAGACCTCCGGTCCCTGAGCCTGTCACCCCCGGTCCCTGGGCCTGTGACTCCCGGTCCTTGGGCCTGTGACCCCCGGTCCCTAGGCCCGAGACCCCCGGTCCCTTGGCCTGTGACCCCCGGTCCCCAGGCCTGTGACCCCCGGTCCCTAGGCCCGAGACCCCCGGTCCCTAGGCCCGAGACCCCCGGTCCCTGGGCCTGTGACCCCCGGTCCCCAGGCCTGTGACCCCCGGTCCCTGGGCCCGAGCCCCCTGGTCCCTGGGCCCGAGCCCCCTGGTCCCTGGGCCTGTGACCCCCGGTCCCCAGGCCTGTGACCCCCGGTCCCCAGGCCCGAGATCCCAGGTCCCTAGGCCCGAAACCCCCGGTCCCTAGGCCCGAGACCCCCGGTCCCTAGGTCCGAGACCCCCGGTCCCTAGGCCCGAGAACCCCGGTCCCTGGGCCCGAGACCCCCGGTCCCTAGGCCCGAGACCCCCGGTCCCTAGGCCTGTGAACCCGGGTCCCTAAACCCGAGACCCCCGGTCCTTGGGCCCGAGACCCCCGGTCGCTGGGCCGAGACCATCCGGTCCCTAGGCCCGAGACTCCCGATCCTTGGACCTGTGACCCTCGCTCCCTTGGCCCGAGACCCCCGGTCGCTGGGCCCGAGACCCCCGGTCCCTGGGCCTGTGACCCCGGGTCCCTGGGCCCGAGACCCCCTGTCCCTGGGCCCGAGACCTCCGGTCCCTGGGCCCGAGACCCCCGGTCGCTGGGCCTGTGACCCCCGGTCCCTGGACCTGTGACCCCCGGTCCCTGGGCCTGTGACCCCCGGTCCCTGGGCCTGTGACCCCCGGTCCCTAGGCCCGAGACTCCCGGTCCCTAGGCCCAAGACTCCCGGTCCCTAGGCCCGAGATCCCGGGGCCCTGGGTCCGAGACCCCCGGTCCCTAGCCCCGAGACCCCCGGTCCCTGGGCCCGAGACTTCCGGTCCCTAGGCCCGAGACCCTCAGTCCCTAGGCCCGAGACCCCCGGTCCCTAGGCCCGAATCCCGGTCCCTAGGCCCGAGACCCCCGGTTCCTAGGCCCGAGACCCCCGGTCCCTGGCCCCGAGACCCCCGGTCTCTGGGCCCTACACCCCCGGTCCCTAGGCCCGAGACCCTCGTATGTCTCCGGCCGTTTCTGGCGTCCATATGGTAAGTACCCCTCTCGTCTCTGACAAAGTGCATTACCCTTCACGTCAGAGGCAAAGTACACAGTCCTCTTTTTGTCCTACTCCGCGCGTGCGTGCGCCTCGTGACCGTGTTACTCGGCGTATGAATACATCCCTGATCCGACTATCGTGCGCAATATCTGCTGACCACGGGAGATGTGGGTGGGTGGATAGGGATGGGTGATGAACGGGGTGGGAGGGACAGATAGTGAGGGGGTAAAGGGGGTGAAGGACATACAGAGGGGTAGTGAGGGTGAGTGAGATGCGGAGGGGGGTGCTTATTACATTTCAGGGACAGGGATTAAGCGACCGGTCTTCTCGCCGGGGAAGGTTGTGCGCGGCCTTCCACCGCAGCATTATCCGGAATTAGAACACACTGTTTGATGGACCACTCACCAGGGGGCGCCCCTCTACGCGTGACTGGCGACAAAAACGGCCATTTGCCGTCCTCGCCATAATGAAATATTTAGTGGCAATTACGCCGTGCTGGTTGGTCACTCGCGGAATATAAATATCGGCTGTGGATATAACGCGTGACATTACTCAAATCCATATTCCGCGAACGGAATATACAGTAAGAGTGGTTGGTGGGGTGTCCCCCGAGGGTATTGCGTGCCATGTCTTCCGTCTATCCATCCAGCGAGCGAGCGAACGAGCGAGCGAGCGAGCGAAACAATAAAATGTCAAGGTAACTTTAGCGATTCTTAGCGGAGATATACGGGTCCTGGTCTGCTTCACTCGCCATACGCAGGGCACATATCGATATGTGGGCATGGGGGGTGCGGCGGGGCGGCGGGGGGAGGGGACGTGGTCCACCGTGATAAACTGCAGCGTTCTCGCATGAACATTTGGGAAATATTATCTGAAATATAGGCCGATACGCCTCAATAAATGGTTGAATAGATATCGTACCCCCCCCCCCCCCCCCCACCGGTTGACTAGTTTTGGATCTGCCCCTAACGCGGCCCAATGAGGACGGCCACTTACCCGAATGGTCGATCGTCGCGCTGAATGAGCCGAGAAAATGGCGCCGTGAAAAGGAGTTAGGATGCGACGACTGGAGCGTTCACTCTAGCCGCCATTGATTTCATGTAGGACCACCGCATTAAGAAGTCGATTATGACAAATACCTGTCGCGTGTTGCCGCGGCCATTCCACCCCCGCCTCGACCATAAAACCACAACAGGCGGCAGTCGGCAAGGCTGTCGCTGCACGGTCCGTATTTTAGTATTACTGAACCTCGCTTTGTCGCCACATGTGTAAAACATCGACCCCCTTGCCTAATGGGGGGCCCATCTTCCATTCACGGGCACTCGGTTCAAGAAATGGAAGTCCTATGTCCTGTGTGTACGCTATAGACCTATATAACAATTGGGTAAGCAAGCTCGGAAGCTCAAAACAAAAGACAACAATATTAAAGGCTTATTGTAGCCTTGAATGATGCTGTCACAATAAAACCTGGGTTTCTTCAGAAGTCAAGTATTTATAAATAAATATTTTTTATCTATATTCATATGTCAATAATCAAGAACCAAGGATCTTTTGGTCAAACTGTGGCAGAAATCCACTTTCTTGCAACTCTGAACCAAGGGTCAGGTCAAGAATAAGTCAGAGATTTGCAGCGAACGTGCACTCGTTTGGGAATTATATACGAAGTCACTAAGGCATTTTGTTAATATATGCAACCCTTTCTGGGCAGATGTTTTCAGAGCGTGTCTAAACCTAAAAAATAGCATGTACAATGGTTCAAATGAGAATGTTTTAGAACGACCGCTTTGGAATACTTACTTTATGAGAAATAAGAACCTAATAAGGAGATATAGAGAAAGGTGTAACTTACGTGAACGACCTTGTTAACAACGAAGGGTCGCTATTAGGCTGGAAAGAATTTACAGATAAATATAGCATTAGCATCAACTTTGTTGACTTACTGGAATAATGCATGCCATACCAAAAGAATGGCGAGATCAATGTTTAAATAAGGGACATAAGTTACTAGATGTGCCACAAACCTTTTTAAATTATATATCTGCGTCAACGCGCTTATGTAATAAGGTTTACAACATTTTGGTGGAGTGTTTGCAGAATACCACGAATAATGAAAGTAAGTGGTCAGAGGTGTTAGGAATAGAAATTGATAAAAGTAAATGGTGTGATATATATACTAGAGCATAAAAGGCTACTGTAGACGAGAGGACTCGGAGCTTCCAGTTTTTAGTTTTGCAAAGAGCTTTAATAACAAATCGATTCTTGTACAGAAGCAGACTAGTTACTTCAGAGATATGCGTTTTCTGCTCAGTTTCGTCAGAAACAATTGAGCACCTTCTCTTTGAATGCCCATATGTGAGACCCATTTGGCAAGAGTTAGAACGTTGGCTCGAGGCTGCATCAGCCCAGACCATATGTACCCGATTTACACTAATATGTTTGGAGTAGTTTTGTCCCCACATAGCGAACTTATTAATCACTTGACTTTAATTGTTAAACAAATTTATATATTACTGCAAGTGGTCCAACACAGTTCCAGTTTTTCAGGCTGTGAAAAATTATATAAAGCATTACTATAGGCTCGAAAAGAGTGCGGTAGAAAGGAAGCTGAACTTTAGTACAGATATGTTTTATAGGAAATGGAGACCACTATCAGACTATGTAACACTAAGCGAATAATGTCATGTTTTTTGGGGTTTACTGCGTATGTTTCTCTTCCATGCCTGCTTTGTATGATTTATAAGTCCATTATAGTGGAATAAAAAAAAAAAAAAAAAATCAATAACTTCCTGTTAGGACTTCCATCGCATGAATCTAGTGCCCGTGATGTTAAGAGGCAACGAAATGGATTACTGTACTAAATTGTCTGCATGAGTCGTGCGTGAGCTATGCCGACATGAGTGACGACCTCCCGATCTCGAGTCAGCCACTGTACCTCTTCGGCTTAAGGAGTGATCCATCTGGTCGAGGCTAGTTTGAAATGGTTTGACTCACTGCTGCATGAGGGACGCAACTGTGATATAATTATGTCATATTGTGTATTGATCTTGGTGACTGTGGACTAATGGTTGGCCGGTAGTCTATTCAGCACGCTCTAACCAATTCTTGGCATTCATGGTGTAATTGTGATCACAGAGCCAATTTGTTTGATACGAATTGACGATGTGGTCATAATGTACCGAACAACACGATGCTGGATGTCATATTTGGGGCATACAGTATGCGGTGCAGGATCCAAGAGGAAGGGAGGCGGGTGGGGGGCTTTTAACCTCCCCCCCCTTAAGCAAGGAAATGTTAAAGTCGAAAAATATCCTGTGACCCTTGGTGAGAAAGAATGCCGTTTTCTCCATGTAAAATCAGGGCCATCTGAGGTGTGCCCCCCCCCCCTCCTAAAGTTGTAGTTGGTGCCCCCCCCCCCCTGGAACATTTTTAAAACCACTCCCCTTCCGGTCGCGCGTTTTCAGAGAGCAGAGAACCGCCCGCCCCCCCCCCCCCCAACGCCCGGTCGCAAGTTTTTAGGGTTCAAATTCCGCCCCTGGCATGCTATACACCGGTGAGGCCTATGACTGAGACCACACCCCAACAAACATGCTGTAAGTGTATTTGTGTAGCAGTAACAGCAATTCTCCGACAGTTTCGGAACAATTATGACAAAATGCGCTTTTCTTCTGGAATAAACAGGCTGTAAAGTGACATTTTTACATGGAGAGTATTTTACATTATGGATTAGAACCGCTGGTGTGATACGTTGAGACTGATCCGCGCATTTATCCTGTTTTAGCTCTGTATAAGACAAAAATATAAATATCTACTTTGAAAGTTGAAAATATAATTATTGTAAGCTTATTATTTTTATATAATTACATGCTTGGGACGTGTGTTAATCACAAGACGCCCTCAAAGTTTCATATAAATAATTGGTTGTTATGTTACATCCCTTGCGAGGCCCCATGTGGTTTGTCTCGTTTGTCTAGTTTTGTTCGTTCGTGTACATAACACAAGTCAAATCTGAAATAACAACAACCACGTTTTATTGTTTATTCAAGGTTCATTGAAGAAAATTTGTTACGCAGCAGCAGTTTGATGACAATTATATATAATAATTATCAGGAATCGAATGATAAAATTATCCAAAGACGGTTAAAACAGGACTTCTATAGACGTGTAACTCTTACATGCCGTAAGAAACCAGGCAAGTAGCATGCGGGTCACTAACTCATCCCTATTAAGAATGCAATCAACCTTCTAGGCTGGACTAATCTATTTACCACATCGAAGCATCTTTGTGCAAATATAAAGATGCTTGAGTTAGAAGAATAATATTTGAGTGTAAGGAAAACGTATAATATATGACGTGTTGAAGAAACGGTAATAAAAATAGACATGCATGCGGGAATGAATCTCGAAGTCTAGGATCGTACGGTGGTAAAACATCTCAATTGGCGTATATGGAATGTACAGAAAACAAACTGCCTCGAGCGAAGGAGTTTCAGACGAAAACAGCTGTGTCGCTACTATTGGGAATTGACTTAAATTAAAATTTTGCCTTGTTCACTTTAAAACATAAATAAATAAAACGTACTTCCGGTTTAAATACAATCACGATGAGCCGGGGAGAAGTCTAAACAAACACGAGACAAGACATGGGAGATAAAAGTCGAACGAAACTACTGACGAATAATTTCTCTGCACAATCAATATCTCGCAAAATTACATTTTGCAACTGATGTAAATATGATTTTTTATCACAGTTTAAGAAGGCCGTTCGATGGACCAACATACAAATCATGACAATTATGGAGCAAATGAAAGAAAGCATAGCAGGTAACGCAATCTTTGTGCTGGTTACTGTGAACACCGGCGGAAAAATAAACTGGGGCATAGATACGCGTAATATAAGGCATAACAACTGTATGCCACAAAAGAAAATATATACCACGAAATATCTGATTTTCCGGACTGGGTAGCTTAAAGAAATAGTGGAACAGGCCGTTCCGTTGGTCTAGCTATCCCACCACTTGGTATCCTAGTGTTATGTGAGTCTGGGCAACAATTTCAGGTAGCGAGCCGTTCGTGGGAAGTGAGAATATTTACAGTAAGCATGGGATGAAATGCCCAGGAATGTCTACGTATTTACACCAACAAAGAGAGCCAAAAAAAAGAGAGGAATATATATGTAGTGGAGATGGAGCTTGAGAGACATAGCGGGTACAAGGGACTCGGTACAGCCACCCTGGGGCCTAGAGCCGTGCCGGTACCATAGAGAGGACAGCGCCGGGGTCCTTGAGCAGTGGTCAATGGCAGCCATACTTTAGGGAGTTGTTATCAACGCCTGGTTACAACACTGGACAGCTCGCTATACCAATGGGTGTGTATACTGGGCTTACAACAATCACCTTCGCTGGCTATACGGCCTGGCGGTGTCCACGTGGCGGTGTCCACGTGGTGTCCACATGGTGTCCACATGGTGGTGTCCACATGGTGTCCACGTGGTGGTGTCCACGTGGTGGTGTCCACGTGATCGAGATCCTAAAGTATATCGAAACTCCGTCACCGTAAAATGACGTAATGATGGTCCAGCCACGGGTGTTGACGTAAGGTCAAGGTTGTAAGGCTGTGGGAGAGTCACGTGCGGCTGAAGGTCGTGTTGAAGTCATGTGGTCGCAGGTGGCGAGGAACGATGGGAGTGCCGGGCCGGAAGACAACAACAGCAGCCTCGCGCCAAGAGGAGGGGCACAAGGCAAAGGGGACTTCGGGTGACCCAGGGGAAGAGACCTGTTGTACAGTCACTGCGGACCTATCCTGTACAGGTGGAGCGATCGCTCTCATCATTTCGCCAGCATCATCTTCACAAACTCTGAAACATATATTAAACAAAACAAATTGGTCGAGGTGGGTTTGATTCGCATATTATAAAAAACATGAGACAAAGATCCGCCACTTTAAAGACCATTCGGATTGACATATATCACTCCTACCAGGACATGAATAGAGGACTGGGCGTAACTACCAATTGCAAAATGCCGTCCACCAAATTCAAGTATGGAATATTGAAAATCGATTGTTAATAAATATGAGATTAAACTCTCGTCTGTGCTGTTTTATTAACAACAGCACCCAAAGTTCAACGTCAAAGCACTCATTTTGATATGGTGCCTGCAGCTGAGGGTTCCACAGCCCGGTGACTGGAACTGGCCCCTGTCACACTGAGTCCTGTAGCATACGGCTACCGTGGCACCAGACAGCCATGAGCGCGCTATGCCGAACTGCCGCTGTATGGTCCCATGTCAAGTTTGTGGCAAGAGGGCTGACTATGAGTTCAACATACACGTTTTTTGTGTGTAAAATCTATTCCAATAGTATGGGAAACTGGGAATCGAAAGCCGGAAATCGTCTTTTTCTGCACCAATTAAAACAGTTAGGGTTAGTATAAGGCTACACAGCTTTTTTTGGAGGGGGGGGGGCAAACGTTTTGTGTGATCCCACTGACGATATCAGCTTCTTACCGTCATAATTGACTTGTCCATCGCCGTCGATATCAGCTTCTTACCGTCATAATTGACTTGCCCATCTCCGTCAGTATCAGCTTCTTACCGTCATAATTGACTTGTCCATCTTCGTCGACCTCAGCTTCTTACCGTCATAATTGACTTGTCCATGTCCGTTGATCTCAGCTTCTTACCGTCATAATTGACTTGTCCATCTCCGTCGATATCAGCTTCTTACCGTCATAATAGACTTGCCCATCTCCGTCGATATCAGCTTCTTACCGTCATAATTGACTTGTCCATCTCCGTCGATCTCAGCTTCTAACCGTCATGATTGACTTGTCCATCTCCGTCGATATCAGCTTCTTACCGTCATAATAGACTTGCCCATCGCCGTCGATATCAGCTTCTTACCGTCATAATTGACTTGTCCATCGCCGTCGATATCAGCTTCTTACCGTCATAATTGACTTGTCCATCGCCGTCGATATCAGCTTCTTACCGTCATAATTGACTTGTCCATCGCCGTCGATATCAGCTTCTTACCGTCATAATTGACTTGCCCATCTCCGTCAGTATCAGCTTCTTACCGTCATAATTGACTTGTCCATCTTCGTCGACCTCAGCTTCTTACCGTCATAATTGACTTGTCCATGTCCGTTGATCTCAGCTTCTTACCGTCATAATTGACTTGTCCATCTCCGTCGATATCAGCTTCTTACCGTCATAATAGACTTGCCCATCTCCGTCGATATCAGCTTCTTACCGTCATAATTGACTTGTCCATCTCCGTCGATCTCAGCTTCTAACCGTCATAATTGACTTGTCCATCTCCGTCGATATCAGCTTTTTACCGTCATAATTGACTTGTCCATCTCCGTCGATATCAGCTTCTTACCGTCATAATTGACTTGTACATCTCCGTCGATATCAGCTTCTTACCGTCATAATTGACTTGTCTATCTCCGTCGATATCAGCTTCTTACCGTCATAATTGACTTGTCCATCTCCGTCGATATCAGCTTCTTACCGTCATAATTGACTTGTCCATCTCCGTCGATATCAGCTTCTTACCGTCATAATAGACTTGCCCATCTCCGTCGATATCAGCTTCTTACCGTCATAATTGACTTGTCCATCTCCGTCGATCTCAGCTTCTAACCGTCATAATTGACTTGTCCATCTCCGTCGATATCAGCTTCTTACCGTCATAATTGACTTGTCCATCTCCGTCGATATCAGCTTCTTACCGTCATAATTGACTTGTCCATCTCCGTCGATATCAGCTTCTTACCGTCATAATTGACTTGTCCATCTCCGTCGATATCAGCTTCTTACCGTCATAATTGACTTGTCCATCTCCGTCGATCTCAGCTTCTTACCGTCATAATTGACTTGTCCATCTCCGTCGATATCAGCTTCTTACCGTCATAATTGACTTGTCCATCTCCGTCGATATCAGCTTCTTACCGTCATAATTGACTTGTCCATCGCCGTCGATATCAGCTTCTTACCGTCATAATTGACTTGTCCATCTCCGTCGATCTCAGCTTCTTACCGTCATAATTGACTTGTCCATCTCCGTCGATATCAGCTTCTTACCGTCATAATTGACTTGTCCATCTCCGTCGATATCAGCTTCTTACCGTCATAATTGACTTGTCCATCGCCGTCGATATCAGCTTCTTACCGTCATAATTGACTTGTCCATCTCCGTCGATATCAGCTTCTTACCGTCATAATTGACTTGTCCATCGCCGTCGATATCAGCCTCTCGAATCATCTCTTCCACCTCCTCGTCCGTCAACTTCTCCCCGAGATTGGTCATCACGTGACGTAGTTCGGCTGCACTGATGTACCCGTTTCCGTCCTTATCGAACACCTAATTACCCAAATACAAATAGGTTAGCGATGGGCGTGTTTCTTTCGCTATACGTATATGTATATGGCTGTTTGTAATATGTATTGGCACTGTTTCTGCAGTGGCAACTGTCCCTGAATAACCAATGCGAGGATTAAATGTGCATTATCATTGTTTTGCATAACGCCGTGATGAAAGGTAAAGCACACTAAATCAGTTCGTAATATAGTAGTAACGGCGCAGTTTTATATAATGGCTTGGTAAAATGTTTTGGGTCTGTGGTAAGATTATGCGTTCAATGTTCTCAATCTGTTGTTGACCAAAGATGTAGCAACTTATTGAACAATTTAGATGTACTACTACAAATGCTTTACAGCGTGACACTGTCACCTTAAGTGCCTCACAGAATGAAATGGTGTTAATTACTTTACACCTTACGTTATGACATGATATCACTGAATGTTTCACATAATGACAGGATGTCGCGTTTACACTATGACATGACGTCACATTGATTGTTTTACACTATGGCATGACGTCACATTGATTGTTTTACACTATGACATGACGTCACATTGATTGTTTTACACTATAACATGACGCCACCTTGATTGTTTTACACTATGCCATGACGTCATTTCATTGTTGTACGCCATGACATGACGTCACATTGATTGTTTTACACTATAACATGACGCCACCTTGATTGTTTTACACTATGCCATGACGTCATTTCATTGTTGTACGCCATGACATGACGTCACATTGATTGTTTTACACTATGCCATGACGTCATCTCATTGTTGTACACAATGACACTATGATGTCTCACTAGTCACGTAACGTCACCTTGAATGCTTCGCGGAGCTCCTCTTCCGTGTCTCCTGAGTTCATCGCTTTCTTCTCCATCATGGCGAGAAACTCGGTGAAGTCTATCGTCCCGCTACCTGCAAGAGTCGCCAGGGGGAGCCACGGGGCGCGTCACAACATGAACGAACAAGGACAGGGACAAAGGAGAGCCTCTTCTGTCGGTGTCACTGTCTGTCAGTCGTGATATGTTTTTATTATATTGGAGGATTGTTGAGGGCGGTGTTGGAGGAAAGGGAATTGACTGAGTCGCGAGGGTAACGGGGGGAGAATCCCCTTATTAGTGCCGTGTTTTCCTCACCACTTGTCATGCTTTGAAACAGTCATTAACATTAAACAGTATAATTACATTGGACTATCCTATAAAACTCACTATTCTACAAAGCTCACTCCCTGTAATTCCATCGTTAAAATTATTGTCAGTCAGAATTATCTTCCTATTATAAGAATCTCTTTTCCACTGCCCCCCCCCCCTCCACCCTCCACCCTTTTGCTACTGTATTCCTTTTCGTTTGGCTCTTTGAACTTTTTCTTCCCCTCCCTCTCCCCTCGCCCTCCCCCTTTCTCCCTCACTCCCTCCCTCTATCTCTCCATCACTCCCTCCCCCTCTCTCCCCTCGCCCCCCCTCTCTCCCTCCCTCTCTCTCTCTCTCTATCTCACTGACTGTCTCGATATATATATATATATATATATATATATATCTGTCCCTCTTCTTTGGCTGTAAAGCTGCCATCCCACCCCCCCCCCCCCCCGGGCGGTATCATACTAAACCCGGGAGTGGCGACCATCAGCCCCCCGCCACCCCCCTCCCAATATACACCGTACAGCATTGATTACATCCGTGTCGCACTGGGAGGCTCTGCACACCGAAGGTCTTGGTGAAGAGCAGAGAAAGCCAGCCGTAATCTCACAGAGTCACCTCCCTCTCCTTGGTTTATTGACCGCCATTATCCCCACAACGTTTAACACACTCAGGTCTAATGGATGCCAAACCCCGTCAGCCTTCTCCTTAGTGACTGTATCTGATATAGACCCCAGCCCCCGCGCCCTAAACACTGGCGATTGGAACCTTCTCCTCCTGGACTGTATCCGACACGGGCCCACTGCCCTTTGATGGTGTCTGAGATTACCGCTGTAGCCATGCATGTAGTACGCTGACAGCAATGTAACTAGTATGCTCAGTACGTTTATATATTATAGGTGTATTAAGATTAAGGCCTTGAAGCTGTGTGACAAGTAACGGCTGGTGGTCCGGCAATATGTACAAAACATCCCATTTTGAGAGAATTTACATCAAACAAGTCTGCAAAAGCTTTAGATGCCACCTTGAATATAGTTTGTTAATAATAAAATTCGTGACATTGCATGGCTTAAAAAGAACATCCACTTAACACATTATCACGCATTATATATAGATGACTTGTGTATATTATTATTATTATTATTATTATTATTATATGGTGTATATTGTGGATGTATCAGTGCACTCAAATGCCGTCGCTGTACACCTACCATCGGCGTCCACCTCGTTGATCATGTCCTGGAGCTCAGCCTCCGTTGGGTTTTGACCGAGCGACCTCATCACGGTGCCCAGTTCCTTGGTGGTGATGGAGCCATCGCCGTCCTTGTCGAACAGCGCAAAGGCCTCCCGGAACTCTGCAGAGAAGCACCGAAGACATGGGCAACCATTGTCACAGGCCATTGACCTGTAGTCGCGGCCATTGGCCTGTAGCCGCGGCCATTGACCTGTAGCCGTGGCCATTGACCTATAGCCGTGGCCATTGACTTGTAGCCACGGCCATTGACCTGTAGCCGCGGCCATTGACCTGTAGCCGCGGCCATTGGCCTGTAGCCGCGGCCATTGACCTGTAGCCGCGGCCATTGACCTGTAGCCGTGGCCATTGACTTGTAGCCACGGCATTTGACCTGTAGCCACGGCCATTGACCTGTAGCCGCGGCCATTGGCCTGTAGCCGCGGCCATTGACCTGTAGCCGCGGCCATTGACCTGTAGCCGCGGCCATTGACCTGTAGCCGCGGCCATTGACTTGTAGCCGCGACCAGTGATCTGTAGCCGCGGCCATTGACCTGTAGCCGCGGCCATTGACCTGTAGCCGCGGCCATTGACCTGTAGTCGCGACTAGGTAAGGTAACATGCATGCCTATTCAAAGTCCATTTGAAGCATAGGCTTAGGACTTTCATTTCGCGTAACAGCCCCGTGAGACGTTTTCGGATTTAGAGTAAATATCAGCTGTACATTAATGTATTCAAGCAAAGAGAGGTCGAAGCCCATTATGTCATGTCTTTAATAATTAAATCAGCTGCCCCACAAAAATAACGAATAAATTATTCGATGTTAACACTGGATGTATACTTCAAATTAAAGTTAATTATAAGCGACGGGCTAAATGACAATGTCTATTGCCAAGCAGAGCGCTCTTGGTGACCGCCCATCGGCTGCTGTCATAGTGAATAGTTGTGACGCCAAAATGTTATAAACATGACGTTACAATGGGAGTTCCTAAGCAACCGAATGATATGACAAGCACGTGCATGGCATTCGTCATCCCGCCAAAGATATTCTTTACATATGGCAAGCCGAAGCGAGATTAATTTTGAATATTAACCTAGATGTATCCCCTCGGAATATCTGAATTAATAAATATACGCTCGCATTTTTTAGGTAGCACCTATCCATATTATACTAATTATAATATTATAATATACTGATTATGATTATATATGTATCAAACTGAAGTTAAAGTTTTAACTGTTGCTGTTGTTTTAACGTCCAACTATTGATTCTAAGCCAAATATTCAATGACTACTATTATAAAAAGCCTGGGGTTAATTTTACAAGGATATGTCCTGTCGGCCACAGCTCACATAGCTGGTGACATCAAGCCTTGCTCCACTAGGACGAAAAACTACAATGAAACCCAACTTACCTTCCACTTGTTCGTCCGTCAGTTTCTTTTCCTAAAAGGGTAGATGAAACTATAGATGAAAGCAAGATTCTGACGACCAGCCAGACAGTGATTAATCTAATACAGTAGATGTGGCCGTGTACATGTAGTAACTTAATCATCTTTGTATATAACCGTCACCAGCACCATGGACATCTCAGCAGTAAGCAAGAGACACAGAGAGATAATTAATACATTATTAGACATATACATAGCCTATTGTTATATATAAATAGACAGATAGGGCCGATATATATATATATATTTATATATATATTCGAACTAAATAAGAGCAGTATAGAACAAATCTAGCGTTTATAAATTGATCACGTGATTCAATTTTCAGTGCGTTTGATATCAACTATTGATGGTTCAGACGCTTCATCTTCTAAAAGATAGGAAAAACTAGTTAATTAATATAAATGCTGTTGTCATGGCTCCTTACGCCCCCCCCCCCCCACACGTGCTCACTCATCATCACTCCCTCCATGAATCTTGACTTGTCATGAGGACCTGGAGACTAAATAGGTTGGTACCACGGACTGGTCTCTCCGGTAAAACACAGACCAGAAGGCCCGCTACCCTGCTACTGACGCCGTGCCTTCGTAGGGGCAAAAGACCCCGATATCACTCTCCACGCCTGGGGCGCTGCCGCATTATATGCCGTCTCCCCCACACAGGGGGCGCTGCAACTATATGGAATCAGCCGCAGAAGGCGGGTTGAATCAGGAAGGAGAGAAACCCTCGGTGTGTGTAGACATGAATAATGAAAGGGGCACCACATTTCCTTGTTACGTATAGTTTTTATATATCACTTACTTGGTTATTTAAAGACCCGGTCTCAACGTGATAGCTTTGTCTTTTTTTGTTTTCTGGGAAAAATATAAATATGGATTTCACAAGACGGATGGGCTGTCAATGTGTAAGTTCGTTAAAAACGATACCCAGAGTGCATTGTGGCATATGGCGCCGGAAACGAGTTGCCAGACGGGGTGTCGGCGGCCATGGATCAATGTCACTATGATCCTGACGGCAGCTCCGTCAGCGCTAGGGGTCAAGGGGCGGCCACCGCCAGACCGTCCGCCAGGGTGTGAGGGTTGTTGGCGGCGGACAGCTAGGAGATGGAGATACGTGTGGGTGTGTAAACAATGGCAGATATCAGGCATGTGGGGGCCTTATGTGTCGTCCGGGTCCTATGTGTCCCTCAGTGCCGATTCACTCCCCAGATTATTATTAGGCACGGGGATTAAGGGTTAGAGGTCAGGGATTGGGCATTAGAGGTCACGGTTAGGTTTTAGGGGTCAGGGATTGAGGATTAGGGGTCAGGGATTGAGCGCCCCGCGCCCGCCCCGCGCCCGCCGCGCGCCCGCCCCGCGCCCGCAGCGACGTGCCAGCGGACGCCCGCTGTGCGTGTGTGGGGGCCCATCACACACGCACATGGTTTAGCCGGCTTTGGGGGTTAGCCGTCTGACGTCAGTTTACTAATCACTAATTAAGGTACACGAAGCGTTTAAACGACTAAAGATAGCCGGCAAAGCACAGATCCTATAAATACGTTGACGTCTAGAACCACGTTGGCCTACATAGTACGTAGGTGTCTACAAACAACGTAGACGACTAGACACACGGATATGTGTAGACGTACGTAGATGTCTAGGATATGTTTAGACATACTAGATATCTCAACATACGTAGACGCCTAAGAAATATCTAGCCGTCTAGGAACACGTCGACGTCTTGCTGCTTTAGACTTTATGTAAACGTAGACGACTCGACATACGTAGATGTCTAGAACTACCCAGATGTATGGAAATACGAAGATATCTAGACACACGCAGATGTCTAGACACACGCAGGTGGAGAAATAGTCAGAGGCGATCATTCGATATTTAGTGACGTAAATGTAGATTCCCGTTTGAAGAGCTGGTGTGCTGTACGCATAGCACTGGCACTCATACTATTTCTGTTACATCGCAGGTGAAAACCATGTCGCAGATATTATGAATTCAACAAACCGGACACTGGTTACTTCATTCTCATCAATGTCAACAGAAGTCTATTTACATAAACCCTTCACCTGCCTATATTTCGCAACAAAACCAAAGCCTGCATCTACGTCACTTGGCGCAAAAATTACGGCTTGGGTTGTTCAGAGTTGATGCCTGAGTTTGTACAGATTTCATAACTAAAACGTACCACACAAAAACTGCCACACAAAAACTTACCAAACAATTCTACGAATTTATTTACACAGAAACAGACCTTCAAGTGACAAATTAGTTTGTTGACAGAAGATAATATAAGTTGGGTTATTGACTACGGCTTGTAACTACGTCGCCGCCGCAAAGTCGCCACTCAACAAAACGCTGCACAGGGTCTGGATAACAACCAAAGGTAGCCAGCGATAGTTTCCTGATAGACATAGCAGGCACTGCATGCGCCAATACTGGTGGCCGGCATGGAATACTCATGTCTCAGAAGTCTATCATTCTATGCAGATTGAAAAGCGCGTGTGGCACGCCCATAAAAACGGTGTGGATGTGGGCGGAGTTGTATACTACTAGTGAGTCGGCGTGGAAGGTAATCCCAGAGACCATCGCCTTGGCAGAGATCGATAAGCCATAGCTCCACGCCGTCAATGCATCCCATGCCGGCATTCCCCTCCCTGCTGAAGGCGGTCGCTGCCCATCGCATGCCCATCGCATGCACATCGCATGCACATCGTGATTAAGACCATGAATAAGTTATCACACCCGTGTCGTCTTTTGCTCGTCGGCTTCCGGTGAAGTCGCGGGAGTGCTAAGCAACAGCTACGCCACCCAGCCTCATGGTCATACTTCACCACATCCACCCCCCCCCCCCTCCCCCGCCCCTGTATCTGTACCCCATCACCTCTCACCTCTCAGATTCCACTCCTCCCCACCCCCCTCTCATCCAAAGCCAACCCCTCCTGCTCAATAGTCCATCTTCTCAATCATGATCTACTCTTGGCAAACACAGAAGTCGACGCCTACGACTGCGCCAGGCTTGACCTGACCACCCCTATGGCCCTCAGCCAGGCCATATAAGGCGATGTGACACATGCCCGACAGCGAGGGTCTCAGACCCTCAGCCAGGCCATATAAAGCGATATGACACATACCCGACAGCGAGGGTCTCAGGCCCTCAGCCAGGCCATATAAAGCGATATGACACATACCCGACAGCGAGGGTCTAAGGCCTTCAGCCAGGCCATATAAAGCGATATGACACATAACCGACAGCTAGGGTCTCAGGCCCTCAGCCAGGCCATATAAAGCGATATGACACACACCCGACAGCGAGGGTCTCACGCCCTCAGCCAGGCCATATAAAGCGATATGACACATACCCGACAGCGAGGGTCTCAGGCCCTCAGCCAGGCCATATAAGACGATGTGACACATACCCGACAGCGAGGGTCTCAAGCCCTCGGCCAGGCCATATAAAGCGATATGACACATAACCGACAGCTAGGGTCTCAGGCCCTCAGCCAGGCCATATAAAGCGATATGACACATACCCGACAGCGAGGGTCTCAGGCCCTCGGCCAGGCCATATAAAGCGATATGACACATAACCGACAGCTAGGGTCTCAGGCCCTCAGCCAGGCCATATAAAGCGATATGACACATATCCGACAGCGAGGGTCTCAGGCCCTCGGCCAGGCCATACAAAGCGATATGACCCATAACCGACAGCTAGGGTCTCAGGCCCTCAGCCAGGCCATATAAAGCGATATGACACATACCCGACAGCGAGGGTCTCAGGCCCTCAGCCAGGCCATATATGGTGATGTGACACATACCGACAGCGAGGGTCTCAGGCCTTCAGCCTCATAGTGTGGTGGCGCGGTGGCGCGGTGGTGTGGTGGCGCGGTGATGTGGTGGCGCGGTGGCGCGGTGGTGTGGTGGCGCGGTGATGTGGTGGCGCGGTGGTGTGGTGGCGCGGTGGCGCGGTGGTGTGGTGGCGCGGTGGTGTGGTGGCGCGGTGGCGCGGTGGTGTGGTGGCGCGGTGGCGCGCTGGTCGTGCGGTGGCGCAATACGACCCATTTGTTTTGGGTGTGTGATGTAGAGGATGACTGTCTGAGGATGTGTGCAGGGTTGTCCTGTCCAGTCGCCCGCAGAGACGGCATCGCCTCCGTGGCGTGGCAAGGTGGGGGGGGGGGCGACCAGAGGCCCATAGGGACGGTACGATGGGGCCGGGTCAGGGGGTCAGGGGGTGAGGTGGGAGAGGGGGGGCGGGGTGGATGGCGGCGAGCGTGTCTTCATGTTGACTCGATGGCACGTTAGCACAACACACATGGAGTATGGAGGGTGGGGTGAGGGTGGGGTGTCATGTAGGGGGTCCGGGTGAGGGTGGGGGTGAGGGTGGGGTGCCATACAGGGGGTCTGGGTGAGTGGGAGGTGTGATGTAGAAGAGCGTTGGTGAGGGTGGGGTGTTATGTAGAGGGGTCTGGGTGAGGGTGGGGTGGGTGTGGGGTGTGATTGAAGGGATCTGGGTGGGGGTGGTGTGAGGGTGGGGTGTCATACAAGGGGTCTGAGTCAGTGGGAGGTGTGATGTAGAGGGATATTGGTGAGGGTGGGGTATGATGTAGGGGGTCTGGGTGAGGGTGGGCTGGGTGTCGGGTGTGATATAGATTGGTCTGGGTTAGGGTGGGCGAGGGTGGGCGAGGGTGGGCGAGGGTGGGGTGTGATGTAGAGGGTCCGGGGGAGGGAGTGGGGTTTGATGTAGATTGGTCTAAGTGAGAGTGGGCGAGAGTGGGGTGTGATGTAGAGGGTCTGGGTGAGGATGGATTGGGTGTGGGGTGTGATGTAGAGGGTATGGGTGAGGGTGGGGGTGGGTGTGGGGTGTGGTGTGAAGGGTATGGGTGGGGGTGGGGTGGGTGTGGGGTGTGGTGTGGAGGGTATGGGTGAGGGTGGGGTGCTGGTGGGGTTGATGTAGATGGGTCTGCGTTAGGGTGGGGTGAGGGTGGGGTGTGATGTAGAGAGGTCTGGGTTACGGTGGGGTGAGGGTGAAGGTGGGATGTAATGTAGAGGGATCTGGGTGAGGGTGGGGCGGGTGTGGGTGTGATGTAGAGGGTCTGAGTGAGGGTGGGTGTGGGGTGTGATGTGGAGGGTACGGGTGAGGTGGGTGAGTCTGGGATGTGATTTAGAGGGTCTGGGTGAGGGTGGGGTGAGGGTGGGGGGGTGATGTAGAGGGTCTGGATGGGGGTGGGGTGGGTATGGGTTGTGACATAGAGGGGTCGGAGTGAGGGTGAGGTGGATGTGGGGTGTGATGTAGAGGGTCTGGGTGAGGGTGGGGTGGGTGTGGGGTGTGATGTAGAGGATCTGGGTGAGGGTGGGGGTGGGTGTGGGGTGTGACCTAGAAGGTCTGGGTGGGGGTGGGGTGGGTATGGTGTGTGACATAGAGGGGTCGGAGTGAGGGTGGGGGTGCGTGTGGGGTGTGATGTAGAGGGTCTGGGTGAGGGTGGGGGTGGGCATGGGGTATGATGTAGAGGGTCTGGGTGAGGGTGGGGTGGGTGTGGGGTGTGACGTAGAGGGTCTGGGTGGGGGTGGGGTGGGTATGGGTTGTGACATAGAGGGGTCGGAGTGAGGGTGGGGTGGGTGTGGGGTGTGATGTAGATCGTCTGGGTGAGGGTGGGGTGGGTGGGGAGTGGGATGTAGAGGGTCTGGGTGGGGGTGGGGTGGGTCTGGGTTGTGACATAGAGGGGTCGGAGTGAGGGTGGGGTGGGTGTGGGGTGTGATGTAGAGGGTCTGGGTGAGGGTGGGGTGGGTGTGGGGTGTGATGTAGAGGGTCTGGGTGAGGGTGGGGTGGGGTGTGGGGTGTGATGTAGAGGGTCTGGGTGAGGGTGGGGTGAGGGTGGGGTGTGATGCAGAGGGTCTGGGTGGAGGTGGGGTGGGTCTGGGTTGTGACATAGAGGGGTCGGAGTGAGGGTGGGGTGGGTGTGGGGTGTGATGTAGAGGGTTTGGGTGAGGGTGGGGTGGGTGTGGGGTGTGATGTAGAGGGTCTGGGTGAGGGTGGTGTGTGATGTAGAGGGTCTGGGTGAGGGTGGGGTGGGTCTGGGGTGTGATGTAGAGGGTCTGGGTGGGGGGTGGGGTGGGTCTGGGTTGTGACATAGAGGGGTCGGAGTGAGGGGTGGGGTGGGTGTGGGGTGTGATGTAGAGGGTCTGGGTGAGGGTGGAGTGGGTGTGGGCTGTGATGTAGAGGGTCTGGGTGAGGGTGGGGTGGGTCTGGGGTGTGATGTAGAGGGTCTGGGTGGGGGTGGAGTGGGTATGGGTTGTGACATAGAGGGGTCGGAGTGAGGGTGGGGTGGGTGCGGGGTGTGATGTAGAGGGTCTGGGTGAGGGTGGGGTGGGTGTATGGTGTGATGTAGAGGGACTGGGTGAGGGTGGGGTGGGTGTGGGGTGTGACCTAGAAGGTCTGGGTGGGGGTGGGGTGGGTATGGTGTGTGACATAGAGGGGTCGGAGTGAGGGGTGGGGGTGCGTGTGGAGTGTGATGTAGAGGGTCTGGGTGAGGGTGGGGTGGGTATGGGGTATGATGTAGAGGGTCTGAGTGAGGGTGGGGGTGGGTGTGGGGTGTGACGTAGAGGGTCTGGGTGGGGGTGGGGTGGGTATGGGTTGTGACATAGAGGGGTCGGAGTGAGGGTGGGGTGGGTGTGGGGTGTGATGTAGAGGGTCTGGGTGAGGGTGGGGTGGGTGTGGGGTGTGATGTAGAGGGACTGGGTGAGGGTGGGGTGGGTGTGGGGTGTGATGTAGAGGGTCTGGGTGAGGGTGGGGTGGGGGGTGGAGTGTGATGTAGAGGTTCTGGGTGAGGGTGGGGTGGGTGTGGGGTGTGATGTAGAGGGTCTGGGTGAGGGGTGGGGTGGGAGTGGGGTGTGATGTAGAGGGTCTGGGTGAGGGTGGGGTGGGTGGGGAGTGTGATGTAGAGGGTCTGGGTGAGGGTGGGGGTGGGTGTGGGGTGTGATGTAGAGGGTCTGGGTGAGGGTGGGGTGAGTGTGGGGTGTGATGTAGAGGGTCTGGGTGAGGGTGGGGTGGGTGGGGAGTGTGATGTAGAGGGTCTGGGTGAGGGTGGGGTGGGTGTGGAGTGAGGGTTGTGACATAGAGGGGTCGGAGTGAGGGTGGGGTGGGTGTGGGGTGTGATGTAGAGGGTCTGGGTGAGGGTGGGGTGGGTGTGGGGTGTGATGTAGAGGGTCTGGGTGAGGGTGGGGTGGGTGTGAGGTGTGATTTAGAGGGTCTGGCTGAGGGTGGGGTGGGTGTGAGGTGTGATGTAGAGGGTCTGGGTGAGGGTGGGGTGGGTGTGGGGTGTGATGTAGAGGGCCTGGGTGAGGGTGGGGTGGGTGTGAGGTGTGATGTAGAGGGTCTGGGTGAGGGTGGGTTGGGTGTGGGGTGTGATGTAGAGGGTCTGGGTGAGAGTGGGGTGGGTGTGGAGTGGGATGTAGAGGGTCTGGGTGGGGGTGGGGTGGGTATGGGTTGTGACATAGAGGGGTCGGAGTGAGGGTGGGGTGGGTGTGGGGTGTGATGTAGAGGGTCTGGGTGAGG
>OZ025262.1:35220174-35247601 GCA_964019135.1 Arenicola marina | reverse complement strand
CCCCACCCAGCACTCCCCCCGCCCCCACCCAGCACGCCCCCGCCCCCACCCAGCACTCCCCCCGCCCCCATCCAGCACTCCCTCCGCCCCCACACCTACGGGCGCGCTGCAATATGATGAGGAAGGAAGCGCGGCCTCTGCTTGTCTGGCACACTCACTTGTCGTCTAGACAACGCCGACCATGTTGCTTGGTACCCCGCCATTCCTCCGTGACACCCCCCCCCCACCCACTCCGCCCCTGACTCACTCACTAGCGGACCGCGAGAAACGGGAGGGTCAGAGACCAGCCTCCCCTCGCCCCCCCCCCCTTCCCCACCCGCCCTCTCTCACCCCCCTCCGCACCCGCCCATTTCCCCCTCCCCCCGCCGGCATCCGCATCTCGTGCCATCAACCCCCAACAGGTCGTCAGACAGCGCGGACAGGGGCAGGGTGGTCAGTTGGAATGGTCCAGTGGGGGAGGGGAGGGAGGGCCGGGCGGTGGGAGAGGAAGGGTCGAGGGTGGGGGGGGGGGCGAGAGAAGCGTGGCGGAGGGGGGGGGGGGGCAGGGGGGGGGAGGGGGAAAGCGAATGACAGAAAGCTATAAAAGGAAAGGACAGATAGAGCGGGAGGCGGACATAAACAGAACGACGGAGGGTGTAAGAACGGAGAGACAGAATGGCTGATGGAGGAATACGAGGGGAAGGGAAGGGGAGGGCGGTGGGGGGGGGGGGGGGGTTGGCGGGAGGGAAATATCACCGAGCATTCCGACCACGCAGGCTGTGGGACACACACGCTGGTAACCATAGTGCCCGACCACCCGATACCCACCATGGCATATCATCCATCGGATACTGGCCGTGCCGGATTTTGCTCGCATTACGCAATAACATGCCTTTCCCTTCATTAAGTCCAGATAGCGCTAGATATGTTAAAGTGTTTCAAAAGGAACAAAGGAGATATACTGGAGTAGATATATGTAGTTCAGAGTTATAAATTACCGCTGACATGGGTATGACATGAGTCATGGGTACAGGTGGTCGCCATATACAGGGTTCATGGTTAAAATTGGTCGCTATATACAGGGGTCATGGCAACAGCTGGTCGCTATATATAGGGGTCATGGGAACAGCTGGTTGCTATACACAGGGGTCAGGGGTACAGATGGTCGCTATATACAGGGGTCATGGGCACAGGTGGTCGCTATATACAGGGGTCATGGGCACAGGTGGTCACTATATACAGAGGTCATGGGAACAGCTGGTCGCTATATACAGAGGTCACGGGTACAGATGGTCACTATATACAGAGGTCACGGGTACAGATGGTCGCTATATACAGGGGTCATGAGAACAGCTGGTCGCTATATACAGGGGTCATGGGCACAGGTGGTCACTATATACAGAGGTCATGGGAACAGCTGGTCGCTATATACAGGGGTCATGGGAACAGCTGGTCGCTATATACAGGTGATCGCTTGTGAGGCGTTAAGCGTGAAACGTTACATATGGGTCAGGACCCGGATGTAGCAAGTGCACTTGTACCGAGCTGATTGTTTCCACAACAGAAACGGACACACCGGGCCCATTGTGCGCATGCGCCTCACAATGAAGTGTCCGGCTACAAACATGGCGGCACCGTGATAACAGACTGATACAATATTAATGGCCGTTATTTGTCTATGCCGTGTACGCCATAAAGGTGACCTAACAAAGGAACCCGTATATTGTGAGGTGGTCTGTGTGGCGTGCCTTGATACGGAAATATATGACGGTGGGTACTGTATGTGAGAAGTGGACTGGTATAGTGAGCAATACTGTAACAAATAGACATATATATGACATCCTAGACCCCCCAGTTGTACCCCATGTAATATAGCAGTGGGTGAGAGCAGTGGTATAGTGAGCAATACTCTCATAAATAGACATATATGATATCCCACACCCCCCAGCTGTACCCCATGTAATATAGCAGTGGGTGAGAGCAGTGGTATAGTGAGAAATACTCTCATCAATAGATATATATGATATCCCACACCCCCCAGCTGTACCCCATGTAATATAGCAGTGGGTGAGAGCAGTGGTATAGTGAGAAATACTCTCATCAATAGATATATATGATATCCCACACCCCCCAGCTGTACCCCATGTAATATAGCAGTGGGTGAGAGCGGTGGTATAGTGAGAAATACTCTCATCAATAGATATATATGATATCCCACACCCCCCAGCTGTACCCCATGTAATATAGCAGTGGGTGAGAGCGGTGGTATAGTGAGAAATACTATCATCAATAGATATATATGATATCCCACACCGCCCAGCTGTACCCCATGTAATATAGCAGTGGGTGAGAGCGGTGGTATAGTGAGAAATACTCTCATCAATAGATATATATGATATCCCACACCGCCCAGCTGTACCACATGTAATATAGCAGTGGGTGAGAGCGGTGGTATAGTGAGCAATACTCTCATAAATAGACATATATGATATCCCACACCGCCCAGCTGTACCCCATGTAATATAGCAGTGGGTGAGAGCGGTGGTATAGTGAGCAATACTCTCATAAATAGACATATATGATATCCCACACCGCCCAGCTGTACCCCATGTAATATAGCAGTGGGTGAGAGCGGTGGTATAGTGAGCAATACTCTCATAAATAGACATATATGATATCCCACACCCCCAGCTGTACCCCATGTAATATAGCAGTGGGTGAGAGCGGTGGTATAGTGAGCAATACTCTCATAAATAGACATATATGATATCCCACACCGCCCAGCTGTACCTCATGTAATATAGCAGTGGGTGAGAGCAGTGGTATAGTGAGCAATACTCTCATAAATAGACATATATGATATCCCACACCCCCCAGCTGTACCCCATGTAATATAGCAGTGGGTGAGAGCAGTGGTATAGTGAGCAATACTCTCATAAATAGACATATATGATACCCCACACCTCCCAGCTGTACCCCATGTAATATAGCAGTGAGTGATAGCAGTGGTATAGTGAGCAATACTCTAATAAATAGACATATATGATATCCCACACCGCCCAGCTGTACCTCATGTAATATAGCAATGGGTGAGAGCAGTGGTATAGTGAGCAATACTCTCATAAATAGACATATATGATATCCCACACCCCCAGCTGTACCCCATGTAATATAGCAGTGGGTGAGAGCGGTGGTATAGTGAGCAATACTCTCATAAATAGACATATATGATACCCCACACCCCCAGCTGTACCCCATGTAATATAGCAGTGGGTGAGAGCGGTGGTATAGTGAGCAATACTCTCATAAATAGACATATATGATACCCCACACCCCCCAGCTGTACCCCATGTAATATAGCAGTGAGTGATAGCAGTGGCATAGTGAGCAATACTCTCATAAATAGACATATATGATATCCCACACCCCCCAGCTGTACCTCATGTAATATAGCAGTGGGTGAGAGCAGTGGTAGAGTGAGCAATAGTCTCATAAATAGATATATATGATATCCTACGACTGAGTCATATCTCACGTGGTTGCATTGATGACTGGGTCAGTTGGTTGGTGGTATATTCAGGACCCTTTAACCACTTTTGGTGATATCGCGTCAATGGGAGAAGGAAGGGAGAGTGGAGCCATGTCCCCGGGGGTAACCCCCTACTCTTTTGCGAGACTGGGGATATCATATACACAGCTTGTTAAATACTTAATTATGACATCCACGAAGCTCAGTGTGTCGACGCTTTCCCTGTATGAAGCCTGTGTTGTTATTGATAACAAGGCACACTGCTCTACCGGGGGTCCCAGTACAGGACCTTGGACCGGGGGCCTGCAGGGTGGTGGGGGTAGTGGTGGGGGTAGGGGTGGGGCGCAGGGGGGGGGGCGACCTGCACGCACAGAGACAAACAGCTCATCACAGTGACGGGAGGGCAGGCCATATTAACACCTGACCATATTGACATCTATTCATATTGATATATGGCCATATTGATGCGTAACAATATCGGCGTGTAATGATATTGACACATGGGAATATTGAAATGTATTAATACTATCATATGACTAAAATGACATGTATCGGTGTTGAGAGTGGACTATGCTGACAAAGGCCTATGTTGACAAAGGCCTATGTTGACAAAGGCCTATGTTGACAAATTACTATGATGACATGACTATATTGACACATGACTATTGATATATAACTATATTGATATGCGAGGATATTGACATATGACTATTGACATATGAATATATTTACATATGACTATTGACATATGACTATATTGACAAATGACTATTGACATATGACTATATTGACATATGACTATTGACATATGAATATATTTACATATGACTATTGACATATGACTATATTGACAAATGACTATTGACATATGACTATATTGACATATGACTATTGACATATAGTCATATTGACATGTGGCTATATTGACATAGCCACCACCTGTACCCATGATCATATATACTACATGACATGCGATTATATTGACATAAACTATACCCATCCGGTATTAATATTGGTATGTTGTCATAATGATATATAAGTATATTGCCATGCTAACGTATTGCCAGGTCTGGCCATATTGAGAGGTCTTCATACAGTTAACGGCAGTGACCGATCTGGCCATATTGAGAGGTCTTCATACATTTAACGGCAGTGACCAATCTGGCCATATTGAGAGGTCTTCATACAGTTAACGGCAGTGACCGATCTGGCCATATTGAGAGGTCTTCATACATTTAACGGCAGTGACCGATCTGGCCATATTGAGAGGTCTTCATACATTTAACGGCAGTGACCGATCTGGCCATATTGAGAGGTCTTCATACATTTAACGGCAGTGACCGATCTGGCCATATTGAGAGGTCTTCATACATTTAACGGCAGTGACCGATCTGGCCATATTGAGAGGTCTTCATACATTTAACGGCAGTGACCGATCTGGCCATATTGAGAGGTCTTCATACATTTAACGGCAGTGACCGATCTGGCCATATTGAGAGGTCTTCATACATTTAACGGCAGTGACCGATCTGGCCATATTGAGAGGTCTTCATACATTTAACGGCAGTGACCAATCTGGCCATATTGAGAGGTCTTCATACATTTAACGGCAGTGACCGATCTGGCCATATTGAGAGGTCTTCATACATTTAACGGCAGTGACCGATCTGGCCATATTGAGAGGTCTTCATACATTTAACGGCAGTGACCGATCTGGCCATATTGAGAGGTCTTCATACATTTAACGGCAGTGACCGATCTGGCCATATTGAGAGGTCTTCATACATTTAACGGCAGTGACCAATCTGGCCATATTGAGAGGTCTTCATACATTTAACGGCAGTGACCGATCTGGCCATATTGAGAGGTCTTCATACATTTAACGGCAGTGACCGATCTGGCCATATTGAGAGGTCTTCATACATTTAACGGCAGTGACCGATCTGGCCATATTGAGAGGTCTTCATACATTTAACGGCAGTGACCGATCTGGCCATATTGAGAGGTCTTCATACATTTAACGGCAGTGACCGATCTGGCCATATTGAGAGGTCTTCATACATTTAACGGCAGTGACCGATCTGGCCATATTGAGAGGTCTTCATACATTTAACGGCAGTGACCGATCTGGCCATATTGAGAGGTCTTCATACATTTAACGGCAGTGACCGATCTGGCCATATTGAGAGGTCTTCATACATTTAACGGCAGTGACCAATCTGGCCATATTGAGAGGTCTTCATACATTTAACGGCAGTGACCGATCTGGCCATATTGAGAGGTCTTCATACATTTAACGGCAGTGACCGATCTGGCCATATTGAGAGGTCTTCATACATTTAACGGCAGTGACCGATCTGGCCATATTGAGAGGTCTTCATACATTTAACGGCAGTGACCGATCTGGCCATATTGAGAGGTCTTCATACATTTAACGGCAGTGACCAATCTGGCCATATTGAGAGGTCTTCATACATTTAACGGCAGTGACCGATCTGGCCATATTGAGAGGTCTTCATACATTTAACGGCAGTGACCGATCTGGCCATATTGAGAGGTCTTCATACATTTAACGGCAGTGACCGATCTGGCCATATTGAGAGGTCTTCATACATTTAACGGCAGTGACCGATCTGGCCATATTGAGAGGTCTTCATACATTTAACGGCAGTGACCGATCTGGCCATATTGAGAGGTCTTCATACATTTAACGGCAGTGACCGATCTGGCCATATTGAGAGGTCTTCATACATTTAACGGCAGAGACCGATCTGGCCATATCAACAGGTGTGACCCCGTGTAGTGCCCTCACCATATCGATATTACGCCAGACCATGTTGCCAGATCTAACCATACAGACAGAGCTAACCATACAGACATATCTAACCATACAGATAGAGCTAGCCATACAGACTGAGCTAACCATATACACAAAGCTAACGATACAGACAGAGCTAACCATACAAACAGAGCTAACCATACAGTCAGAGCCAACCATACAGACAGAGCTAATCCTACAGACAGGGATAATCATACAGCCGGAGCTAACCATACAGAGTTAACGGACAAGCCATATTGGTGAGCCTAGCGTTATGGAGAGATAGGATCATATTCACAAGCCTGACCATAATACCAGGCCAGGCCATATTAATAGCCATGGCCATATTGATAGCTCTGACCATAATACCAGGCCAGGCCATATTAATAGCCCTGACCATAATACCAGGCCAGGCCATATTGATAGCCCTGGCCATAATACCAGGCCAGGCCATATTGATAGCCCTGGCCATATTGATAGCTCGGGCCATAATACCAGGTCTGGCCATATTGATAGCCCTGGCCATATTGATAGCCCTGGCCATAATACCAGGCCAGGCCATATTGATAGCCCTGGCCATAATACCAGGCCAGGCCATATTGATAGCCCTGGCCATATTGATAGCTCGGGCCATAATACCAGGTCTGGCCATATTGATAGCCCTGGCCATATTGATAGCCCTGGCCATAATACCAGGCCAGGCCATATTGATAGCCCTGGCCATATTGATAGCTCTGGCCATAATACCAGGTCTGACCATATTGATAGCCCTGGCCATATTGATAGCTCTGGCCATAATACCAGGCCAGGCCATATTGATAGCCCTGGCCATATTGATAGCTCTGGCCATATTGATAGCTCTGGCCATAATACCAGGTCTGGCCATAGTGATAGCCCTGGCCATATTGATAGCCCTGGACATATTGATAGCCCTGACCATATTGATAGCCCTGACCATATTGATAGCCCTGACCATATTGATAGCCCTGGCCATATTGATAGCCCTGACCATATTGATAGCCCTGGCAATATTTGATAGCCCTGGCCATATTGATAGCCCTGGCCATATTGATAGATCTGACCATAATACCAGGCCAGGCCATATTGATAGCCCTGGCCATATTGATAGCCTTGGCCATATTGATAGCCCTGGCCATAGTGATAGCCCTGGCCATATTGATAGCCCTGGCCATATTGATAGCTCTGGCCATAATACCAGGTCTGACCATATTGATAGCCCTGGCCATATTGATAGCCCTGGACATATTGATAGCTCTGGCCATAATACGAGGTCTGGCCATAGTGATAGCCCTGGCCATATTGATAGCCCTGGCCATATTGATAGCTCTGGCCATAATACCAGGTCTGGCCATAGTGATAGCCCTGGCCATATTGATAGCCCTGGACATATTGATAGCCCTGACCATATTGATAGCCCTGACCATATTGATAGCCCTGACCATATTGATAGCTCTGGCCATAATACCAGGTCTGGCCATAGTGATAGCCCTGGTCATATTAAAAACCCTGGACATATTGATAGCCATGGCCATATTGATAGCCCTGACCATATTGATAGCCCTGGCCATATTGATAGCCCTGGCCATATTGATAGCCCTGGCCATACCATAGATATTTACTTGACCGACGAGAACCTTGCACATAATACCATCTTGAGTCCCGACTAATAAGCCCAATTTCCTACATTCCCACGCCTGGCAAATGAGACCAAAACGTTCCCGTGTATGGGTCGTGGAGTAAATCTAACTCCGTGTTAGCATGCCTACGTCATAGCCACCATGCATACAACCTGAAGCGGATACCACGGGCGAGACGATGTATATATTACGTTGAAATAACAATGATAGACCGGTATCAGACCGTTGGTTGTTGGTGTACACCATTCGCCAGCAGACTAATCATATGGACGATATAAACCACACACACATACACATACACAAAAAAGGGCCACCGTGTCCTGTCCGCCATGCGGAGGTCCTATAGCCCTGCATACATGTGTATCCCACTCCCCCCCATAGCCCCCAGCCGGCCCGCGGCGCCGCCTGCAGGCTCCAGCCACCGCGTACAGCCGTTACAACGGTTGGTGGAGGAGATGGCGGAGACACACTTATGGGCGACACCGCGCGGGGCACGGCGACTCAGACTGTTAAATATTGCTATTGTTTTAGGGACTCCGCAGCGGCGCGGCGTCAAAGACACAGCGGGGATGGGGTGGAGAGGGACGGGGGGGTGGGGGTGTTAGGAGGGCAGGGAGGGAGAGAGGGGGGTGGGGTAGAGGTGGCAGAAAGCAGCTGCCACGCGGTCCGTCCGTGAATATTAGTATTATTACCCAGGGACCGGCCTTGCTGACATACACATATCGCGGGTGCCTAGCTTACCATTGTGTGTTGTCGGGCAAGGACCGCTGCCGCTGCCGCTGCTGCTGCTGCTGCTGCGAGTGCTGCCGATGCTGGCCTCGGGAATACACGGGTGGCACGGCCTGGGTTGTGTTGTCCTTATGCTGATGGTAGTGGTGGTCACTGGCCTTGTCCTGGTGATGGTGGTCACTGGCCTTGTCCTGGTGATGGTGGTCACTGGCCTTGTCCTGGTGATGGTGGTCACTGCCCTTGTCCTGGTGGTGATGGTGGTCACTGCCCTTGTCCTGGTGATGGTGGTCACTGGCCTTGTCCTGGTGATGGTGGTCACTGCCCTTGTCCTGGTGATGGTGGTCACTGGCCTTGTCCTGGTGATGGTGGTCACTGGCCTTGTCCTGGTGATGGTGGTCACTGGCCTTGTCCTGGTGATGGTGGTCACTGGCCTTGTCCTGGTGATGGTGGTCACTGGCCTTGTCCTGGTGATGGTGGTCACTGGCCTTGTCCTGGTGATGGTGGTCACTGGCCTTGTCCTGGTGGTGATGGTGGTCACTGGCCTTGTCCTGGTGATGGTGGTCACTGGCCTTGTCCTGGTGGTGATGGTGGTCACTGGCCTTGTCCTGGTGATGGTGATCACTGCCCTTGTTCTGGTGATGGTGGTCACTGGCCTTGTCCTGGTGATGGTGATCACTGCCCTTGTTCTGGTGATGGTGGTCACTGGCCTTGTCCTGGTGGTGATGGTGGTCACTGGCCTTGTCCTGGTGGTAGTGGTCGCGGTCTGCCTGCTGCTGTCGTCCTGCCGGCGCCGTCTCCTCGCTGCTTCCTCGCCAGATCAGGGCGATAATTGGTCGCCTCGCCTCACCTCGCCGGTGGGGATGGTGGTGGTGGATGCGGCGTCCTGCTAGGTCAGTGCCCTGTTCCACGGGCTGTGGTGCGTGAGTGTCTGGCTGGTAGGTGGCGGTGGGGTCCTTGCTATAAGAGGTCTGACCACGTGGTCAGTCAGTGTGGTTACGTGCGGCGCCTGGGCTCCTGGTGTTGTAATATTTTTCTCTCGTATGGTCAAAGAAGATGTGGCGCTGGAGTGTGGGAGCTAGTGCAGCGCGTACACGGGCTGTGTAGGACGCATCAAGCCGGGGCGGATATGGCTCTGTGATAACCGGGGCCACTGTGGTGGCTGCCTCTAGGCTGCAGGGTGAGGGATGGGGGACTCAAGCCGGCCAGTGACTGGGGGTGGGGGACGGCGTGTGGGGGCTGGGAGTGGGGGGGGGGGGGCGGCAATATGATGGCCAATAGCAGGAAAGGAAGCCGGCCTGAAGGGGGCGCTGCTGCAGGATCTGACCGACCAGGCAGTGGACGCATTGCGGCCTGGCGCATGCGCACTCGGTAGCTCCCGCTCTCTTCTGTCTGTGTCGCTGTCCTGATGTCCATCTCTCCTCTCTCTCTCTCTCTCTCTCTCTCTCTCTCTCTACCCCGCCCCCCCCCCCCACTCATCTCTGAGGACTAGACCAGGGCTGGACCGGGGCTACCACTGTGGACACCTAGCATGTCGTCACCGAACCTCGGCCCTGAGCTTCGGTCGCCTTACAAACATGGGACTTTGGGAGGACTGGACGGATTTAGGATTTAGGGCTCTGGGGGACGGGAAGAAGCGGCATGGAGCAGGGACAGGATAAAAATATCCTGCGACATATACATAGGGAGAGAAAGAAGCGTGTGTTTGGTCAGATACATTGGACGGAGAATGAAGCATTTGTTGGGTCACATACCGAAATGCTGCTTTAATAACTTGAAGTCAAAATTTTGGAGCAATAATTTGTTGATGGCTTCCCCCGGAATATGGGTAAAAATGGCAATATGATCGTGATGCATTAAGTATTTCCACCGTAATATGGTCAATACCTCCATGGTATTGCCTCTACCATCGCCCTTTTGACATCATAACGGGCGTACATTTATCACCACGCATTTCTGGTGTCGGTATGACGCCCTGGACCACGTCCAGGGGTCGGGACGGGTGTCGGTATGACGCCCAGGACCAAGTCCAGGAGTCGGGAAGGGTGTCGGTATGACGCCCAGGACCACGTCCAGGGGTCGGGAAGGGTGTCGGTATGACGCCCAGGACCACGTCCAGGGGTCGGGAAGGGTGTCGGCATGACGCCCAGGACCACGTCCAGGGGTCGGGAAGGGTGTCGGTATGACGCCCAGGACCACGTCCAGGGGTCGGGAAGGGTGTCGGCATGACGCCCAGGACCAAGTCCAGGGGTCGGGAAGGGTGTCGGTATGACGCCCAGGACCACGTCCAGGGGTCGGGAAGGGTGTCGGCATGACGCCCAGGACCACGTCCAGGGGTCGGGAAGGGTGTCGGCATGACGCCCAGGACCAAGTCCAGGGGTCGGGAAGGGTGTCGGTATGACGCCCAGGACCACGTCCAGGGGTCGGGAAGGGTGTCGGCATGACGCCCAGGACCAAGTCCAGGGGTCGGGAAGGGTGTCGGCATGACGCTCAGGACCACGTCAAGGGGTGAGGAAGGGTATCGGCATGACGCCCAGGACTAAGTCCAGGGGTCGGGAAGGGTGTCGGCATGACGCTCAGGACCACGTCCAGGGGTCGGGACGGGTGTCGGTATGACGCCCAGGACCGCGTCCAGGGGTCGGGAAGGGTGTCGGTATGACGCCCAGGACCACGCCCAGGGGTCGGGAAGGGTGTCGGTATGACGCCCAGGACCACGTCCAGGGGTCGGGAAGGGTGTCGGTATGACGCCCAGGACCACGCCCAGGGGTCGGGAAGGGTGTCGGTATGACGCCTAGGACCACGTCCAGGGGTCGGGAAGGGTGTCGGTATGACGCCCAGGACCACGCCCAGGGGTCGGGAAGGGTGTCGGTATGACGCCCAGGACCACGTCCAGGGGTCGGGACGGGTGTCGGTATGACGCCCAGGACCACGCCCAGGGGTCGGGAAGGGTGTCGGTATGACGCCCAGGACCACGTCCAGGGGTCGGGAAGGGTGTCGGCATGACGCCCAGGACCACGCCCAGGGGTCGGGAAGGGTGTCGGTATGACGCCCAGGACCACGTCCAGGGGTCGGGAAGGGTGTCGGTATGACGCCCAGGACCACGTCCAGGGGTCGGGAAGGGTGTCGGCATGACGCCCAGGACCACGTCCAGGGGTCGGGAAGAGTGTCGGCATGACGCCCAGGACCACGTCAAGGGGTGTGGAAGGGTGTCGGCATGACGCGCAGGACCACGCCCAGGGGTCGGGAAGGGTGTCGGCATGACGCCCAGGACCACGTCCAGGGGTCGGGAAGGGTGTCGGCATGACGCCCAGGACCACGTCCAGGGGTCGGGAAGGGTGTCGGCATGACGCCCAGGACCACGTCCAGGGGTCGGGAAGGGTGTCGGTATGACGCCCAGGACCACGTCCAGGGGTCGGGAAGGGTGTCGGCATGACGCCCAGGACCAAGTCCAGGGGTCGGGAAGGGTGTCGGCATGACGCTCAGGACCACGTCAAGGGGTGAGGAAGGGTGTCGGCATGACGCCCAGGACCAAGTCCAGGGGTCGGGAAGGGTGTCGGCATGACGCTCAGGACCACGTCCAGGGGTCGGGACGGGTGTCGGTATGACGTCCAGGACCGCGTCCAGGGGTCGGGAAGGGTGTCAGTATGACGCCCAGGACCAAGTCCAGGGGTCGGGAAGGGTGTCGGTATGACGCCCAGGACCACGTCCAGGGGTCGGGAAGGGTGTCGGCATGACGCCCAGGACCACGTCCAGGGGTCGGGAAGGGTGTCGGCATGACGCTCAGGACCACGTCAAGGGGTGAGGAAGGGTGTCGGCATGACGCCCAGGACCACGTCCAGGGGTCGGGACGGGTGTCGGTATGACGTCCAGGACCGCGTCCAGGGGTCGGGAAGGGTGTCGGTATGACGCCCAGGACCAAGTCCAGGGGTCGGGAAGGGTGTCGGTATGACGCCCAGGACCACGTCAAGGGGTCGGGAAGGGTGTCGGTATGACGCCCAGGACCACGTCCAGAGGTCGGGCAGGGTGTCGGTATGACGTCTAGGACCACGTCCAGGGGTCGGGAAGGGTGTCGGTATGACGCCCAGGACCACGTCCAGGGGTCGGGAAGGGTGTCGGCATGACGCTCAGGACCACGTCCAGGGGTCGCGAAGGGTGTCGGTATGACGCCCAGGACCACGTCAAGGGGTGAGGAAGGGTGTCGGCATGACGCCCAGGACCAAGTCCAGGAGTCGGGAAGGGTGTCGGCATGACGCCAAGGACCGCGTCCAGGGGTCGGGAAGGGTGTCGGTATGACGCCCAGGACCACGTCCAGGGGTCAGGAAGGGTGTCGGCATGACGCCCAGGACCACGTCCAGGAGTCAGGAAGGGTGTTGGTATGACGCCCAGGACCACGTCGAGGGGTCGGGAAGGGTGTAGGTATGGCACCCAGGACCACGTCCAGGGGTCGGGAAGGGTATCGGTATGACGCCCAGGACCACGTCAAGGGGTCGGGAAAGGTGTAGGTATGGCACCCAGGACCACGTCCAGGGGTCGGGAAGGGTGTCGGTATGACGCCCAGGACTACGTCCAGGGATCGGGAAGGGTGTCGGCATGACGCCCAGGACCACGTCCAGGGGTCGGGAAGGGTGTCGGTATGACGCCCAGGACCACGTCAAGGGGTGAGGAAGGGTGTCGGCATGACGCCCAGGACCACGTCCAGGGGTCGGGAAGGGTGTCGGCATGACGCCCAGGACCACGTCCAGGGGTGAGGAAGGGTGTCGGCATGACGCCCAGGACCACGTCCAGGGGTCGGGAAGGGTGTCGGCATGACGCCCAGGACCACGTCCAGGGGTCGGGAAGGGTGTCGGTATGACGCCCAGGACCACGTCCAGGGGTCGGGAAGGGTATCGGTATGACGCCCAGGACCACGTCAAGGGGTCGGGAAGGGTGTAGGTATGACGCCCAGGACCACGTCCAGGGGTCGGGAAGGGTGTCGGCATGACGCCCAGGACCACGTCCAGGGGTCGGGAAGGGTGTCGGCATGACGCCCAGGACCACGTCCAGGGGTCGGGAAGGGTGTCGGTATGACGCCCAGGACCACGTCCAGGGGTCGGGACGGGTAAGTGGCGACACGCGACAGACACATATTGGAAAAATCGACATTCGGCCTTGCCCCCCAAATTCCGACACTGAGGATGTGACACGTCGACGTCGATATCGACACAGACAGCGGCATTTTAGAAAAAACGACACAACTTAGCCAAAAAGCGACACGGAACGTTGTGAAAAATCGACATTCTACACAGGTCAAATAATTTTGGAAAAATCGACACTGGACAATATTATACCCCCCCCCCCCCTTTCCAGACCTCTACTTATACAGAGTGTCACATTGTTAAAGCGAGCTGGAAACATGTCGTCAGCAGAGCTCGTCACTGCAACCTGGGTTAAGACAGATCTAATTCAATCTTTAAATAGAATTTACTTGGTTATATGTTGAATAGACGTATTACATTTCTAGTCGGGGTCACAATGAGTGTCCACCAATGTTGACCCAGTGGGCGCGGTAACCTGATGAATCAGAGCACGTTGTATTGGGGAGACATATGCACGGTCCTTTCACCTCCACACCCTAGGGTTAGGGTTAGGGTTAGGGTTAACCCTAACCCTAACCCTATTTGCACACAACAGGTGAAATAGCAACAAACTAAAAATGCAACGAACTGGTAGATCAAGATTTATTTAAAATAGTTTGAATGACAGAAAGTTCGATATTGCAAAGTACATGTGATCCAGTACCTCGACATGGTACTGGCCGATATAAACATGACACGGAACATAATAAAACGACACCATTAACAAACGTTGTAACGGCAGCAAACTGCGGTTGAGGGTGAAGGCGAGACGATTTCATAACTGAATAAGTCTTCGTCCGTTGCCAATACCAAGACGTTAAAGGGGAAATTGTTTTCCAATTGTCTGCTAAAGCATTGTCGCCAATATTAACGGCGCAGCATCAAACATACATTAACATATACGCTAAATCTTGTTTATTTCCAAACCAAGCATGTTATATGTGGGTTAGTATTTGTCAGTTTTGGGAGAAATATTATTGATTTGCCGTACGACATATATATTTGCCTATACTTTTAAACAACCAACTGTTGTCCAATCAGAATCAAGTACTTAGATATTTAACGGCGGGACACATCAAAAAGGGCGCACCACGTAAATGGAATGGTATAATAATAACTGGCATATTCTCACATTTGATCGACGTAGTCGTTAACGACTCAACAATGGCATGTAACAGTATAACACACACTTCTCCATAAACAAACCACAAACATTAGGGAGTGCTAAAATATCCTATTACGACATGGATAAATAAACAAGGGTATACGTTTCGCTGAGATATTATAAACACAGTGAACTCATATCCAACGGTGATAGGACATACAGAAAAATCCTTGACATTTAAATTGCTTAAAGCCACCCAGTCACTGGTTGGACTTCAACGTAAATGTGCTCAACAATAAGTGGTGCGGACACTGGGAGGGGGCGGGCGGCAGACGAAAGACGCATTCTAGGCGTCGATTGTGAAATAGCTAGCACAGGGAAGAAGAGATTGAAAAGTAGTTGTGAGGTTACCATGCAGCATGCGTGAGCCAATGCTTATATATCATTGTTATATACATCGGAAGGGGGCGGTGGGGGGGGGGGGGGAGGGGGTATTGCACATAGTTACATTGTACCATTATGCAATGAATGTCTTTGCTTGCGCAGAGCTTTATTTTTCTCATCTCGTCTCATCAGTTTTGATCACACTTAGAACGTTGTAGATCTCTCTGGAAAAACCTGGCTGTTTAGTTTAGATAGCTAACATCAATGCGCCTAATTAAAATTTCCACCGTGCAACTTCTCCCTTTGTGTTATCTCTATAACTACTTAATGCAGCAGCCTACCCCAGGACGAACAGTGAACCATACGGGATTCAGGGCCATATACGGGCTCCAATAGTCAACAGTAAATGTCTTAATGAAGAAAACGATCCTAAAAGTCGTAAGGATATATAAATAGGACATAAATTGTAACTTTCTCTGTTTCCGGATATCCGGTCATGACGTCATATCACGAGACATGTAGCCTCGTTCTGCCTCGTTGCCAACCGCAATGGATCCGTAAGTCTAACACTTAAAGTATTAAATACATTACTTGGTAATGTTAATTGAACACAAGTGTCTGAATAATGTTCTACCTCTAATATTATTAACACTACTTAGATGTTATTATAATTGTTTACATCATTATATGTGAAAAACGTTGCTCTTGTGTCGAAGAAGAACTCGACAACCAGAATTATGATACACCACGAAACCAGGCAATGAACACTTGACTCTCGGCCAAATCTCGCAATCTGTGGTTTCTTTCGTTAGAATGGAACTCAATCTGTACTTGGTAGGGATGGCTGCTACTTAATATTGTACTTAATACTTAATATTATTTAACCCAGTTAATAGTAATGAAGATATGCAGATCACTGTCAAAGTAATAATTCGCGCGAAGCAAAAGATGTGGAATTAAAAGTCTGCAACTGCATACACATATAAATGTATGTATGCAAGGAATTCACACTTCCCGTCCTAGTTGGAATTTACACTCTATCGATGGGATGCGTGTCACTTTGATTGTATTTCTGCTCCCAACGAATAAAGATTAGTTGACTACTTCAACATAGCGTCGACATATATCAGTCTTAATAAGCGTAGTTCATCCATAAAGAAGATATCAATGTTATTTCAAATTTGAAATAAAAACTAAAACTACATGAAATCTGTGTCATGTAAGTAAAATATAATACTTTGTTACCCCTGTAAGATCTTGACATTACTTGAAATTACTTTCAAATGAAATTTCTAGACCATTAGATATATGCCAGAACAGCCCATGCCCCGAACTTTAACCATTAAATTTTAGATCATGTTCATTCAATTAATAATTAGTTGACTTATTAAGCAGCGTTAAGCATGTGCACATCCGGGTCACTAAATAACACAACATCGTCATCATTACCATACGTCTCTCCGCAAAGACTAGTCCATGCAACAGAAGCTTGGTCCATGTATATGAGTACTGCGATACAAGTGATTTAATCTGTTAGCATTTTAGTAGCTACGAAATCCACGTACGGTATCGTTACGGAAGTAATAACATACAATGTACATATTTGCAACAGGTCGTGTCTTGTTTTGAAAACCGTCACATGTTAAACAACAACATATAACTAACTAAATTAAATCAATACTTCTCCGCCAAATAAAGAAATGTATAATAAATAAGCGACAAAAAATATGATATATATATATATACTATATAAGAGAGATAGATACATATATATCCATTTTGTTGTTGAAATGAGTCCCTGGGATAAACATCGCTCACATCGACATGTAAAACCAGTTCACAAAATGGCCGACAACTCTAGCTGAACCAATGCAAGGCAAGCCCCCATAAGAGATAATTAGGAGTATATAATTGAGCATTTATGGTCCGTATTGTTCAAGGAATGTACAGAAACATTGATTGCAACATTTAAATCCCCTCGAGAAGAAACACACGGAAAAAACGTAATTCAAAACTAAACTTATAAAAGGAGCATCTTTGAACCGTCGCGTTAAATCAAGTGATTTTGTACTGTCAGGAATACGCAGCAGTTACGTTATACACCGAACACACGTGACAAAATTGCATACGTATAGCTGCATATAATATATATATGTGTCTTTATATACGTGCAGGGTAAAGTTGACGCCACCCCCACTTCAAACTCCTAATCTTTCCGTCATCCTGTCTTTGCGTGTCAGGCGCGCGTCGCTAACATGTAGGCGTAACTGTTGACGATATAATAACCGAGATCGGGCAGTTCGAGGTCGTAGCAAAACGCTCATCAATGCGTAGGAGTGAAAAGGAGAAAGACTTCTTTTCAAAAGCATAACATCATATTATTTGCATAAACCCCCTGAAGTAAGAAAATGTGGGCTTTCGGTTTGAAGCAAGTCGCGGCAGTAGCTCATTGCGCATGCGCCACTGGCAGGAAGTGGTTGGGCCCGGTCATCAGGAGTCCTTCGATAACATCATCTGCACGAACTCTGAAAGCAGCGCAATGATGGTTCATATTGATGTCACATGGACACGATGCTATTGCTCGGATCATTAAATAGCTGTGTCCACGCATGTGTTGCAGCCCGCGTCGCGTGAGAAATTCCTACCTTACTCGATCTAATGGAATGAATATTGAACAGTGAGTATTTTGATTTGAAGATATGTTTTTAAATTGTACTTAAATTGCATGAAAATGATGAAATTATAGCTGGATTCTTTAAAAATGTATTGTTATTTAGTTGACACGATACGACTATCAACGTGACTTGGTCATTGCAGTAATCTCCGCTCTCGCCGCAAGTTTCCCTCCGCCACAGGAGAGTTGGAGACCCGCACTGAGCAAACCATGGCGTGTAGGCCTTGTAAAAATAATTTGTATGAACTTTTGTATAATGTTGTAACTTGTATACTATTGTTGCATCTTATTAGCGTTCATATAATTATTCTGTCCCGCACGTAGGTTCGCTTGTGCCAGTCTGCCCCTCCCGATATCTGTCTCTATCTGATCTTAATGATATAAGCAATTAGGAATCTTTTTCACATCAACAATTTGGGTTCCTGCTTGATATTAACAATGAGCGACCCCCCTATTGATATCAAACACCCCTCCCTACCGTCATAGTTGATCTGCCCGTCGCCATCGATGTCCGCCTCCTTGATCATGGCGTCGATTTCATCGTCGGTGAGTCTCTCCCCGAGCTGCTGCATGACGACCCGCAGCTCGTGGCCGGAGATCGTGCCGCTACCGTCCTGGTCAAAGGCGTGGAATGCCGCCTTCAGGTTCTCCTCACGGTCCCCGCCGTCGTTCATGCGATTCATCAACTCGCAAAACTCCGGGAAGTCAATCTGACCGTTCTCTGCAAGATATCACATATTGAAGCTGTTCATTTGAGGCGTGTTTTGCTTTCTTTTGAATACCTAACGTATATATATATTGTGGTTATCTTTTGGTTGTTTCTGTGTTACTGTATAAGTTTAAAAATCACAATGTTGGGTTTCCTCTAGCGCCAGCGACCTTTAAGGTCTTAGTACGAGTCTCCCGGCCAAGTTCACTATTTGTTTCACTTCTCGTTTGTATTTACGTCGTACTTGGTCACATCAATGAATCTTGAATCTTGAGTCTTGAATCTTGATATAACAATGGATGTTTTTATTATTTAACCGAGGCAAAATCTGTGCCGAGCATGACGATCTGAGGAAATCGACTGGGTAGGCATATTACAATGGAATCGCCTCAAAGTGAACCCGGAGTAAACCGAAATTCTTATTTATATTATCGCGTTCTGGAACCTCGATAAACCGAAAACCTCCGTGCAACAAATACAGATATCGCTATGTGCCAAGCAACAGTTTTGATAGCATTATGATTGCCAAAGTCTTCCACTATTAAGTATCATGTTTACATTATGATTGTGGCGTTTCACATTTGGCGTTCGCGTTATGACATGATATGATGACATTATGAGCGCGGTATTGCGTTATGACATGATATGGTGACATTATGAGCGCGGTATTGCGTTATGACAGTCGTGGGATTTAGCGTAAGACACATTGCCAAGTCTGACAAGGTATCTCGGCAGACTCCATCACCCACTTTCTACCCCGGTGCTGGACTCTTAGACAACACAGAGATACGTCCGTGCGTACAAATGCACCGACACACGCTCAAAAACCAGGTACAGCTCAATATATTTCCCATGTCAGGACCGAAAGGCAAGGCACGCGTGTAGACAAGAAAGATACGGGAGTTTGTAAAAATTAATAGGTAAGCGGATCAGCAAGTCATGGAGTCTTGCTATTTCACACAATCGGCTTCCCTTGTCCCCGGGATGTTCCTTAGCCTTGATTGTTAAGCCTTTACAGTGAGTAAAAGAAGTGCCAAAAACACCCATTGGTAATATGGTTGTATTCCGAGTTGTTGGTTTCTGCCAGGACTGACCGTCGATGTCGTGTTCGCGGATCATGTCCTTGAGCTCGTCCACCGTGGGGTTCATGCCGAGGTTCCTCATCACCGTCCCCAGCTCCTCGTGCGAGATGGACCCGCTGCAGTCCGTGTCGAACAGGTCGAAGGCCGCCCGGAACTCTGCGGGGAGAGCCAAGAGCCGGGGTCAGAGAGCCAAGAGCCGGGGTCAGAGAGCCAAGAGCCGGGGTCAGAGAGCCAAGAGCCGGGGTCAGAGAGCCAAGAGCCGGGGTCAGAGAGCCAAGAGCCGGGGTCAGAGAGCCAAGAGTCGGGGTCAGAGAGCCAAGAGTCGGGGTCAGAGACCCGTGAGCTGGGTGGTCGGCGAGGGATGATGGAAGGAAGAGTGGGGGTGAGATGGGGGAGCGGCAAAGCCGCGAGCCGTGGGTTGCAGAGGGGCGGGTGTGGGGATGGGGGTGGGTGGGAGGGTGACAGAGGGAAGGGTGTGGGGGAGGAGGATGGGTGGGATGGTGACAGAGGGACGTGCATGAGGGTGGCAGAGGGACGGGTGGGAGGATGGCAGAGGGACGGATGTGGGGTTGGGTTGGGTGGAAGGGTGACAGAGGGACGAGTGTGGGGGTGGGGGATGGGTGGGATGGTGACAGAGGGACGTGCATGACGGTGGTAGAGGGACGGGTGGGAGGATGGCAGAGGGACGGATGTGGGGTTGGGTTGGGTGGGATGGTGACAGAGGGACGTGCATGAGGGTGGCAGAGGGACGGGTGGGAGGATGGCAGAGGGACGGATGTGGGGTTGGGTTGGGTGGGAGGGTGACAGAGGGACGAGTGTGGGGGTGGGGGATGGGTGGGATGGTGACAGAGGGACGTGCATGACGGTGGTAGAGGGACGGGTGGGAGGATGGCAGAGGGACGGATGTGGGGTTGGGTTGGGTGGGATGGTGACAGAGGAACGTGCATGAGGGTGGCAGAGGGACGGGTGGGAGGATGGCAGAGGGACGGATGTGGGGTTGGGTTGGGTGGGAGGGTGACAGAGGGACGAGTGTGGGGGTGGGAGATGGGTGGGATGGTGACAGAGGGACGTGTATGACGGTGGCAGAGGGACGGGTGTGGGGGTGACATCCGGACCTTTATCAAGTGTGATCTATTGCGACATTGTAACGGGAACGTAAGGACACAACTACGCTCCAAAGCGGTGAGCACCTTAAAAATACGTAAAAACAGGTGGAGCCAGTTGAGTTGTAATTATCGTTGTATATATAGTTGTCCATCAGGACACCACCAGGACTCCATTAGGACACCACCAGATACTCTATCGGGACTCCATCAGATACTACATCAGGACACCACCAAGACTCCATCAGGACTCCATCAGATACTCCATCAGGACACCATCAGATACTCCATCAGGACACCATTAGGACTCCATCAGATACTCCATCAGGGCACCACCAGGACTCCATCAGATATTCCATCAAGACACCATCAGATACTCCATCAGGACACCACCAGGACTCTATCAGGACTTCATCAGATACTCCATCAGGACACCACTAGGACTCCACCAGGACACCATCAGATACTCCATCAGGACACCACCAGATACTCCATCAGGACACCACCAGGACTCCATCAGGGCACCACCAGGACACCATCAGGACTCCATCAGGACTCCCATCAGGACACCACCAGGACTCCATCAGGACTCCATCAGGACACCACCAGGACTCCATCAGGACTGCATCAGGACTCCATCAGGACACCACCAGGACTCCATCAGGACTCAATCAGGACACCACCAGGATTCCATCAGGACTCCATCAGGACTCCATCAGGACACCACCAGGACTCCATCAGGACTCAATCAGGACACCACCAGGATTCCATCAGGACTCCATCAGGACACCACCAGGATTCCATCAGATACTCCATCAGGACACCACCAGGATTCCATCAGGACTCCATCAGGACACCACCAGGACACCACCAGATACTCCATCAGAACACCACCAGATACTCCATCAGGACACCACAAGGACTCCATCAGGACACCACCAGGACACCATCAGGACACCACCAGGACTCCATCAGGACACCATCAGGACTCCCATCAGGACACCACCAGGACACCATCAGGACACCACCAGGACACCACCAGGACTCCATCAGGACTCCATCAGGGCTCCATCAGGACTTCATCAGGACACCACCAGGACTCCACCAGGACTCCATCAGGACACCACCAGGATTCCATCAGGACTTCATCAGGACACCACCAAGACACCGTCAGGACTCCATCAGGATACCATCAGGACACCGTCAGGACTCCATCAGGACACAACCAGGATTCCATCAGGACTCCAGCAGGACACCACCAGGACACCGTCAGGACTCCATCAGGATACCATCAGAACACCGTCAGGACTCCATCAGGACACCACCAGGACACCGTCAGGACTCCATCAGGATACAATCAGGACACCGTCAGGACTCCATCAGGACTCCAACAGGACACCATCCACAAAGATTTCAGGACTCTTTTAGGATGTTTACCATCAGGACTCCCGCAGTACTCATCCAGACTACATCAGGACTACACAATGACTCATATGGATACCATCAGTCCATCAGGACTCCATCAGGACTCCTCTATCAGGACTTCAACAGGGTTCTATCAGGGCTTCAACAGGGTTCCATCAGGATTCAATCAGGACTCCATCAGGGCTAATTCGGGACTCCATCCAGACTCCATCAGGACTAATTCCGGAGTCCATCAGGACTTCATCAGGACTCCATCAGGACTAATTCGGGGTTCCATCAGGACTCCATCAGGAAGGCTTGGGGACTCAATCGGGACTACATCAGCACTGATTTAGGAATCCATAAGGACTCAATGAGGACTAATTCGGGGCTCCATCAGGACAGATTCAGGACTCACCCTCTTTTTGTTCCTCCGTCATCCGCTCCTGTAATGACAGAAAGAAATATAAACAGTTAGTTCAGTAAATAAACCAGAACGTTTCGTGGCGAACATTTATCGAAACGTTTCTGGGACGGGAAAACAATATGGGTGGCACGTCCCCAGCGTCCCCCCCCCCTCCCTCTTTATGTCACTGACAGGTGTTTGTCTCCGGCCCTGACCACCCCCAAGTCAAACAGAAATCCCCCCACCCATTCCTCCTCCCTCCCCCTGGACCCAGCCGGCCGTGGTGTCAGAACTACAAGGCGGAGGGCGACTAATTCCCATCGGAAGTGAGACGGCACAACATGGTGGACTGCGCACCTTCAATCAATGTGATATCGATCCGCGCGCAACAGGCCTAATGGATGTTTGTGTCCGTCAGAGAGGGGTGGGGGGAGGTACTGGGGCCGAGGGCTAGGGTGAGGGGGAGGGGCCCAGGTACTGGGGCCGGGGGCCGGCGTGGGGGGTTCAGGCACTGGAGCCGGGTGGGGGGGGGAGGGGGAGGGGGGCACCCAGGTATTGTGACCAAGGCCCGGGAGGGGAGGGGGAGAGTGCGAGAGAGGGGTGAGGGATAGGTGCGCCCAGGTACTGGGGCCGAGGGCTAGGGTGGAGAAGAGGGGGCCACCCAGGTTTGGGTACCGGGGCCCGGGAGGGGGAGAGGAGGAGGAGGAGGAGAAGGGGGAGGGGGCGCCCAGGTAATGGAGCCGGGGCCCGGGAGGGGGGGGGGCGCCCAGGTACTGGGGCCGGGGCCCGGGAGGGGGGGAGGGGGCGCCCAGGCACTGGGACCGGGGCCCGGGAGGGGGGGGGGCGCCCAGGTACTGAGACCAGATCGATCGCCCATGTCGCCCGACAGGTCTGTTATCCTACCCGGACATCTCGGGGCTCTGGCAAATTGCTCATCTATTGGGCACACAGGTGGATGAGAGAGGCGGGGGAGGGGGGGGGGCAGACAGGGCGATGGGGAGTCGCGGAGGGCGGGGGAGCGATGGGGGGGACAGGGGCTGACAGTGGACCCGGCCAAATCACATATCGGGTCGTCAGTCACATTGTCTGAGTCACTTTGGACAAACACCGGAGAAGCCACCAAGTCACCCAATGAAGTCACCCAAAGAAGTCACACAATGTAATGACCAAATAAAGACACACAATGTAATGACCAAATAAAGTCACACAATGTAATGACCAAATAAAGTCACACAATGTAATGACCAAATGAAGACACACAATGTAATGGCCAAATGAAGTCACACAATGTAATGACCAAATGAAGTCACACAATGTAATGGCCAAATGAAGTCACACAATGTAATGACCAAATGAAGTCACACAATGTAATGACCAAATAAAATCACACAATGTAATGACCAAATAAAGTCACACAATGTAATGACCAAATGAAGACACACAATGTAATGGCCAAATGAAGTCACACAATGTAATGACCAAATGAAGTCACACAATGTAATGACCAAACGAAGTCACACAATGTAATGACCAAATGAAGTCACACAATGTAATGACCAAATGAAGTCACACAATGTAATGACCAAATGAAGACACACAATGTAATGACCAAACGAAGTCACACAATGTAATGACCAAATAAAGTCACACAATGTAATGACCAAATGAAGTCACACAATGTAATGGCCAAATGAAGTCACACAATGTAATGACCAAATGAAGTCACACAATGTAATGACCAAACGAAGTCACACAATGTAATGACCAAATGAGGTCACACAATGTAATGACCAGATGAAGTCACACAATGTAATGAACAAATAAAGTCACACAATGTAATGACCAAACGAAGTCACACAATGTAATGAACAAATAAAGTCACACAATGTAATGGCCAAATGAAGTCACACAATGTAATGACCAAATGAAGTCACACAATGTAATGACCAAATAAAGTCACACAATGTAATGACCAAATGAAGTCACACAATGTAATGACCAAATGAAGACACACAATGTAATGATAATGAAATGTCACCCGGCCTCTTGCAGTCCCAAACAGACGCCCCCCCCCCCCTCCCCTCTTCGCCCCGGTTCTCTATGTGCCCCCCCCCCCCGATCGACATCTTAAGATGACCCCCAGTCGTGTGATACAAGCCGAATACCAGAATCAATCACAGTTAGTTGGCTACCATAAAGACATTAGGTTTCTCCCTGACCAGTGTCTGGGGATAGGCTGGATGCCCTGGTCTATCTGGACCACCACCCCAGCCAGACCCTCCAGCGAGGATTTGTCTTCTGTGTGTAACCGTGTTATCTGTCAAGTCCTGCCAGCTGAGACACGCGTAATCTCCACACTAACCCCAGGCAGATCCGCGCACTAAGCCCGAACTCACCCCTCCCGTGGGGTGCCTACCCCCCGCACCCCCATCATACGTACACCACACAGACTCTGAGACCCCCCCCACTCCCCGAACCAGAGATATACAAAGAACTTTAATGGTGGTTATACACTCAATAAAACTCCTCCACTACCCCAGGCCACCATCCCCTCCATAGCCACACTACCCCAGCCCACCATCCCCTCCATAGCCACACTACCCCAGCCCACCATCCCCTCCATAGCCACACTACCCCAGCCCACCATCCCCTCCATAGCCACACTACCCCAGCCCACCATCCCCTCCATAGCCACACTACCCCAGCCCACCATCCCCTCCATAGCCACACTACCCCAGCCCACCATCCTCTCCATAGCCACACTACCGCAGCTCACCATCCCCTCCATAGCCACACTACCCCAGCCCACCATCCCCTCCATAGCCACACTACCCCAGCCCACCATCCCCTCCATAGCCACACTACCCCAGCCCACCATCCCCTCCATAGCCACACTACCCCAGCCCACCATCCCCTCCATAGCCACACTACCCCAGCCCACCATCCCCTCAATAGCCACACTACCCCAGCCCACCATCCCCTCCATAGCCACACTACCCCAGCCCACCATCCCCTCCATAGCCACACTACCCCAGCCCACCATCCCCTATATAGCCACACTACCGCAGCTCACCATCCCCTCCATAGCCACACTACCCCAGCCCACCATCCCCTCCATAGCCACATTACACCAGCCCACCATCCCCTCCATAGCCACACTACCCTAGCCCACCATCCCCTCCATAGCCACACTACCCAAGCCCACCATCCCGTCCATAGCCACACTACCCCAGCCCACCATCCCCTCAATAGCCACACTACCCCAGCCCACCATCCCCTCCATAGCCACACTACTACAGCCTACCATCCCCTCCATAGCCACACCACCCCAGCCCACCATCCCCTCCATAGCCACACTACCCCAGCCCACCATCCCCTCCATAGCCACACTACCCCAGCCCACCATCCTCTCCATAGCCACATTACCCCAGCCCACCATCCCCTCCATAGCCACACTACCCCAGCCCACCATCCCCTCCATAGCCACACTACCCCAGCCCACCATCCCCTCCATAGCCACACTACCCCAGCCTACCATCCCCTCCATAGCCACACTACCCCAGCCCACCATCCCCTCCATAGCCACACTACCCCAGCCCACCATGCCCTCCACAGCCACACTACACCAGCCCACCATCCCCTCCATAGCCACACTACCCCAGCCCACCATCCCCTCCATAGCCACATTACCCCAGCCCACCATCCCCTCCATAGCCACACTACCGCAGCCCACCATCCTCTCCATAGCCACACTACCCCAACCCACCATCCCCTCCATAGCCACGCTACCCCAGCCCACCATCCCTTCCATAGCCACACTACCCCAGCCCACCATGCCCTCCATAGCCACACTACCCCAGCCCACCATGCCCTCCATAGCCACACTACCCCAGCCCACCATCCCCTCCATAGCCACACTACCCCAGGCCACCATCCCCTCCATAGCCACACTACCCCAGCCCATCATCCCCTCCATAGCCAAACTACCGCAGCCCACCATCCCCTCCATAGCCACACTACCCCAGCCCATCATCCCCTCCATAGCCAAACTACCCCAGCCCACCATCCCCTCCATAGCCACACTACCCCAGGCCACCATCCCCTCCATAGCCACACTACCCCAGCCCACCATCCCCTCCATAGCCACACTACCCCAGGCCACCATCCCCTCCATAGCCACACTACCCCAGCCCATCATCCCCTCCATAGCCAAACTACCGCAGCCCACCATCCCGTCCATAGCCACACTACCCCAGCCCACCATCCCCTCCATAGCCACACTACCCCAGGCCACCATCCCCTCCATAGCCACACTACCCCAGCCCATCATCCCCTCCATAGCCACACTACCCAAGCCCACCATCCCGTCCATAGCCACACTACCCTAGCCCACCATCCCCTCAATAGCCACACTACCCCAGCCCACCATCCCCTCCATAGCCACACTACCCCAGCCCACCATCCCCTCCATAGCCACACTACCCCAGCCCACCATCCCCTATATAGCCACACTACCGCAGCTCACCATCCCCTCCATAGCCACACTACCCCAGCCCACCATCCCCTCCATAGCCACACTACCCCAGCCCACCATCCCCTCCATAGCCACACTACCCCAGCCCACCATCCCCTCCATAGCCACACTACCCCAGCCCACCATCCCCTCCATAGCCACACTACCCAAGCCCACTATCCCGTCCATAGCCACACTACCCCAGCCCACCATCCCCTCAATA
>OZ025262.1:35049974-35219974 GCA_964019135.1 Arenicola marina | reverse complement strand
GAGTTTGCAGTCAAGCACATCTGTTGATCGGGTTTTTCCGTCACACACATCTGTTGATCGGTGTTTGCCGTCACGCACATCTGTTGATCGGAGTTTGCCGTCACGCACATCTGTTGGTCGGGGTTTGCCGTCACACACATCTGCTGATCGGGGTTTGCCGTCACACACATCTGCTGATCGGGGTTTGCGGTCGCACACATCTGTTGATCGGGGTGTTTGAAGTCACGCACATCTGTTGATTTGGATTTGCCGTCGCACACATCTGTTGACCAGGGTTTGCCGTCGCACACATCTGTTGATTTGGATTTGCCGTCGCACACATCTGTTGACCAGGGTTTGCCGTCACACACACCTGTTGACCAGGGTTTTCCGTCACACACATCTGTTTGCTCGAGGTTTGAAGTGACGCACATCTGTTGATTTGGATTTGCCGTCGCACACATCTGTTGACCAGGGTTTGCCGTCACGCACGTCAGTGTGCTTTGCTATGCCAAACGAAGCGGCAGGTTCGTGGTGAAAGTACCTACCATGCAAATGTCCATACCGGATAAAGATCCCAAGTCTTTACTCGCAAAGAGTTGGGGGTTACCCCCGGACACATGCCTCCTTCTCTCTGGACCCTTGTCATTGTGACGATACGACCTATGCAGGGGGCTCGTGGCTTACCGGCCCGATCGTAACAAGTCAGCAATATAGATAAACTCATGTCCACATCAATCCTCTGCCGTGTGATTTCTGCCAGTTAAAACTGGTAAACACACAAGAGATCATACCGTACCCGTGCAGGATGTACTACTGGAAGAACGACCTGGAGCAAAGAATTTATAGAACAAGTTTCTTTGCCTGGAGTGCATTCGCAAGAACAAAGCGACAGCGTAGTGCTTTATTTAGGGAATGCACGACAGCGAGTTCTTTAACGTACTTATAAAATTCTTGTAACAAGGCATTAGTTTTCTTCATGATTTGCGTGGCGTGACGTGGTTAATTTTGCATGTTTTGACACAGGAAATCGACTTTTGTATCAACTGCACTGCATGACCAATACGTCAGTGCGCATTGGGGAAACTACCGTTTGCTTTATAATGAAAGAACGACCGATCAATTTAATGCACGCGTCAATGTGAAGCCCCATGGGTTGCGAGGACATGGGGAAAGTACACATTTTTACAAATATTGTTTTTAAAATCCCCACACAACGATCAAGTCGTCCCGTCTAACTTTCTTGAAAAGCAACAGTAGGGATTCAACGGTTTGACTTTAAAATAGAGCATCCATTTAGGTCATGCCTTTTGTAATAGGATTTATCCTGCACCATTAAACACATATCACTACACTAATATCTCTCCACATATGTGATATCTTCATTAGAAATGGCATGACCAATGTCATACCGTCCCCCGCTCATGGGCTTCAACAAAAACATGCAATCGATAACTGTTGAATTTCATACATTCTGATCTACCCCCCCCCCACACCCCCCGCTCCATCCCTAGAGCATTGACTTGTGCATGTGTCTTGATTTAGTGCGGACAATGTCAGCTGGCTCGCCTCAGTTCGGCTAGACTGATTACACCGGGATATTTAAGCGGAGTCAAGCCAGTCAATAATAAGTTCAGTATCAAGATAATGCAGTTTTATCGTTAGTTATTAAGATAATGCCGTTTTATCGTTAATTATCAAAATAATGCAGTTTTATCGTTAATTATCAAAATAATGCAGTTTTATCGTTAGTTATCAAAATAATGCCGTTTTATCGTTAATTATTAAAATAATGCCGTTTTATCGTTAGTTATCAAAATAATGCAGTTTATTCCTAATTATTAACATAATGCAGTTTATTCCTAATTATTAACATAATGCAGTTTTATCGTTAATTATCAAAATAATGCAGTTTTATCGTTAATTATCAAAATAATGCAGTTTTATCGTTAATTATTAAAATAATGCCGTTTTATGGTTAGTTATCAAGATAATACAGTTTTATGGTTAATTATGAAGATAATGCAGTTGTCCTTAATTGTTTAAATAACGGACACTTACGTTAATAAAACACGGCTAAGTTTGTTTTCTGTGGCGTTGTTTTAGATAATAAACACTTAATTAAGACAAAGGCGTGACGCCACACAATTTGTTAAAACAGATGTACCGGTCCGTCGACAATGTTCTAAAATCAGGACAACTATCTAAATTCAGGTCTCTTTGGTATGTTGGTATATCAGCATATTGGTATATCAGCATATTGCTATGTTGTATCTATGTCTCCATACGTTGCTTCAAGCTTACTAATAGGGCACCTTCTGGAGAATAAGTAGTTTTATCGGTCTCGGCGAGACCCCATTCACCAGATGGCGAGACCCCATTCACCAGATGGCGAGACCCCATTCACCAGATGGTGAGACCCCATTCACCAGATGGCGAGACCCTATTCACCAGATGGCGAGACCCTATTCACCAGATGGCGAGACCCCATTCACCAGATGGCGAGACCCCATTCACCAGATGGCGAGACCCTATTCACCAGATGGCGAGACCCTATTCACCAGATGGCGAGACCCCATTCACCAGATGGCGAGACCCCATTCACCAGATGGCGAGACCCCATTCACCAGATGGCGACACTCAGCCTTTAACCAGACTTAGTCTCTCATAATCGCTGGAACCCTTGAACGACCAGTCCGCGTGGAGCCTACGGTAGTTGGTGGGACGCAAGCTGGACAGGAGCAGCTATTATCCTTCTTTCGAATAGTCCGTTGTTATAACTACATCCTTTGAGTGGGTGGGTTGGGTAGTGTTTCTCTTCGAAGTCAAAGCTGATGAATTGTCAGCATGGCTCCCGTGGCACGAGAAGATACCGTCTGGTGCAGACAGCCACGAGACGATACCGTCTGGTGCAGACAGCGACGAGAAGATACCGTCTGGTGCAGACAGCCACGAGAAGATACCGTCTGGTGCAGACAGTAAGTTGATGGCAAGTTGCTGGGCAAAACAAAACACTCCTTGTGTGTAATATTTAAAGACTCAAGTAAGACTTAAAAAAATCAACAAAACGAAAACATTTCTCCAGAGCAATTTAATTGGGTAAATGCCATATCAATTGACGCGGCGTTTGTCGAACGCGGCACAGCGTTTAAAATAAAAACCCAATGTGAAGACACCCCACATGACGGCTTGTGTCAAGACTCGACCGTAACCCTGGTGACGTCATCGTCACGTTTGTGTTACGTCATCGAGATCACGTGGAGCCTCGCGAATATGTGACGTCACCGGTCGCGTGGAACCTCGTGTCTGTGTGACGTCATCGAGGTCACGTGGCACCTCGTGTCTGTGACGTCATCGAGGTCACGTGAAGCCTAGTGTCTGTGTGAGGTCATTGAGGTCACGCAGAGCCTCGCGTATGTGTGACGTCATCGAGGTCACGTGGAACCTCGTGTTTGTGACATCAAATATAAGTAATCGGGGTTTGCAGAGTTCTCACTTTCTTATCTTAGAAAATAGAAGGAACTCCTCTTCGCAATCATGATCAATACACCACGCAATTCTATCACGTTCAGTCGCTAATATATTGGAGAAACCAACGGCAACAGTAATATGTTGATATCAATCTGAACTAAAAGCCAGGGTAGTTTCTACCTTTGTTAATGACAGGAGCCTAGTCCTACGTTAGCTGTGAGGCCCCCCACGACACTTGGGGCCGGGACCAGACACCCTCTGACAGTACACCGCCATGCTGAGCCCTGACTGCGGCACGGACCACTGGCCTGGCCGCCACATCACTGGAAGACACCCTGCTGCTGGCCCCAGTACAGGACGAGTCCTTCTTTCCATGTACATCAACACATCAATCAATCTTTGCTCTTTTTCTTTTTCTTCTTCTTCATCTTCTTTGCCGGTGGCTCCCCCGCCCCATTCTCCTCCGCCTCATCCTCATCGTTCTGGGTAGTGTCCATGGTTGTCTCAAGGTCAGCGGTCGTGTCGCCATTGGCAACGCTGTCGTCCATCTCGTCCGCCGATCGCTTCTTTTTGTCTTTCTTCTTCTTCTTCTTGTCTTTCTTGGCTGCCTTTGCGGCCACTGCAGCCGCCTGGTTGGAGGCACAGAGCAAACACGGACGGTTGAGAAGGCAGCTCGGAACTTGTTACAGGCACTAATTACATCTTAGGATTGTATAATATAGATCTTGTCTGGCTAGGCACATCTAGTATATTCTCCGTCTTAAACTGATTAGTCACAAAATTTAAATGGCGTCATTTATTATACATATTTTTCACCATGGCGTACAGATTTTGCAGCACAGAAGTTAGTAAATGACGCCACTTGACGTGCCATGATAAACACACCCATCTCCCAAACCCCGCACGGATCTCACCTCGATAGCCTCGGTCATGACGTCCTTGTTCTTGCGGGGTGTTTCCCCAGTCTCGTAGAACTTGAGGCGCTCCTCAACTTGGTCACGAAGGTGTTCCCCGAACACTGGCGACGGCACCTCTGTAACAACCAGACAGATATAGTTAACATAACACCCAGACAGATATATTCATCACCCAACCAGATATGGTCAACACCCAGACAGATATGGTCAACACCCAGACAGACATAGTCAACACCTAGATATATTCAACACCCAGACAGACATGGTCAACACCCAGACATATATAGTCAACACCGGCCCAGATATATTACACACAACCATTGCCTTCACCTCTGTAACACCCAGACAGATAGTCAACAACAGCTGTCAGAGATATTACACACAACCAAAGCCTTCACCTCTGTAACACCCAGACAGATAGTCAACAACAGCTGTCAGAGATATTACACACAACCAATGCCTTCACCTCTGTAACACCCAGACAGATAGTCAACAACAGCTCTCAGAGATATTACACACAACCAAAGCCTTCACCTCTGTAACACCCAGACAGATAGTCAACAACAGCTGTCAGAGATATTACACACAACCAAAGCCTTCACCTCTGTAACACCCAGACAGATAGTCAACAACAGCTGTCAAGAGATATTACACACAACCATTGCCTTCACCTCTGTAACACCCAGACAGATAGTCAACAACAGCTGTCAAGAGATATTACACACAACCAATGCCTTCACCTCTGTAACATCCAGACAGATAAAAGACCAGCTCAGTTATACTTCTAAATGAAATGACAGCGATACCCAAAAACTGGCGGCGGGCCAGGCCGGAGTGCTACTGACCTGAGAAGCAGTCGATGCGCGAGGCGATGGAGCACTTGTTGGCCAGGAAGCGGGAGATGCGGCCCTTGTTGGCGGCGGCCGCGCGACCGATGAAGGTCGAGTGGAAGATGAGGCCGTACTTGGGGGTGTTCCCTCGGGTCTTCAGCGCCCTGCAGCCACAACACACTCACAACGTAAACATCACGTGGTCAGCATCACAAGGTGCCCGTCACGTGGTCAACGTCACGTGATCAACATCACAAGGTCCACGTTACGTGGTCAGCTTTACAAGAAACCAGTCACGTGGTCAACGTATCGTGGTCAACATAACAAGGTCAACGTCACGTAGTCAGCTTTACAAGGTCCCAGTCACGTGGTCAACATCACAAGGTCAACGTCACGTGGTCAACGTCAGGTCAGCTTTACAAGGTCCCAGTCACGTGGTCAACATCACAAGGTCAACGTCACGTCGTCAACGTCAGGTCAGCTTTACAAGGTCCCAGTCACGCGGTCAACATCAAAAGGTCAACGTCACGTGGTCAACGTCACGTGGTCAGCTTTACAAGGTCCCAGTCACGTGGTCAATATCACAAGGTCAACGTCACGTGGTCAACGTCACGTAATCAGCTTTACAAGGTCCCAGTCACGTGGTCAACATCACAAGGTCAACGTCAGGCGGTAAATAACCCACAGTACCAAAAAGAGTGCCGTCAATTACCATTTGGATTTGTTAAAAGTTGCCGCATTGATCCTACGCATTGAACATCTAAATATAACACAGCAACCGCCGAATCCGATCTCGCCAGGCCCACCAGTCCGGACCACGTGGTGTCACGCCTAGCAGTCCGACCCACACGTGTCGCCATGGCACTGACCTGAAGAGCGCCTTCTCCGCTCCGAGGATCTGGACCGTGGAGGCGGGGTACTTGGCCAGGTTGGTCAGACTGCCGGCGTGCGAGATGAGGCGGGCACCGACCTGCAAGCAGCAACAACAACACATCCTGAACCACCGACTGGGGCTAGAGACATCTCGAAGGGGAACCTCTGCTACGGAGACTCGACCAGGGATATAAGGACCATTACAACGATGGCGCCCGGAGGCAAACTGATAAACATAGAAAGCAGATCGCCTAGAAACTAGCAACATAGAAGGATTCGTATTATAAACAAAGGCATATATATACGTGGTGAAAGATATCTGCAACTGGTTTATCCATAATTTCATCAATATGCATTGAAACCCAATGACTGGCTACAAGGCCCGGTCGTCCGTGCTCTCTTCCAACATAGTCTGGTGACTGCTTCAAAGAGCTGTAAGCCACACCACAGAAAGCATCGTGCTATGTACCTGTTCTCCGATGAGGGCCGCCAGGTTGGGCGCCACGACGGTCATCTTGCCCTTGAGGTACTCCACGAGTCCCCTGCGGTAGTCCGCCAGCGCCACGACCCGCCGAGCGAACCGTTCGATGTTCATCAGATCCAGCACAGAGATGTCCATCCCTGGAACACCACGCAGTTACACAGCATTATTCTCACTGACATCTCTTTCGCAATTGTACCGTGAACCTTCGGAGAGATTTCTTTATTTGTATTATTGATTATTATACTTGTTATTTTCGTTAAGATGAGTAATTAAAATACCGGGTAAATAAAATGGAAAAGGACCATATTTACAAGGCACATTTTTGCCCAAGTGGGGTTGGTACCACGCACAACAGCCTAGCACAATATCTACTTGACCCCGGGTTGACCCCTACAATTACTATATGCTGTGAAATCTCTCCAAATTGAAACCTGTGAGTGAAATCGAGTGAAATCCAATGAAAACGACTGCTATGCTGGAAGGGAGTGTGGGGCCATGTCCCCGGGGGTAACCCACTACTCTTTGCGAAGAAAGACATTAGGTCTTTATCCTGCGACCACACAGACATGGCCACAGCGGGGCTCGAAGCACCGATCCACGTGCCGTTAGGCTTTCAGTTGACTAGAGCGCTCAAGGTCTAACCCACTGAGCTATCGAGGCGGACCCACTCCAATTTGAAGACTGAGTGAAAACTAATGCAATAGACTGCTATGCTGTAACCTATCTCCCGATTGAAGACTGCCAGTTAAACCCACTGGCGCCGTGCTTGCCGTGCCCTGCCGTGGAGCATGTGACTCACCCATGGAGGACCTCGAGGCGTCGTAGATGGCCTGGGCCTTGGCGCTGTCCATCACCAGCTCCTCCAGCCCCGCCACAGACTCCTGGGTCAGCGACTTGCGTTCCTGGATGAACTGAGCAACCTTGGCGTACATGTAGTTGTCGTTGACGATCTTCACCAGCTCTGGGAAGTGGTAGGAGTACCACTCTCTGATGGGGGGGGGCGGGGGGGGGGGGGAGACAGATAGCCAGGGGTTAGACATGCCGAGCCGAGCAGCACCTTACCCTCATCAAACTTGGAATGACACCCGAAAGTTACAGAATATTATATGACTTCCTAATTACAGAAGACAAGAGGAGTATCCGAACAGTACCTTATTATCATAAACTAGGGTCTAATCACCGAAAACAATAGTACTATTCGAGCAATACCTATTATCATAGAGTAGGGTTTCTAATTACAGAAAACAAGAGGACTATCCGAGCAGTACCATATTATCACAGACTAGGGTTTCTAATTACAGAAGACAAGAGGACTATCCGAGCAGTACCACTTTATCACCCTAGGTTTCTAATTACAGAACACAAGAGGACTATCCGAGCAGTACCATATTATCACTCTAGGTTTCTAATCACAGAAAACAAGAGGACTATCCGAGCAGTACCTTATCCTCATCGAGAACGTGTTCACGTCCTTGTCGAGCTGATCCAGAAGACTGATCGACTGGATGATCATGTTGTCCACACGGTTGACGTTGAACTTGACCTTGCACCTGGAGTAGCTATGGCCCAGACCGAGCTGTGCCTTGGAGGCGGCCACGTCAGTCAGCCCCTTCACCATCTTGTGGAAGTGGTACCGCAGGCCTGAAAACACCGCCATTACGTGCCCGTCACTCTCTGCTGTGGAATATCGGGTGTCCACAGAATCATCATCAGGAATGTGCTTAGTGAATTGTGTGTTTGCTGTAGCTCGGGCGTGCAGATTTGAATAAATATTACATTGATTAATTTATAGTAAAAAATACGGGGTGTTATCTGACATAAAGATTTGGTATATATATATATCTATATAATTATATACATGTGGGCTCGTTGTAGGAAAAGTTAATGCTACATAGATGTGAACGACCGACGCAAGGGGTACAAGGGAATGGCGTGGGGGTAAATGAAAGCTAATATGAACCACAGACTATGGGGCCGCCAGCTTTTAGGTTCAAACTCCGTGGCCATGTCATGTTTTTGATGGGTTCCTTGGCCTAATGCATTGCTATACACAGAAGTACACTGTAATAAGCGTCCACCATTCACAGACTACCTACCTCTCATGATCTCCGGAATGACTCCGGTCGTCATGCAGGAGATGCCGAGCTCCTCCAGGATGACTGCCGCCAGCTTGGGGTCGGAGAGACCCAGGAAGGACTTGGCCTTCTTATGAGACTTTGGTACATTGGCCTCCAGGAAAGAGCGGAGGTCTTCGTGCAGAACGCCTGGAGAGAGACATATCAAGCCACACATTAAATCACTTACTTGTATACCGTTACTAAGGATAGACAAACAAAGGGTTGTACTTGTAAATACACACAGATCTTATGCTCTCACACTAGTTCGAATAAAATATCTCCAGACACAATCAAATCTTCCAAATGGCAATTACTATGGTGGTCAATGGAACAAATACACAAGGGGTCTTTTTTTTCATATATCGTGCAGTTGACTGTCCAGAGAAAAGCTGTTCATAAGTTTTCATACAAAAATCACTTTGCCTATCGCTAGCTGAATTGTAAATAATAAAAAAATAGTTATGTTACCAAAATAACCTTTGTCTTATAATCAATCAATAGCCCAAAAAAAAACTCCTAAAATAATGAAAAAAACATTCACTTTACTTACAGCATAGGGATATCTAAACCCATTTCTCAAAACCCATTAAGCATTTGATATAAATTTGCTATGGTAAAGTTTCTGGTTATTATGGGAAAGTCAAAATATGAAGACACTTACTTCCAAAAGAATGTCCATAATGCTCTGGTGTAGCCCACTCCCACTACCCTCATCTGGTATTGAATGATCATTTAAATCAGGTGATCAAAGACATTATGACAACCATTGAGTAGCCTTATCTATCAGACCTAATACCTATTTATTTCATATTGCAGCACAGAACTAAAATCTCCCTACTTTACCAGTTATACCGCCAGCGTTTACCTTCAGAAATGCTGTTGATGTTGTCAAGAGCATTTGTGCCACTTTTGAAGGGGGAGAAGGCGACAAGATGTACAATAGAGTTGAAGCGACTCAAATCAAGAACGCTTTCTTCCACCTTGGGCTGCATGATTCCCACCTCCTCGAACTCCTTAACCTTGAAGAGGGCATACCCGGAGGCATGCTCAAAGAGCACATGCAGAAGTTGCGGCTGAAGATACAAAACAGAGTCACATTAGGATCTTCCACGCCATACAATCAAAGAGTACTCGTTTATCAACCATATTGAAGACCCCAGTATATATATCCAAACTTTATAACATGGCAGGGTGAATGGTTGGCAGACAGTGGGTTCCAAAATCTAACCAACCTACCCTTACAATGCTGCAAATCTTGGATTCACCTCTGGCTACTGCCAAACGGCAAATACACAGCTAGGTTTATATTGAAACTTAACTAGCTAAATTTACCAAAGAGAAGATAAAATAGCAATAAAGTTCTTCTGCAGGCCAACGATCCCCTAAACTAAAAAAGCTCTATTGTGTACATTTATTCGGGTTTTAAGTTGCAATCAAGAGATATATACCTCTTACCGCTATCTAAACGCATGTTACAAGATTGTGATGATGGGGACAAGCAAATGTTGACATTTATTTGCATTATCCAAGGGTAGAATTGAAAATCAGTTCAGGGCCATAAATTTTACTCCACAAAGCAAATTGTCCAAAGATTACTATTAGCCCCAAAAAAGTGTTCAGTGTACACAAGCAACATGGCATCAGCCGATCAGTTTGTTGCATTTGATCCCGCAATTTACAATTCAATTAACAGCAGAAGTCCTTGTTGCCATATAAAGTTGGGAGCGATAGGATTTTCTTCAAGACATTGTGACCAAAAGGCAATTTTTTGTGCAGATAAACAGCAGGAAATTGCCCACCCATCTGGCAGGGAAGGTGGGTCTCTGGCTAATATACCCTGATATTGAGATACAACAATGGCAGTTGATCAGCAAAAGTTAAATACCCTAACATCTCTTTGAGAAAATATATCAGAAATAACTTGGTATTGACAAATGCAATTTATACAAAAGCACAAAAGCCACTATGTATTTGAATAAAGGTCAATGACCAATACAAACTTGATAAGATCACAGGATACTTATATTGTAGAGCCCTAAACACCTTAGACCATACTACAGCTCAGCCAGGGTCCTGAGACAGTATTCATCATCCACACGTAGGCTAGAACTAAGATAAGTTTTAGATTATGAATCGGACTACTGTGGACCCAAGAGGCTAAGACGAAAATGCACTTTTCGTGCTTAACTCTTTCCACGCACTGACGCCTTTGCGCTTAAGCCGCATAAACGCCTTCGGACACCTTCACGCTTAAGCGCCTTCGGACGCCTTCACGCTTAAGCCGCACAACCGCTTTTTGACGCCTTCCAACTACCCTTGCCATTTTAAGCCGAAATTCCGGGTCCCTCAACGAGAAACTTTCCGTGATGATACCTAGGGGTATTCTTAACAATAAAACGTTTCATTCAATGTGTTAACATAAATAGAACACATTTTGGGGTGAATAGCACCCGAGGCGAATACAAGCCCGCGCAGCTAACCACTGTGCGAATGCACTGACCTAGATATGGCTGGTCGGGTAAACTTATCAGTAAGCTGGTACCGACACCCACGCGCGCAAGGCGCGTATAAGCTCGGAACAAGGCGTTTGGCATCAGGATAGGGCTTGAGCCAGTGGCTAGGGCAGTGACTGGCTCTGCGGACTAGGTGCGCTCGACCTGGGCCTCTGCGTGCACTGTTTTAGTCAGTTTCTAGTGTGAGTAAATGCACGAGCGGGGCACTTTCTCTGCGTGGGAAATAGTTAAGCTGTGTGGTTTATGAATACAGCCTATGGAGTTTAGGGTTAAGCTGTGAGGTTTATGAATACAGCCTATGGAGTTAAGGTTAAGCTGTATGGTTTATGAATACAGCCTATGGAGTTTAGGGTTAAGCTGTGTGGTTTATGAATACAGCCTATGGAGTTTAGGGTTAAGCTGTGTGGTTTATGAATACAGCCTATGGAGTTTAGGGTTAAGCTGTATGGTTTATGAACACAGCCTATGGAGTTTAGGCTATGAACTGCCACCAATTTGATACCTCCTCTATTTTATACTGGTTTTATATTATGGTTCAACATTAATGCTTGTCCGGGACAAGTGATTTTATCTGTTAATCAATCGGCTGTATAATTTCTGACCTATAGCAAATACTTTATATAACAAGATGTTTTTCGAGGGAAACAAGTAAATATTATTGGTAGGTGGGATAAGTAAAAATGTAAAGTACATGTCATACTGTAAACCCTGTAGATTTTATTTAATTGCTTTATATTTTATATTCGCCTTTTTAAAAATGTCAAAAAATAATACAACTTTTTCTCTAAACTCACTCAGCCATTTTGGTTTATTGTCTGTTACAAGATTAGCAGTGGACTGTGAGTGGCTGTTGTTCACGATATCTCTATATTTCTGATCATGGACCATTCAGCGCTATTTTACCAGCAGGCTCCAATGCATTGAGAAAAAAATATAGGGTTTTTCGCTATTTTATCGGCATGTTTCAATGCTTTATTGGATTGCACTGAGATATGTCAGACAAAAAGTCTTTTGAAATTTCAGGGCAGGTCCTTTTGCATTGAGATACAGTGTTTCCTTATTTTACAGCCAGGTTCCATGCCGGGGCATTGGATTGAGACTATAAATAATTAAATATATATCAATGCATTACACCGGCATCGCAACCTGCCAATAAAATAGTGAAATATCTGGGTATGTCTAATTACCGAAGGGGGCTGGAGGGGGCCCCGGAGTTACCAAAGGGGGCTCGATGGAGGGGGTTGATGCTTAAATGAAAGTGGCTTATGGGGATCTTGGATTAAAAATAAATGGCAAATCATTTATTTAGTTACCCCTTCAATTTACCAAAGGGGGCTGGAGGGGGTCCGTATTTACCGAAGGAGGCTCGACTCGATGGAGGGGGTTAACGCCTAAATGAAAATCATTTATTTATTTATTCCTTGCTCAGAAAAATGCTGATCTGTGTTATTAGAGGACATCCCATCAAACAACCTTCAGATCTGTGTTGTTATTTCGCAGCGCCATCGCGTTTATTGGACAAGCTATATAATGATGCACCCTTGATGCTAGCCCCGAGGGACCCAGGAGTCACAGGCTCCTCCCTAGGGTCCTGAAGCAGCGCATTGACGCTGCTGCCAAAATCAAACAGATTATTAAAAATAAATAAATTTAAATTACTTTCTGGGAGTATCATGCGTATATCTTAATATTTCCTTATTCTATGCAACTTAAGCTATTACTTAACATTTTAGTTGACGTCTTTACTCGTATTATAAAGGTATCCGAGGCGATTTAGTCCGCTGCTTCAACTTTCACGCTGTGTGCAATGATAAACAAATATGGTGGTTAGCTCATGTGCGAATGTATTGAAGTGGCGCCATCAGGCGGTGAACGTTAGCCTTATATTCCGCATACATGCCTCGGTGCTCATTCCTTTCTTATGTTGTGAAACAATGGGTATTTTTGGAGTTATTTTCAAGCGTGATTATGTTTGCTCACCATGCCGTATCGAATGAGCATTCAAAGGTATTGAGCACCGAGCAGCGTATGCGCAATATATGGTGCTAACATTCACCTGATAAACATCACCGTTTCAGCTGTGGTGTGGCAAACGCGTCTATCCCGGGACACCACAGAACTCGGTTGCGGCACTGCTACTTATACCAAAGCATCGCGAAGCACACAAACTGATGACGTTTACCACTAAAATGAAAACTTGTGGTAAATTGATATCACGGACACGGCTAAGAGACACTATTTGGCAGTCTGGTATGGGTGGAGTATAGCCCCATCAGATGGCTTGTTATGGATTTTATATTGTTCTATGTCCATAACAGCCATACCGTAGGTCCCCATGTTTGGTCTCAATCACCGTGAGAGGTTCACTTTATAAGTTGCTAGAGGTTTATACACAAAACACTCACCTTTAATTCTTACTTTTTTAGGTTCCAGAACATTATATTCCAGAAGTGTCTGACAGAAATAAGTTTCCTGCTACTAATACTCACTCAATTCTTTTATTTGGTCCGTTAACAACTTTTGCTGACAAGTTTTGTTGTCTTGTGTTGTGTCGTCTCACGAGCCCGCTAGATGTCACTCGTTTCTTCCGGTAAACGCCCTCTGGCGAACTGGTTGCACATTTCCCAAAGACCTGGTTCCAACACTCTTTCTGTTTATTAACAGTGACACATGTTTTTCTGTCATGTACAGAAGACATGTGACACTTACTGTTGATAAACAGAACGGGAACTAGGTCTTTGACAAATGCGCAGGCAGTTCGCTAGAGGGCGTTGACCGGAAGGAACTAGCGACATCTAGCGATCTCGTGGGACGAGACAACACAGTCAAGAAGATGGCAACGCTAGCCAGGAAAACTTGTTAGTGAACAAAATGAATGAGTTGTGCTAGTGTTAGTTGCATGAACCGTATTTCAGTCAGACACTCCTTGAGGATAATGCTCCTGAACTTAAACAATTGAAAATTAGAAGTAAGTGTTTGGTGTCAAAACCTCCAGCAACTTGTAAAGTGGACATCTCACCATTTTTTAGACTGAATATGGCGGCCTGCGCCGTGGCGTTAAGGACGGCCTATCAGTCTGCCGTAACCATTAACGCCATCAAACAGGGCTAGGTAGAATATAGATAAAAAAAGTCTTGAATGCTTCAAGGACTGATTCTTATATGTATTTTGACCTCATTAGTTTTGGCAGGAAAGAGCTCAACATGCAACTTTAACCAAACTTATGCCAGAAATGAGACTGCGGTCTAAAATCTAGAAAGTGGCATAACTTTTTTATTTATTAATATTTTTTAATGATTTTAATTCCATAGATATTCTGATGCACTCTAGTTTGCAAGTAACCCAAGAAAAGGAGTATTGTACTCATATAAAATTCTCTTCCGGAGAGGCTATTTATGGTCTAAATTTTTATCCACTGAACCCTTGATCAACAAAACTGCTTGGCATAATCTAGTGCTAGTGCTTCCTAGTTGGAGTAAATGTGTGTTTGCACGTCGTGGTTCAAGAAACCAGTGCAACAGACTGCTAAATTATTAATTTGTCACTGCCTAAACACTAACAAAACCACGTGGTCGCGCAGTACTAGCCCGATCACTTAGAGAATCATCCAATTATCGCTCACGGAAACAATCAAATTTTAACTTTAAAGACGACCGATTGTTCGCAAAAAAGGCTAAAACCCATGCCCAGATGTATATTAAAGCCAGTTGTATGTGTTTTGCAAGGAGTACTTACAGCCATCTGCAATGATTATTGTAATTATATCACAACATCAAGACCGCTATATGCAGATATGTGCGTGCCAGCTCCAAAACTCGTGTTGCGTCGCTTCCGGTAGAAACAAACCGACTAGAGCAAGCATGGTGGCTTAAGAAATAAAAAGGTGGCGCTGGTATGTCGAGCCGTGTTCTGGCTAGGCTGGTGCCCTGCGTAGGCACTAGATATATGCCTGGTGAGGTAGATACATATATGAAAATAAAAATTGACTCAATAAGTCATGACTAGGCTTAGCCTACTAATATATTTCAGTTGATGTCGACAGGGTTCAAATAATTAACCTCCAGATACTTTTGACATGATTGCCAGTTTCTATTTTGGTTGCCTTTTTTGGCAAAAAATGTCTCAATGATTAAATTCTCACACTTTTCTTTCCTTCTCTTTATGCCGACTGTGGCATGCACTGCATCCACCCAAAAAAATTATAGAACAAGAAGCGAAAGCGCGACGTAAAACGGTAACAAGACATGCGCGGGCGCCGCCTAGCGGGGAGGGTTAATCAGCGCTCGGTCAACTCGGTGCAGACGGCAAAATGGACGCAGGTTGTAGCCGCTGGAAGTCCGGTCGTGGCACAATTTGTGCGGCATGGAATTGCCACAATTATAATGGGACAAGAGGAAATATTTCTTTCTTTCAATTCCCTAGAGACAAAGAGAGGTCAGTGTCTTTTCTATGAGGTTTCGGCGAACAATCGGGATTAGTTCATGACCATGTTTGTTTATGTTTTGACAGGCGAAATGTCATTGTCAACTGACTGTTTGACAGCTCAACCAGTGTCAACTGCGTGTGTGAAGATCTGTACACAGGTACATTTGGCATTGTTACACTCATGGATGTGGAATGTAGCCAAAGAGATTTTCATTAATTCTTAGAGTATCTCCGTTAAATTACTGTCATCCCACTTTTAACACTCTTTTTTTCATGGCTATTCCTACGCCTCTTAGCGATTGGGTGGTGTCAATGAAGCAAACCTTTACACTCAAAAAACAATATTAAATACAAGAATTTTTTACAATTTGAGAAATAAAACCGTCTGTAACCCCTACCCCCCCCCCCCGCCCACCCACCCCTACGCCCCTACCCCCCTCCTCCCACGCCCCCTAGGGGGTGGGTGATGTCAAACAAGCAAACCTGTAGACTAAAATAACCCACAAGCCAAAAGAATCGGTAAAAAAAATTGCTCTAAACAATTCCTTAGAATGCCGACCCCCCCCCTCCCTACGGCCCTACCCCCCCCCCCCACGCCCCTACCCCCTGCTCCCACGCACCCTAGGGGGTGGGTGATGTCAAGCAAGCGAACCTGTAGACTAAAATAAACCACAAGCCAAAAGAATCGGCAAAAAAAATTGCTCTAAACAATTCCTCAGAATGCCAACCCCACCCCCCCCCCCTACGCCCCTACCCCCTCCTCCCAGGCTCCCACGCCCCCTAGGGGGTGGGTGATGTCAAACAAGCGAACCTGTAGACTAAAATAACCCACAAGCCCAAAAAATCGGTAAAAAAAATTGCTCAAACAATTCCTCAGAATGCCGATCCCCCTACGGCCCTACCCCCCGCTCCCCCCCCCCCCCCCCCAATGGCCCTTAAGGGTGGGTGATGTCAAAGAACCTTTAGACTGAAATAACCCACGAGCAAAAATAAATCGCTAAAAAAATATTCAAACAAAATCGGATCAGAATAGGTTTCTCCTACCCCCCACGACACCCCCCCCCCCACGCCCAACACACGCGTAACCCCAGCGCACCCTGGGAGTGCAGGGAGGCAGCAATACTACGGTACAGACCTGGAATCAAGCAGCTCAGAACAAAATTCGGTGCGCACCCCGGAGGGTTCGCCAGCGGCCTTCGTTCAGGCAGCAGGACACGCCGGTGCACACCTGGCTAGAGCGATGTTTTAACCCTCACCGCTTGGCGGCGCCACCACGATCCTGTTACCAGGTTATAGATACGGCTTTCGCTTCTTTTCCATACAAGTACAAGTTGGAAGAGGTAAATGGCGACACGCGATACAGGCATAATTGAAAAATCGACATTCGATATTGACCCCCCAAGAATGCGACATCGACACTGGTTTTTATAAACAAAAGTTGAACTTAGCCAAAAAGCGATACGGAACATCGTGAAAAATCAACATTCGACACTGAGAATTTTGACACTCGACACTGGACCCCCCTTCCAGACCCCATGTAGTGCCAACATCACCACCCTCTCCCTCCCCCCGTGTCTGAGCGAGCATTAGCTGGCAAGGACATGGTTCCAGTGCCTCGGCATAGTGAGATAGTAATTTTGATTTTCATGTTGATTTCAGTGTAATTGATATAAGTGAAAAGCCTTATATTTTGACCCCCGGGGATATGACATTACTCCCCCTTCATTCTCCCATTGACGCGATATGACCAAAAGTGGTTAAAGCGTCTTGAATAACAACCAACCAATCTTATTTTTTGGCCCGAAAGACACCATTGGCTCAACGTAGGCTACACTGTCACAAACTGATAACTTTTAGTTTTTTATGTGAACAGTTCGGTTCTGACAGCCTTGGCATTTAAATTAATAGCCAGGGATGTCGTAACTCTTTTTGTTACAAGTTACCTAATTTCACACCTAACTTCACTTTAAATTTTAACTGTAATAACTAACCGGCAATGAAGCATGGTGGGTGGGGACATGCATGGGATTGAACGCACATTTTCAAATTCCCGGATTTGCCATTGCGAGTAATTGAGAAACGGAAGCCTAGGCCGATGTCAGGGGCTTGGGGTGGGTGTGGGTGGGCGGCTGCGGGTTTATGTATCTCAAACCCGCTGGCGTGCTGATAACCGCGGCCTTATGATAACCGCGGCGTTAAGCCGCGGCGTTATAACTGCGGCGTTATGATAATCAAGACCACGATAGATCATCGATGCGACGACTGCGGTAAGCTCTGTCGGTCATAAGCATTCAGTCATAAGCGCAAATGCCTCGAAGCATATCTTATTACTTATACCCCAACAAAAAAGCTGCAAATCAGTCGACTTTCGCCGACCGACGTATGTCAACCAATATGATAACTGCGACGTTATGATAACTGCGGCGTCATGATACCCGCGGCGTCATGGTAACCGCGGCCTCATTATAACCTCGGCGTCATGATAACCTCGGCGTCATGATACCCGCGGCGTCATGGTAACAGCGGCCTCATTATAACCTCGGCGTCATGATACCCGCGGCGTCATGGTACCCGCGGCGTCATGGTAACCGCGGCCTCATTATAACCTCGGCGTCATGATAACCTCGGCGTCATGATACCCGCGGCGTCATGGTAACAGCGGCCTCATTATAACCTCGGCGTCATGATACCCGCGGCGTCAGGGTAACCGCGGCCTCATTATAACCTCGGCGTCATGATACCCGCGGCGTCATGATACCCGCGGCGTCATGGTAACAGCGGCCTCATTATAACCTCGGCGTCATGATACCCGCGGCGTCATGGTAACCACGGCCTCATTATAACCTCGGCGTCATGATAACCTCGGCGTCATGATACCCGCGGCGTCATGGTAACAGCGGCCTCATTATAACCTCGGCGTCATGATACCCGCGGCGTCATGGTAACCACGGCCTCATTATAACCTCGGCGTCATGATACCCGCGGCGTCATGGTAACCACGGCATCATTATAACCTCGGCGTCATGATAACCTCGGCGTCATGATACCCGCGGCGTCATGGTAACAGCGGTCTCATTATAACCTCGGCGTCATGATATCCGCGGCGTCATGAAAACCTAGGCGTCATGATACCCGCGGCGTCATGGTAACCGCGGCCTCATAGGGCTATACAGTTCTCGCGATCGGGCCGCGAGACTTCAGTTTTGGGGACAAAAAAACACACGTGCTCCATGTTGAAGTATAGGCAGCTATAAGTCAATTTCTTTCCAGGTTTATTCTAAAGACTATGAGTACCATTTTACTAAACATGGCTATGGGAGATATACGTTAAAATATTTGGCGGCGATGAAGCGCAGAACTTTGGGAATATACAAGGAAAAATCCGTCTTCAAAACGCTCGAAAGCTAAAAATAACGTTCTAAATTTAGCCCTGCACCCGGGCTTTCGCAAGTTCACCAAACAGCGAGTGACGTCACAGAGTTTTGCGTGCCTCCACGGTAACAAAAATGGCGAGAGCAAGTGATCGACTTAACCATTCCGCTGTCAAAATGTGCAGTGCATGGAGTAACAACACACGGGTGCGTCATTAAACCACATGGTAAAGATAAAATAAGACCAGTTGGATGTTTTCGTATCACTTTTGGATGATCACGAAAAGACCAAGTTTCTTCATTTTTGAAAGTTTTCTGTTTGAAGCGTTGCGCCAACGTTGTCACCGGAGAGAATCCGTGTGACGTCATTATGCCTCGTTTTCGCAGGAAATGCAAAAAAACGTTCGTTTCTCAGTCGTATTGTCCAGTCGTAACAAATATTCGTCATTGTGATAGCGCAAACGAATAAAAAATATGTCATCTATCCGTTTTGTGAAGCTATATTTCTTAAATATTTTTAATCAAAGCCCTAGGCCTTCCGCAATGGACCCACCCCTCGGCGCCTGGCTTTTGCGCAGGTAGTCTGGTTCCCAGTCTCTCTCTTTTCGTAACATGCACGTCACCCCTACGTCACAGATAGTCAGGATACCAGTGTGCGCAGAGATTCTAAACTCGTTCCGAACACGTGCTTCGTTTGTTTGTCCCCAAAATGAGTAAACCGGAAGTCTAAGCGAACGAGACTTTATAGCCCTATTATAACCTCGGCGTTATTAAAACCGCATCCTTATGACAACTGCGGCATTATAATGCCATAAACCGCAAAACTGCGGGGCATCGTATGGATTCGGTTAGGTTTGAGTGGTTGTATGGATCTGCAACTGGAATATATAGCATGTGTTTCTAGTGTGTGTGGTGACGTATGGTGTGTGTGAGCTAGTTGGAGGAGCATTCCAAAACGGTAATGTAATCCTTACAAAAAAACGGTTTGGGTAGGTGGGGGAGGGGGAGGGGGGGCTGAACCACCCTTAATCCGCTATTGGTGGATAGGTAAGAGTCCCTTGGGTTGTTGACGTGATGTACGCATAACGTAATATTCCAGGTGTAACTTGATCTAGAGCAAACTGCATTCATTCACAAACCGCAGAAGGCAAATCTGAATAATTAGCAGAGCCTCCAACTGGTAGACCATTCTGTAGCAGCAGAGCCTCCAACTGGTAGACCATTCTGTAGCAGCAGAGCCTCCAACTGGTAGACCATTCTGTAGCAGCAGAGCCTCCAACTGGTAGACCATTCTGTAGCAGCAGAGCCTCCAACTGGTAGACCATTCTGTAGCAGCAGAGCCTCCAACTGGTAGACCATTCTGTAGCAGCAGAGCCTCCAACTGGTAGACCATTCTGTAGCAGCAGAGCCTCCAACTGGTAGACCATTCTGTAGCAGCAGAGCCTCCAACTGGTAGACCATTCTGTAGCAGCAGAGCCTCCAACTGGTAGACCATTCTGTAGCAGCAGAGCCTCCAACTGGTAGACCATTCTGTAGCAGCAGAGCCTCCAACTGGTAGACCATTCTGTAGTTGAAAAACCAACCACCACATCCACACACGGCAAAATACTGTCGATAACAGTTCACTTACATAGCATGAAGCTTGTTGGGGTAGGTAAGGCACTGACGGTTAATTACAATGACAGCAGGGTGACCAAGGTGTTCAGACCCCCCTCCCCTCAGCACCCCCCCCCCCAGGTTTCTGAGCGTGGAGCCCGTTTTGGGTGAGACTTGTATTTCATACTGGCTATGCGCACTCTCGCCCCAGCCCAGAGTTTGGGTGCGCCAAAAATTTCCGACTGTTGCAACATTACCGGTTGTATATTCAGGATGCTTATACCACTTTTGTTCGTATCGCGTCAATGGGAGAAGGAAGGGAGAGTAGAGCCATGTCCCGGGGGTAACTCCCCTACTCTGCGAAGAAGAACCTGGTGTCTTTACCCTGCGACCACACAGGCATGGCCACAGCGGGACTCGCAACATTATTATCGAAGGTTTATTTATTTGAGCATATTACAATTTAGTTAGATTCCTGCATTATGTCTTGCAGCACCAAGTCGGGAAAACTATTGGTTTATAAGAAACACACGATGAAGTAATAATTTATTGCTTGGAAGTATAACATATTTTAGTGGTAAATATTATCATGCGAAGACATATTGAGAAGAACTTAATTCCTCGTCTATGTGCATAGCTGCTATCTGGCGACGTTAAAACAAATTTATATATAAATTTACATGGAAAGACATAGATTCATAAATTTCTCATGCGGGATATGTCGGGATTGTCATATGCCTCTGTTGGGCAAAGTCAATGCATCTGGTGTGAGGAGCACGTATCTTGAGACGCTGTCTGTGGCTGAGATGACGAGAAGCCGTTCGCGCTCAAAGCCACGTGGCTCGGACGCGTTCAACTTCCGGTTGTCCAGCGAGGTTGTCTGGGCAGCGGTTTTCCTTCCTCTTCGCCAGCTGAGTGGCTCTTTCATGGGGCACGCGCTGTATCCAAGCACGTGACACGGCGGATGTTGCGTAATATGACGTCACGCTGGCCTTCGTTCCTTGTGACGTCACGCTGGCCTTCGCTCCTTGTGACATCACGCTGGCCTTCGCTCCTTGTGACGTCACGCTGGCCTTCGCTCCTTGTGACGTCACGCTGGCCTTCGCTCCTTGTGACGTCACGCTGGGTTTAGCTCCTTGTGACGTCATGTTAGCCTTCGCTTCATGTGACGTCATGTTAGCCTTCGCTCCTTGTGACATCACGCTGGCCTTCGCTCCTTGTGACATAACGCTGGCCTTCGTTCCTTGTGACGTCACGCTGGCCTACGCTCCTTGTGACGTCACGCTGGCCTTCGTTCCTTGTGACGTCACGCTGGCCTTCGCTCCTAGTGACGTCACGCTGGCCTTCGCTCCTTGTGACGTCACGCTGGCCTTTGCTCTTTGTGACATAACCGCGTAAGTTTTTAATGGATCGAGCCACGCAATGCGCGATGCCAACTTTATTTCGCTTCGCCACAAACTCAGCAGGTCAGAGATTTTCTCGGCTCCTAGTTTAGATCATCATCGGCGCTCAACCGGCTGACGCCAGTACAGGCTGAAGCACCTAGTCAGAACAGTGACAGGTACCTACACTAGTATAGTGTAAGGTTTCTCCTGCATGTACAGTACATCTGTATATACAAATATGTATAACACACAGTATCTTATGCCACAACGTCTGCACCTTGTTATTTGAACTTGAGCCACAAGTTGTGTCACCATTGTTCAACGCGGACTGATACATTGTCACATTGTTCTGTGGGTCGGTTGGTCTGTGTGTTCTTCCGCCGTCGTGCATACCTAGCCACGCGGCTTGCGCAAGATGGCGCCCGTAGAATGCTGCGGCTGCCGCTTCCAGCGTCACCGGTTCATTATCAACTTCACAAACTCTGAAGAGAGAAGTCATTGATTGAAATAGATATTGTTTATACCAAACTGATACGCTGCGATCCAGATCCCGACCGTCGTTATATTACATATCAACTTCGTGGATTTCGTCTCCTGAAACTTTCGCGCCGAAATATCCGATATCCGGCATAGGGCACCGCCACCACCCTTCCCTCATTCTCACAGTTGATCTAACCGCTCCCTCCCCCCACTCACCCTCATAGTTGATCTGTCCGTCCCCCGCCCGGTCCGCCTCGTGTACCATCTCCTCCACCTCGCTGTCGGTCAGCCGCTCCCCTAGGTGCATGAGGACGTGGCGGAGCTCGGCCACGCTGAGGAAGCCGTTGCCCTCCTTGTCGAATACCCTGAAGGCCTCCTTCACCTCCTCCTCCATGTCCTCGGTGTTCATCTTCCGCTGCATCAGAGCCAGGAACTCCGGGAAGTCCATCGTCCCGTTGCCTGTGTCAATTAAAAAACACAATTAGACATGGATATGGCGTGCGTGCATGTCTTCTGTTTTTCTTGTGGAGATGGTTAACGGAAGCCGCCAGCCTGGCCTCTTACGCTACTTTATCAATTCATATAATACCCAAGTGTTTATCCTCCAAACTACAGAATTTTCAGTCCTGTCTGTTGTTGAATAAATCTTGAAGTGACCGCCAGCCGCGATTTCGCCGCCGGAGGTGTGTCCGCGATTGACCAGGAGAAGGAGATACTCTACTTATATTCAAACCGGAAATGAAGCCTACTGTGTGAGCAAAACCAGACCGCGATCATCGTAGATATAAATAGCTACAAGTCTAACCCCAAGCATGGCTTTTTTATGAAGACAAGCGTTGCAAGAGATACATCAATATATTTGGATGGTATGTTTCCATGAAACACTAAGATCATGGTCTACTGCGCGCCTTGGAACTGCCGCAATATCGCGGTCCTAATCTCTCGTTTCACGCGTTTCCCCTGAAGGGTACGTCCCATGTGAAGAGTTCCTTCCGCGAGATAACTTAGTTCTAACGTAAGGCGCGCCACATGTAGGGTCACAATGTACGTCACTTGCTCCGGCAAAATGGCGAGCTGCTCGACATTAATGGGGGCGGTGTGGCTTACCTTTTTCCCTAACATTCGGCCAAAACGAAGCGCTAACACACTCCAAATTTAATTTTAAGATGTAATCTTTCGGTGAAGATCGCGATTAGATTAGGTTGGACACCCGCTTTAAAGGTCTTGTGTTGCTGTTTCTAATGTAATTGTCATAATTTTTTTAAAGAAAAATAAAGGAAGATAGATTCATGCAGTTACATGTTGTGTGTATTGGTATAGAAGGACTGGAAATTACATGTGTGGTGTTTCAAGCTCCTTTGCTGGGCAGGAAGGTTTAATTGGGTTGAGAAACCTGCGGAGAAATGACACAAAAGTTGGATGAGCCTCAGATATACGTGTCAGGGTTCGAACCCCCGACCTGAGCTAGGGATGCTCCCCATGAGACGTGAACTAGGGATGCTCCCCATGAGACCTGAGCTAGGAATGCTCCCCATGAGACCTGAGCTAGGGATGCTCCCCATGAGATCTGAGCTAGGGATGCTCCCCTTGAGACCTGAGCTAGGGATGCTCCCCATGAGACCTGAGCTAGGGATGCTCCCCATGAGACCTGAGCTAGGGATGCTCCCCATGAGACCTGAGCTAGGGACGCTCCCCATGAGACCTGAGCTAGGGATGCTCCCCATGAGACCTGAGCTAGAGATGCTCCCCATGAGACCTGAGCTAGAGGTGCTCCCCATGAGACCTGAGCTAGAGATGCTCCCCATGAGACCTGAGCAAGAGATGCTCCCCATGAGACCTGAGCTAGAGATGCTCCCCATGAGACCTGAGCTAGAGATGCTCATGAGACCTGAGCTAGAGATGCTCCCCATGAGACCTGAGCTAGGGATGCTCCCCATGAGACCTGAGCTAGAGATGCTCCCCATGAGACCTGAGCTAGGGATGCTCCCCATGAGACCTGAGCTAGGGATGCTCCCCATGAGACCTGAGCTAGGGATGCTCACCATGAGACCTGAGCTAGGGATGCTGCCCATGAGGCCTGAGCTAGGGATGCTCCCCATGAGACCCGAGCTGGGGATGCTCCCCATGAGACCTGAGCTAGGGATGGCTCCCCATGAGACCTGAGCAGGAGATGCTCCCCATGAGACCTGAGCTAGGGACGCTCCCCATGAGACCTGAGCTAGGGATGCTCCCCATGAGACCTGAGCTAGGGATGCTCTCCATGAGACCTGAGCTAGGGACGCTCCCCATGAGACCTGAGCTAGGGATGCTCCCCATGAGACCTGAGCTAGAGATGCTCCCCATGAGACCTGAGCTAGGGATGCTCCCCATGAGACCTGAGCAAGGGATGCTCCCCATGAGACCTGAGCTAGGGACGCTCCCCATGAGACCTGAGCTAGGGATGCTCCCCATGAGACCTGAGCTAGGGATGCTCCCAATGAGACCTGAGCTAGAGATGCTCCCCATGAGACCTGAGCTAGGGATGCTCCCAATGAGACCTGAGAAAGGGATGCTCCCCGTGAGACCTGAGCTAGGGATGCTCCCCATGAGACCTGAGCTAGGGATGCTCCCCATGAGACCTGAGCTAGGGATGCTCTCCATGAGACCTGAGCAAGGGATGCTCCCCATGAGACCTGAGCTAGAGATGCTCCCCATGAGACCTGAGCTAGGGATGCTCCCCATGAGACCTGAGCTAGGGATGCTCCCCATGAGACCTGAGCTAGGGATGCTCCCCATGAGACCTGAGCTAGGGATGCTCCCCATGAGACCTTAGCTAGGGATGCTCTCCATGAGACCCGAGCTAGGGATGCTCCCCATGAGACCTGAGCTAGGGATGCTCCCCATGAGACCTGAGCTAGGGATGCTCCCCATGAGACCTGAGCTAGGGATGCTCCCCATGAGACCTGAGCTAGGGATGCTCGCCATGAGACCTGAGCAAGGGATGCTCCCCATGAGACCTGAGCTAGGGATGCTCCCCATGAGACCTGAGCTAGGGATGCTCCCCATGAGACCTGAGCTAGGGATGCTCCCCATGAGACCTGAGCTAGGGATGCTCCCCATGAGACCTTAGCTAGGGATGCTCTCCATGAGACCTGAGCTAGGCATGCTCCCCATGAGACCTGAGCTAGGGATGCTCCCCATGAGACCTGAGCTAGGGATGCTCCCCATGAGACCTGAGCTAGGGATGCTCCCCATGAGACCTTAGCTAGGGATGCTCCCCATGAGACCTTAGCTAGGGATGCTCTCCATGAGACCCGAGCTAGGGATGCTCCCCATGAGACCTGAGCTAGGGATGCTCCCCATGAGACCTGAGCTAGGGATGCTCCCCATGAGACCTGAGCTAGGGATGCTCCCCATGAGACCTGAGCTAGGGATGCTCCCCATGAGACCTGAGCTAGGGATGCTCCCCATGAGACCTGAGCTAGGGATGCTCCCCATGAGACCTGAGCTAGGGATGCTCCCCATGAGACCCGAGTTAGGGATGCTCCCCATGAGACCTGAGCTAGGGATGCTCCCCATGAGACCCGAGCTAGGGATGCTCCCCATGAGACCTGAGTTAGGGATGCTCCCCATGAGACCTGAGCTAGGGATGCTCCCCATGAGACCTGAGCTAGGGATGCTCCCCATGAGACCTGAGCTAGGGATGCTCCCCATGAGTCCTGAGCTAGGGATGCTCCCCGTGAGACCTGAGCTAGGGATGCTCCCCATGAGACCTGAGCTAGGGATGCTCCCCATGAGACCTGAGCTAGGGATGCTCCCCATGAGTCCTGAGCTAGGGATGCTCCCCATGAGACCCGAGCTAGGGATGCTCCCCATGAGACCTGAGTTAGGGATGCTCCCCATGAGACCTGAGCTAGGGATGCTCCCCATGAGACCTGAGTTAGGGATGCTCCCCATGAGACCCGAGCTAGGGATGCTCCCCATGAGACCTGAGTTAGGGATGCTCCCCATGAGACCTGAGCTTGGGTTGCTCCCCATGAGACCCGAGCTAGGGATGCTCCCCATGAGACCTGAGTTAGGGATGCTCCCCATGAGACCTGAGCTAGGGATGCTCCCCATGAGACCTGAGCTAGGGATGCTCCCCATGAGACCTGAGCTAGGGATGCTCCCCATGAGTCCTGAGCTAGGGATGCTCCCCGTGAGACCTGAGCTAGGGATGCTCCCCATGAGACCTGAGCTAGGGATGCTCCCCATGAGACCTGAGCTAGGGATGCTCTCCATGAGACCTGAGCAAGGGATGCTCCCCATGAGACCTGAGCTAGGGATGCTCCCCATGAGACCTGAGCTAGGGATGCTCCCCATGAGACCTGAGCTAGGGATGCTCCCCATGAGACCTGAGCTAGGGATGCTCCCCATGAGACCTTAGCTAGGGATGCTCTCCATGAGACCTGAGCTAGGGATGCTCCCCATGAGACCTGAGCTAGGGATGCTCCCCATGAGACCTGAGCTAGGGATGCTCCCCATGAGACCTGAGCTAGGGATGCTCCCCATGAGACCTTAGCTAGGGATGCTCCCCATGAGACCTTAGCTAGGGATGCTCTCCATGAGACCCGAGCTAGGGATGCTCCCCATGAGACCTGAGCTAGGGATGCTCCCCATGAGACCTGAGCTAGGGATGCTCCCCATGAGACCTGAGCTAGGGATGCTCCCCATGAGACCTGAGCTAGGGATGCTCTCCATGAGACCTGAGCAAAGGATGCTCCCCATGAGACCTGAGCTAGGGATGCTCCCCATGAGACCTGAGCTAGGGATGCTCCCCATGAGACCTGAGCTAGGGATGCTCCCCATGAGACCTGAGCTAGGGATGCTCCCCATGAGACCTTAGCTAGGGATGCTCTCCATGAGACCTGAGCTAGGGATGCTCCCCATGAGACCTGAGCTAGGGATGCTCCCCATGAGACTTGAGCTAGGGATGCTCCCCATGAGACCTGAGCTAGGGATGCTCCCCATGAGACCTTAGCTAGGGATGCTCCCCATGAGACCTTAGCTAGGGATGCTCTCCATGAGACCCGAGCTAGGGATGCTCTCCATGAGACCTGAGCAAGGGATGCTCCCCATGAGACCTGAGCTAGGGATGCTCCCCATGAGACCTGAGCTAGGGATGCTCCCCATGAGACCTAAGCTAGGGATGCTCCCCATGAGACCTGAGGTAGGGATGCTCCCCATGAGACCTTAGCTAGGGATGCTCTCCATGAGACCTGAGCTAGGGATGCTCCCCATGAGACCTGAGCTAGGGATGCTCCCCATGACACCTGAGCTAGGGATGCTCCCCATGAGACCTGAGCTAGGGATGCTCCCCATGAGACCTTAGCTAGGGATGCTCCCCATGAGACCTTAGCTAGGGATGCTCTCCATGAGAACCGAGCCAGGGATGCTCCCCATGAGACCTGAGCTAGGGATGCTCCCCATGAGACCTGAGCTAGGGATGCTCCCCATGAGACCTGAGCTAGGGATGCTCCCCATGAGACCTGAGCTAGGGATGCTCTCCATGAGACCTGAGCAAGGGATGCTCCCCATGAGACCTGAGCTAGGGATGCTCCCCATGAGACCTTAGCTAGGGATGCTCCCCATGAGACCTGAGCTAGGGATGCTCCCCATGAGACCTGAGCTAGGGATGCTCCCCATGAGACCTCAGCTAGGGATGCTCTCCATGAGACCTGAGCTAGGGATGCTCCCCATGAGACCTGAGCTAGGGATGCTCCCCATGAGACCTGAGCTAGGGATGCTCCCCATGAGACCTGAGCTAGGGATGCTCCCCATGATACCTTAGCTAGGGATGCTCCCCATGAGACCTTAGCTAGGGATGCTCTCCATGAGACCCGAGCTAGGGATGCTCCCCATGAGACCTGAGCTAGGGATGCTCCCCATGAGACCTGAGCTAGGGATGCTCCCCATGAGACCTGAGCTAGGGATGCTCCCCATGAGACCTGAGCTAGGGATGCTCCCCATGAGACCTGAGCTAGGGATGCTCCCCATGAGACCTGAGCTAGGGATGCTCCCCATGAGACCTGAGCTAGGGATGCTCCCCATGAGACCCGAGCTAGGGATGCTCCCCATGAGACCTGAGCTAGGGATGCTCCCCATGAGACCTGAGTTAGGGATGCTCCCCATGAGACCTGAGCTAGGGATGCTCCCCATGAGACCTGAGCTAGGGATGCTCCCCATGAGACCTGAGCTAGGGATGCTCCCCATGAGACCTGAGCTAGGGATGCTCCCCATGAGACCTGAGCTAGGGTTGCTCCCCATGAGACCCGAGCTAGGGATGCTCCCCATGAGACCTGAGTTAGGGATGCTCCCCATGAGACCTGACCTAGGGATGCTCCCCATGAGGCCTGAGCTAGGGATGCTCCCCATGAGACCTGAGCTAGGGATGCTCCCTATGAGACCCGAGCTAGGGATGCTCCCCATGAGACCTGAGCTAGGGATGCTCCCCATGAGACCTGAGCTAGGGATGTTCCCCATGAGACCCGAGCTAGGGATGCTCCCCATGAGACCTGAGCTAGGGATGCTCCCCATGAGACCTGAGCTAGGGATGCTCCCCATGAGACCCGAGCTAGGGATGCTCCCCATGGGACCCGAGCTAGGGATGCTCCAAATGAGACCTGAGCTAGGGATGCTCCCCATGAGACCTGAGCTAGGGATGCTGCCCATGAGACCTGAGCTGGGGATGCTCCCCATGAGACCCGAGCTAGGGATGCTCAACATGAGACCTGAGCTAGGGATGCTACCCATGAGACCTGAGCTAGGGATGCTCCCCATGAGACCTGAGCTAGGGATGCTCCCCATGAGACCTGAGCTAGGGATGCTCCCCATGAGACCTGAGCTAGGGATGCTCCCCATGAGACCCGAGCTAGGGATGCTCCCCATGAGACCTGAGCTAGGGATGCTCCCCATGAGACCTGAGCTAGGGATGCTCCCCATGAGACCTGAGCTAGGGATGCTCCCCATGAGACCTGAGCAAGGGATGCTCCCCATGAGACCTGAGCTAGAGATGCTCCCCATGAGACCTGAGCTAGAGATGCTCCCCATGAGACCTGAGCTAGGGATGCTCCCCATGAGACCTGAGCTAGGGATGCTCCCCATGAGACCTGAGCTAGGGATGCTCCCCATGAGACCTGAGCTAGGGATGCTCCCCATGAGACCTGAGCTAGGGATGCTCCCCATGAGGCCTGAGCTAGGGATGCTCCCCATGAGACCCGAGCTAGGGATGCTCCCCATGAGAGCTGAGCTAGGGATGCTCCCCATGAGAGCTGAGCTAGGGATGCTCCCCATGAGACCTGAGCTAGGGATGCTCCCCATGAGACCTGAGCTAGGGATGCTCCCCATGGGAGCTGAGCTAGGGATGCTCCCCATGAGAGCTGAGCTAGGGATGCTCCCCATGAGACCTGAGCTAGGGACGCTCCCCATGAGACCTGAGCTAGGGATGCTCCCCATGAGACCTGAGCTAGGGATGCTCCCCATGAGACCCGAGCTAGGGATGCTCCCCATGAGACCTGAGTTAGGGATGCTCCCCATGAGACCTGAGCTAGGGATGCTCCCCATGAGGCCTGAGCTAGGGATGCTCCCCATGAGACCTGAGCAAGGGATGCTCCCCATGAGACCCGCGCTAGGGATGCTCCCCATGAGACCTGAGCTAGGGATGCTCCCCATGAGACCTGAGCTAGGGATGCTCCCCATGAGACCCGAGCTAGGGATGCTCCCCATGAGACCTGAGCTAGGGATGCTCCCCATGAGACCTGAGCTAGGGATGCTCCCCATGAGACCCGAGCTAGGGATGCTCCCCATGAGACCCGAGCTAGGGATGCTCCCCATGAGACCTGAGCTAGGGATGATCCCCATGAGACCTGAGCTAGGGATGCTCCCCATGAGACCTGAGCTGGGGATGCTCCCCATGAGACCCGAGCTAGGGATGCTCCCCATGAGACCTGAGCTAGGGATGCTCCCCATGAGACCTGAGCTAGGGATGCTCCCCATAAGACCTGAGCTAGGGATGCTCCCCATGAGACCTGAGCTAGGGATGCTCCCCGTGAGACCTGAGCTAGGGATGCTCCCCATGAGACCTGAGCTAGGGATGCTCCCCATGAGACCTGAGCTAGGGATGCTCTCCATGAGACCTGAGCAAGGGATGCTCCCCATGAGACCTGAGCTAGGGATGCTCCCCATGAGACCTGAGCTAGGGATGCTCCCCATGAGACCTGAGCTAGGGATGCTCCCCATGAGACCTGAGCTAGGGATGCTCCCCATGAGACCTTAGCTAGGGATGCTCTCCATGAGACCTGAGCTAGGGATGCTCCCCATGAGACCTGAGCTAGGGATGCTCCCCATGAGACCTGAGCTAGGGATGCTCCCCATGAGACCTGAGCTAGGGATGCTCCCCATGAGACCTGAGCAAGGGATGCTCCCCATGAAACCTGAGCTAGGGATGCTCCCCTTGAGACCTGAGCTAGGGATGCTCCCCATGAGACCTGAGCTAGGGATGCTCCCCATGAGACCTGAGCTAGGGATGCTCCCCATGAGACCTGAGCTAGGGATGCTCCCCATGAGACCTGAGCTAGGGATGCTCTCCATGAGACCTGAGCTAGAGATGCTCCCCATGAGACCTGAGCTAGGGATGCTCCCCATGAGACCTGAGCTAGGGATGCTCCCAATGAGACCTGAGCTAGGGATGCTCCCCATGAGACCTGAGCTAGGGATGCTCCCCATGAGACCTTAGCTAGGGATGCTCTCCATGAGACCTGAGCTAGGGATGCTCCCCATGAGACCTGATCTAGGGATGCTCCCCATGAGACCTGAGCGAAGGATGCTCCCCATGAGACCTGAGCTAGGGATGCTCCCCATGAGAGCTGAGCTAGAGATGCTCCCCATGAGACCTGAGCTAGGGATGCTCCCCATGAGACCCGAGCTAGGGATGCTCCCCATGAGACCTGAGCTAGGGATGCTCCCCATGAGACCTGAGCTAGGGATGCTCCCCATGAGACCTGAGCTAGGGATGCTCCCCATGAGACCTGAGCTAGGGATGCTCCCCATGAGACCCGAGTTAGGGATGCTCCCCATGAGACCTGAGCTAGGGATGCTCCCCATGAGACCTGAGCTAGGGATGCTCCCCATGAGACCCGAGCTAGGGATGCTCCCCATGAGACCTGAGCTAGGGATGCTCCCCATGAGACCTGAGCTAGGGATGCTCCCCATGAGACCTGAGCTAGGGATGCTCCCCATGAGACCTGAGCTAGGGATGCTCCCCATGAGACCTGAGCTAGGGATGCTCTCCATGAGACCCGAGCTAGGGATGCTCCCCATGAGACCTGAGCTAGGGATGCTCCCCATGAGACCTGAGCTAGGGATGCTCCCCATGAGACCTGAGCTAGGGATGCTCCCCATGAGACCTGAGCTAGGGATGCTCTCCATGAGACCCGAGCTAGGGATGCTCCCCATGAGACCTGAGCTAGGGATGCTCCCCATGAGACCTGAGCTAGGGATGCTCCCCATGAGACCTGAGCTAGGGATGCTCCCCATGAGACCTGAGCTAGGGATGCTCCCCATGAGACCTGAGCTAGGGATGCTCCCCATGAGACCTGAGCTAGGGATGCTCCCCATGAGACCTGAGCTAGGGATGCTCTCCATGAGACCTGAGCTAGGGATGCTCCCCATGAGACCTGAGCTAGGGATGCTCCCCGTGAGACCTGAGCTAGGGATGCTCCCCATGAGACCTGAGCTAGGGATGCTCCCCATGAGACCTGAGCTAGGGATGCTCCCCATGAGACCTGAGCTAGGGATGCTCCCCATGAGACCTGAGCTAGGGTTGCTTCCCATGAGACCCGAGCTAGGGATGCTCCCCATGAGACCCGAGCTAGGGATGCTCCCCATGAGACCTGAGCTAGGGATGCTCCCCATGAGACCTGAGCTAGGGATGCTCCCCATGAGACCTGAGCTAGGGATGCTCCCCATGAGACCTGAGCTAGGGATGCTCCCCGTGAGACCTGAGCTAGGGATGCTCCCCATGAGACCTGAGCTAGGGATGCTCCCCATGAGACCTGAGCTAGGGATACTCTCCATGAGACCTGAGCAAGGGATGCTCCCCATGAGACCTGAGCTAGGGATGCTCCCCATGAGACCTGAGCTAGGGATGCTCCCCATGAGACCTGAGCTAGGGATGCTCCCCATGAGACCTGAGCTAGGGATGCTCCCCATGAGACCTTAGCTAGGGATGCTCTCCATGAGACCTGAGCTAGGGATGCTCCCCATGAGACCTGAGCTAGGGATGCTCCCCATGAGACCTGAGCTAGGGATGCTCCCCATGAGACCTGAGCTAGGGATGCTCCCCATGAGACCTTAGCTAGGGATGCTCCCCACGAGACCTTAGCTAGGGATGCTCTCCATGAGACCCGAGCTAGGGATGCTCCCCATGAGACCTGAGCTAGGGATGCTCCCCATGAGACCTGAGCTAGGGATGCTCCCCATGAGACCTGAGCTAGGGATGCTCCCCATGAGACCTGAGCTAGGGATGCTCTCCATGAGACCTGAGCAAGGGATGCTCCCCATGAGACCTGAGCTAGGGATGCTCCCCATGAGACCTGAGCTAGGGATGCTCCCCATGAGACCTGAGCTAGGGATGCTCCCTATGAGACCTGAGCTAGGGATGCTCCCCATGAGACCTGAGCTAGGGATGCTCCCCATGAGACCTGAGCTAGGGATGCTCCCCATGAGACCTTAGCTAGGGATGCTCTCCATGAGACCCGAGCTAGGGATGCTCCCCATGAGACCTGAGCTAGGGATGCTCCCCATGAGACCTGAGCTAGGGATGCTCCCCATGAGACCTGAGCTAGGGATGCTCCCCATGAGACCTGAGCTAGGGATGCTCCCCATGAGACCCGAGCTAGGGATGCTCCCCATGGGACCCGAGCTAGGGATGCTCCCCATGAGACCTGAGCTAGGGATGCTCCCCATGTGACCTGAGCTAGGGATGCTGCCCATGAGACCTGAGCTGGGGATGCTCCCCATGAGACCTGAGCTAGGGATGCTCCCCATGAGACCTGAGCTAGGGATGCTCCCCATGAGACCTGAGCTAGGGATGCTCCCCATGAGACCTGAGCTAGGGATGCTCCCCATGAGACCTGAGCTAGGGATGCTCCCCATGAGACCTGAGCTAGGGATGCTCCACATGAGACCTGAGCTAGGGATGCTCCCCATGAGACCTGAGCTAGGGATGCTCCCCATGAGACCTGAGCTAGGGATGCTCCCCATGAGACCTTAGCTAGGGATGCTCCCCATGAGACCAGAGCTAGGGATGCTCCCCATGAGACCTGAGCTAGGGATGCTCCCCATGAGACCTGATCTAGGGATGCTCCCCATGAGACCTGAGCTAGGGATGCTCCCCATGAGACCTGAGCTAGGGATGCTCCCCATGATTAAGTGATGCTTCAGGACACATTAGCCCTCAATGCTGGGCCAGACAAAAACGTGAACGTTTTTCATACATGCCGATGAAATTAAGGGTTGATCATGAATAACTAACTAACGACCCGTTCCCTCTCATGCTCACTCACCCAGTGGGAGAAAAGAACTTTTATGATATGAAATGGTATGTTTATCGCCGGAAAGTTCCATTAGCAGCATCAACCAATTATATCCAGTCTCGACAACCATAATTACCTGAAAGTAATAACAGCGGAAGAAGCGTTTCATTGTGACGTCTGTGTGGTTAATAAAAAATATTTAATATAGACAACCCTAACATTAATACAATGTGTAGCCATAGTGCCGGATACGAATTGCGCAGAAGGAAAGTATGCAGCCTTACCTATGTAAGGAGGATGCGTTGATGCAATGTTTTTTATTGGATGGAAGCTCCAAACTGTACAAATAGATGAATAACTATTGCCAGGCGCAGAGTCTGCTTCCGTTTACCTATTTCCCAACCATTTCCCTTGGTGCTAAAACAAGAACCGCTGGACAAAATCTCTTGCGCACCCTAGTGTAACCATTTTGGGGCGGATGGAGCAAATTAGTGACATGTTGGCCCTAGCGTTACGGCCTGTAAGTGATATTTTTACGGCCTGTAAGTGTAGTATTTGTTTGTTAACAGCAGGCGACTCATATCTTTCATATCTCCCAGATCTCCCATATTTTTCCATATCTCCCACATCTCCCATATCTCCCATATCTCTCATATCTCTCATATCTCCCATATCTCCCATATTTTCCCATATCTCCCAAATTTGCCCTATTTGCCCTATTTCCCATATCTCCCATATTTCCACCTTATCTCCCACATCTCCCATATCTCTCATATCTCCCATATCTCCCCCATTTCCCATATCTCTCATATCTCGAATATTTCCCACATCACCAATATGTCCTATATGTCCGATATGTCCCATATGTCCCATTTGTCTCTCATATTTCCAATATCTCGCTGTCTCATGGGTCTCCTGGGGACTATTAAGCACTGTTTCCTTGCTAGCAAACGCCACGCAACTCCCCATATTACCGCTTTACTTCACGATACTGTTCCCATATCATCCTCTGTTGACTCGATGCATCACTCCATCCATCATGATCTCGCCACATGCGACATGTGCCGTGGGATTTCGTTATAACAATTGACGGTATTGATGTTAAATAAAATGTGTCTTAGCGCTATAGCTGGACTGCCTCGTGCTGCGTTCTTAATGACCGATTGATTTCTTTTCTTTCGTTGCCTCGTTATGGATCCTTAATCTGTTCTTAATTGCTTCTTGATTAGTTCTTGATGGCGTATCCATCTGTTCTCTCTATCTCTCCCTCGGGCTCACTCCCTCACTCTGTCAGACAGGGGAGCGTGTTGCCCGCTCCCTCTCTCTGTCAGACAGGGGAGCGTGTGGCCCGCTGCCTCTCTCTGTCAGACAGGGGGGCGTGTTGCCCGCTGCCTCTCTCTGTCAGACAGGAGAGCGTGTTGCCCGCTGCCTCTCTCTGTCAGACAGGGGAGCGTGTTGCCCGCTGCCTCTCTCTGTCAGACAGGGGGGCGTGTTGCCCGCTGCCTCTCTCTGTCAGACAGGGGAGCGTGTTGCCCGCTGCCTCTCTCTGTCAGACAGGGGAGCGTGTTGCCCGCTGCCTCTCACTGTTAGACAGCAGAGCGTGTTGCCCGCTGCCTCTCTCTGTCAGACAGGGAGCGTGTGGCCCGCTGCCTCTCTTTGTCAGACAGGAGAGCGGGTTGCCCGCTGCATCTCTCTGTTAGACAGGGGGGCGTGTTGCCCGCTCCCTCTCTCTGTCAGACAGGGAGCGTGTGGCCCGTTGCCTCTCTCTGTCAGACAGGGGAGCGTGTTTCCCGCTGCCTCTCTCTGTCAGACAGGGGGCGTGTTGCCCGCTGCCTCTCTCTGTCAGACAGGAGAACGTGTTGCCCGCTGTCTCTCTCTGTCCGACAGGAGAGCGTGTTGCCCGCTCCCTCTCTCTGTTAGACAGGGGAGTGTGTTGCCCGCTCCCTCTTTCTGTCAGACAAGGAAGCGTGTGGCCCGTTGCCTCTCTCTGTCAGACAGGGGAGCGTGTTTCCCGCTGCCTCTCTCTGTCAGACAGGGGGCGTGTTGCCCGCTGCCTCTCTCTGTCAGACAGGAGAGCGTGTTGCCCGCTCCCTCTCTCTGTTAGACAGGGGAGTGTGTTGCCCGCTCCCTCTTTCTGTCAGACAAGGAAGCGTGTTGCCCGCTGCCTCTCCCTGTCAGACAGGGGAGCGTGATGTCCGCTGATTCTCTCTGTTAGACAAGGGAGCGTGTTGCCCGCTGCCTCTCTCTGATAGACAGGGGAGTGTGTTGCCCGCTCCCTCTTTCTGTCAGACAAGGGAGCGTGTTGCCCGCTGCCTCTCTCTGTCAGACAGGAGAGCGTGATGCCCGCTGCCTCTCTCTGTCAGACAGGGGAGCGTGTTGTCCGCTGCCTCTCTCTGTCAGACAGGGAGCGTGTTGCCCGCTGCCTCTCTCTGTCAGACGGGGGAGCGTGTTGGCCGCTGCCTCTCTCTGTCAGACAGGGGAGCGTGTTGCCCGCTGCCTCTTTCTGTCAGACAGGAGAGCGTGTTGCCCGCTGCCTCTCTCTGTCAGACAGGGAGCGTGTTGTCCGCTGCCTCTCTCTGTCAGACAGGGGAGCGTGTTGTCCGCTGCCTCTCTCTGTCAGACAGGGAGCGTGTTGCCCGCTGCCTCTCTCTGTCAGACGGGGGAGCGTGTTGGCCGCTGCCTCTTTCTGTCAGACAGGGGAGCGTGTTGTCCGCTGCCTCTCTCTGTCAGACAGAAGAGCGTGTTGCCCGCTGCCTCTCTCTGTCCGACAGGAGAGCGTGTTGCCCGCTGCCTCTCTCTGTCAGACAGGGGAGCGTGTTGTCCGCTGCCTCTCTCTGTCAGACAGGGAGCGTGTTGCCCGCTGCCTCTCTCTGTCAGACGGGGGAGCGTGTTGGCCGCTGCCTCTCTCTGTCAGACAGGGGAGCGTGTTGCCCGCTGCCTCTTTCTGTCAGACAGGAGAGCGTGTTGCCCGCTGCCTCTCTCTGTCAGACAGGGGGGCGTGTTGCCCACTGCCTCTCTCTGTCAGACAGGGGGGCGTGTTGCCCGCTCCCTCTCTCTGTCAGACAGAAGAGCGTGTTGCCCGCTGCCTCTCTCTGTCAGACAGGGGAGCGTGTTGTCCGCTGCCTCTCTCTGTCAGACAGAAGAGCGTGTTGCCCGCTGCCTCTCTCTGTCCGACAGGAGAGCGTGTTGCCCGCTGCCTCTCTCTGTCAGACAGGGGAGCGTGTTGTCCGCTGCCTCTCTCTGTCAGACAGGGAGCGTGTTGCCCGCTGCCTCTCTCTGTCAGACGGGGGAGCGTGTTGGCCGCTGCCTCTCTCTGTCAGACAGGGGAGCGTGTTGCCCGCTGCCTCTTTCTGTCAGACAGGAGAGCGTGTTGCCCGCTGCCTCTCTCTGTCAGACAGGGGGGCGTGTTGCCCACTGCCTCTCTCTGTCCGACAGGAGAGCGTGTTGCCCGCTGCCTCTCTCTGTCAGACAGGGGAGCGTGTTGTCCGCTGCCTCTCTCTGTCAGACAGAAGAGCGTGTTGCCCGCTGCCTCTCTCTGTCCGACAGGAGAGCGTGTTGCCCGCTGCCTCTCTCTGTCAGACAGGGGAGCGTGTTGTCCGCTGCCTCTCTCTGTCAGACAGGGAGCGTGTTGCCCGCTGCCTCTCTCTGTCAGACGGGGGAGCGTGTTGGCCGCTGCCTCTCTCTGTCAGACAGGGGAGCGTGTTGCCCGCTGCCTCTTTCTGTCAGACAGGAGAGCGTGTTGCCCGCTGCCTCTCTCTGTCAGACAGGGGGGCGTGTTGCCCACTGCCTCTCTCTGTCAGACAGGGGAGTGTGTTGCCCGCTGCCTCTCTCTGTCAGACAGGGAGCGTGTTGCCCGCTGCCTCTCTCTGTCAGACAGGAGGGCGTGTTACCCGCTGCCTCTCTCTGTCAGACAGGGGAGTGTGTGGGCCGCTGCCTCTCTCTGTCAGACAGGGGAGCGTGTGGCCCGCTCCCTCTCTCTGTCAGACAGGGGAGCGTGTTGCCCGCTCCCTCTCTCTGTCAGACAGGGGAGCGTGTTGCCCGCTGCCTCTCTCTGTCAGACAGGGAGTGTGTTGCCCGCTGCCTCTCTCTGTCAGACAGGGGAGTGTGTTGCCCGCTGCCTCTCTCTGCTGATATCGTCTGCCTCACTCTTGTGTATCGCGTAATATCTCTCTCTCTCTCTCTCTCTCTCTCTCGAGTATCGCGTCTGCAAGGATCGAGGCAGTGTCTTCGGCTTGATACTTGTTCCGGATGCAAGACAGTTATGTAATTGGCGCATATTAACTGCCACATATCTAGGATGCAAGTGGATGAGTGTTGCGCATGGCTAATACGAGGCCATTAATTGATGTTCTTGGTGCCAGCGCCATGGCCTATATGTCTCTACAGTATCGCGGTAATCACAGTAATGCCGTCATTACTCAGAGACTGGGAAACGATGACGACTAATTAATGCTAAACTACATCTATGACGTCATCGCATTAAAAAAATGGATTCGATCGAATATATGCTGTTAGGCGGTAGATTTGTAATGTGAGTCAGTATGAGAACTCGGTACCTACCCATCGCTGAAAGACGCATTAAATGATAGATCTGTACACCCCACTTTTAAATCTATCTAATATCGCCCTTTCCCCATGACGCAGAACACGTACAGAGTAACCAGCTCCATGCAGCTCTATGGCTGAAGGAAGAAGAAAAAGCAAACAGGTCTTTTTGCATAGCGATAGAACTTAGAGCTAGAGCTACTGATTATGTTATGGTATTACCGTGCGGTCATCCTAAGCCCGGCCGCATAAACTCACTATAGTTAATACGAACGACACAAAAATATAAATGTCGCCAAATATAACTTATCACGTGGCTATCAGCATAGTCTTGGTTATGTCACTCTAGTTTGCAAATAATTTTAGTTTAAACCTATTTTTATTACGCAATCGGAAACAGGCATTGCCTATACCAACTCCTTTGGCTTATAGGGACCCACCAGCTTGCTCTCTAACGCTGCTTTACCGATTCGTATAATACCAAAGTGTCTATCCTCCAAATTACAGACTTACAGGCGATACTTAACTGAAGAGTACCTATACTTTGAAGAGCCCTTCCGTGAGATAACTTCGAGATAAGTTATAACGAAAGGCGACGCCACATGAACAGTCATCATATAGTCACCTGCTCCGGCAAAATGGCGCGCTGCTTAAAGTCCATCTCTTATGTCCTATGTTACTTTGCATATATTTGATCCATTTGCCCTATATTAACGAAATTCCATACGCACTGAATTTATTCGCCATGAATATTAACAATATTAGCCATTTTATCACATACCTACGCAAAAAAGTAGAAGATAGACAGGGGCAATTTTTTCATTGATTCGTGACGTCACAAGATGAACCGGTTTTGTTGCGCAATATGGTAAACGCGTCTTTGAGCATGGCGTCTATAGGATGGTCAGCGTCCTTCCGCATTGATCGGGATGCAGCGATACGCGCACGATTATTTGGAATTAATGATAGTGAGGGTGAGAACGAAGAAGTGGAAGATTCAGGCAGCCGGAGCATGTATTCTGCCGCCGTACGTATCGCTTCGAGCCACCTCGAATGAAGACAGATTGCTAAGCCTAAGGGACTGTAAACGTTGAAAGCCTCGAAACGCCCTACGCAAAACAGTATTTTCGGAAAAAGTGCGAATATACCATGAATTATATCATGAGATCTAGATCAAAAACCTGCAAATACGCCTTGTAATCATATAAAGTATTAATTCGGCGACCAGCAGACACATTAGCGAAAAGCTACTTAGTTGTTTGTCCCAACTGGACACCATAACGTTCGGGTGTCCACAAGTATTACTATAAAAAGTACGCGATGAAGAGTATTACACGATGTGTGCTGGGTGTGTTTTTTCTCCCTTCTGTCAAATTCTGATGGGCATGAACAACTTCTTTTAGTACATACATTTCATTTAACCCTGGATCTAGATTCTATGTCTACGATTCGACGGACATCCCTGCGACGGCCCGTCCACTACTGTAGCCTAGCCCACCCTTTTCATTTTTGGGAAGAAACGTAGGCTGGCAACACACTGGCAGTGGCAGTGGCCACTGCAGCTGTTTGTTTTCTGTCAGTGTCAGTGTCACGAATGTTGCGCTAACCAACATTCACACACCTCTAATGTAATTGATCTAGGTCTATCTACATCTACATGTGGCAAATATTCATCATGAGTTAATGTTAACCGAAATAAACATCTGAGCTTCCCTGTCGCACGTAGGCTACATTCAAACACCGCGGGCAGTCGAAGCGAGCGAGGCGCACTCAAACCGGTTCATCTTGTGACGTCACAAATCTCTACTCTGGGCGGGGGTTTGGAAATGGATCGTTCGCTGCTTGAGTTTATTTTGGTGACTTTAGATATTAATATTTATGGCATAAGAGACATTGTAAAATAATTGCATCTGATAAATGGCTTTAGTAACCACTGAGAAATGTATATTTGAAAGTGGTTTCGAAACAAATACCCCCCCAAGAGATGGACTTTAACATTGATGGGGGCGGCTTGCCTTATTTTTTTCTCCATACCAGTCGACCAAAACGGAGCGTTAGCACTCGTCAATTTAATTTTAAGATGTAAACTTTCGGTGCATATCGCATTTAGATAAAGTTTTATACCCGCTTCAACATTATTATTCTATTATTAATTTTAACAATGTTTAGAGATAATTCCCACAGATCGCTTTCGATATCGGGAGATTCGTTGCAAGACCAGCTCGATTCTCTGCATGTAACAATGTATACATGACAATTAGCAATTGGAACAGGCAATTGGAACAGGCGCCTGTCATGGCCTCAAGTGTCCATCGGCGATAGGCCTCTCACTGAATGGCCTAAATGCCTATTGTTGCGTTTACATCACCCATCAAGATGTCTTTCATTGCACAAATGATAGTCTGAGCTGCGAGGCTTCAGTGTTGACCTGACATACGTGTAGATGACACTGACAGGGAATGACTCCTTGTCTCAAGGGTTCTTAGCTACTCTGTCTCTGCTTGATATCCCATATTATAGTGCTATCATTAATCCGTATTGTAGTGTTATCAAACTTTCGCCCAGCGGTGTCTGTTAATTCGTTTCCGATTTTAGTAAAAAAAAAACCATTATGATGTCCATATGTATCAGGGTAAGAAAAGGTCAAGACAATGTTTTTTTTATCACTTCACAAGCTTACAAGGCAGCAAAAGAGAACTCTCACTCCCATCGAGGTAGAGATTAAGTTACTGCTAATGCGCTGCCAGAGAATCGAGATGTAATGGCGGGTTTTCGCGACGAGTCGTCCCAAGGGAACTAGGTAATTTAGGCCATTGTTGTGCACATGAAGGACAAATGAAGCCAAGAAACCTCTCGGGACAATGCAATGGGATTGGATGAATCAGATAAGACAAGACAGATCAGGTCACTGGACACAGACGTCCCTGACAGCAGCACACAACATAGACATCCACCATGACATGGACATATACGTCCCCGACAGCAGCACACTACATAGACATCCACCATGACATGGACATGACAAGGACAATACTTACCGTCGGCGTCGACCTCATTGATCATGTCATGAAGCTCCTGTTCTGACGGCGTCATGCCGAGCTGACGCATGACACGGCCCAGCTCCTTGATGGTGATGGACCCGTTACCATCCTGGTCAAACAGCAGGAAGGCATGGTGGTACTCTGTCCGAGAGAGAGAGAAAGACATCAGCAGGAAGGCATGGTGGTACTCTGTCCGAGAGAGAGAGATAGAGAGACATCAGCAGGAAGGCATGGTGGTACTCTGTCCGAGAGAGAGAGATAGAGAGACATCAGCAGGAAGGCATGGTGGTACTCTGTCAGGGAGAGAGAGATAGACATCAGCAGGAAGGCATGGTGGTACTCTGTCAGGGAGAGAGAGATAGAGAGACATCAGCAGGAAGGCATGGTGGTACTCTGTCAGGGAGAGAGAGATAGAGAGACATCAGCAGGAAGGCATGGTGGTACTCTGTCAGGGAGAGAGAGATAGAGAGACATCAGCAGGAAGGCATGGTGGTACTCTGTCAGGGAGAGAGAGAAAGACATCAGCAGGAAGGCATGGTGGTACTCTGTCAGGGAGAGAGAGATAGAGAGACATCAACAGGAAGGCATGGTGGTACTCTGTCAGGGAGAGAGAGATAGAGAGACATCAGCAGGAAGGCATGGTGGTACTCTGTCAGGGAGAGAGATAGAGAGACATCAGCAGGAAGGCATGGTGGTACTCTGTCAGGGAGAGAGAGATAGAGAGACATCAGCAGGAAGGCATGGTGGTACTCTGTCAGGCAGAGAGAGAAAGAGAGACATCAGCAGGAAGGCATGGTGGTACTCTGTCAGGGAGAGAGAGATAGAGAGACATCAGCAGGAAGGCATGGTGGTACTCTGTCAGGGAGAGAGAGATAGAGAGACATCAGCAGGAAGGCATGGTGGTACTCTGTCAGGGAGAGAGAGATAGAGAGACATCAGCAGGAAGGCATGGTGGTACTCTGTCAGGGAGAGAGAGATAGAGAGACATCAGCAGGAAGGCATGGTGGTACTCTGTCAGGGAGAGAGAGAAAGACATCAGCAGGAAGGCATGGTGGTACTCTGTCAGAGAGAGAGAGATAGAGAGACATCAGCAGGAAGGCATGGTGGTACTCTGTCAGGGAGAGAGATAGAGAGACATCAGCAGGAAGGCATGGTGGTACTCTGTCAGGGAGAGAGAGAAAGAGAGACATCAGCAGGAAGGCATGGTGGTACTCTGTCAGGGAGAGAGAGATAGAGAGACATCAGCAGGAAGGCATGGTGGTACTCTGTCAGGGAGAGAGATAGAGAGACATCAGCAGGAAGGCATGGTGGTACTCTGTCAGGGAGAGAGAGAAAGACATCAGCAGGAAGGCATGGTGGTACTCTGTCAGGGAGAGAGAGAAAGACATCAGCAGGAAGGCATGGTGGTACTCTGTCAGGGAGAGAGAGATAGAGAGACATCAGCAGGAAGGCATGGTGGTACTCTGTCAGAGAGAGAGATAGAGAGACATCAGCAGGAAGGCATGGTGGTACTCTGTCAGGGAGAGAGAGATAGAGAGACATCAGCAGGATGGCATGGTGGTACTCTGTCAGGGAGAGAGAGATAGAGAGACATCAGCAGGAAGGCATGGTGGTACTCTGTCAGGGAGAGAGATAGAGAGACATCAGCAGGAAGGCATGGTGGTACTCTGTCAGGGAGAGAGAGAAAGACATCAGCAGGAAGGCATGGTGGTACTCTGTCAGGGAGAGAGAGAAAGACATCAGCAGGAAGGCATGGTGGTACTCTGTCAGGGAGAGAGATAGAGAGACATCAGCAGGAAGGCATGGTGGTACTCTGTCAGAGAGAGAGATAGAGAGACATCAGCAGGAAGGCATGGTGGTACTCTGTCAGGGAGAGAGAGAAAGACATCAGCAGGAAGGCATGGTGGTACTCTGTCAGGGAGAGAGAGAAAGACATCAGCAGGAAGGCATGGTGGTACTCTGTCAGGGAGAGAGAGAAAGACATCAGCAGGAAGGCATGGTGGTACTCTGTCAGGGAGAGAGATAGAGAGACATCAGCAGGAAGGCATGGTGGTACTCTGTCAGGGAGAGAGAGATAGAGAGACATCAGCAGGAAGGCATGGTGGTACTCTGTCAGGGAGAGAGATAGAGAGACATCAGCAGGAAGGCATGGTGGTACTCTGTCAGGGAGAGAGAGAAAGACATCAGCAGGAAGGCATGGTGGTACTCTGTCAGGGAGAGATAGATAGACATCAGCAGGAAGGCATGGTGGTATTCTGTCAGAGAGAGAGAGATAGAGAGACATCAGCAGGAAGGCATGGTGGTACTCTGTCAGGGAGAGAGAGAAAGACATCAGCAGGAAGGCATGGTGGTACTCTGTCAGGGAGAGAGAGAAAGACATCAGCAGGAAGGCATGGTGGTACTCTGTCAGGGAGAGAGATAGAGAGAGACATCAGCAGGAAGGCATGGTGGTACTCTGTCAGGGAGAGAGATAGAGAGACATCAGCAGGAAGGCATGGTGGTACTCTGTCAGAGAGAGAGATAGAGACATCAGCAGGAAGGCATGGTGGTACTCTGTCAGGGAGAGAGAGAAAGACATCAGCAGGAAGGCATGGTGGTACTCTGTCAGGGAGAGAGAGATAGAGAGACATCAGCAGGAAGGCATGGTGGTACTCTGTCAGAGAGAGAGAGAAAGACATCAGCAGGAAGGCATGGTGGCACTCTGTCACGGAGAGAGAGAAAGACATCAGCAGGAAGGCATGGTGGTACTCTGTCAGGGAGAGAGAGATAGAGAGACATCAGCAGGAAGGCATGGTGGTACTCTGTCAGAGAGAGAGAGAAAGACATCAGCAGGAAGGCATGGTGGTACTCTGTCAGAGAGAGAGAGAAAGAGAGACATCAGCAGGAAGGCATGGTGGTACTCTGTCAGGGAGAGAGAGAAAGACATCAGCAGGAAGGCATGGTGGTACTCTGTCAGGGAGAGAGAGATAGAGAGACATCAGCAGGAAGGCATGGTGGTACTCTGTCAGGGAGAGAGAGATAGAGAGACATCAGCAGGAAGGCATGATGGTACTCTGTCAGGGAGAGAGAGATAGAGAGACATCAGCAGGAAGGCATGGTGGTACTCTGTCAGGGAGAGAGAGAAAGACATCAGCAGGAAGGCATGGTGGTACTCTGTCAGAGAGAGAGAGATAGAGAGACATCAGCAGGAAGGCATGGTGGTACTCTGTCAGGGAGAGAGAGATAGAGAGACATCAGCAGGAAGGCATGGTGGTACTCTGTCAGGGAGAGAGAGATAGAGAGACATCAGCAGGAAGGCATGGTGGTACTCTGTCAGAGAGAGAGAGATAGAGAGACATCAGCAGGAAGGCATGGTGGTACTCTGTCAGGGAGAGAGAGATAGAGAGACATCAGCAGGAAGGCATGGTGGTACTCTGTCAGAGATAGAGAGAGACATCAGCAGGAAGGCATGGTGGTACTCTGTCAGAGATAGAGAGAGACATCAGCAGGAAGGCATGGTGGTACTCTGTCAGGGAGAGAGAGATAGAGAGACATCAGCAGGAAGGCATGGTGGTACTCTGTCAGGGAGAGAGAGAAAGACATCAGCAGGAAGGCATGGTGGTACTCTGTCCGGGAGAGAGAGATAGAGAGACATCAGCAGGAAGGCATGGTGGTACTCTGTCAGGGAGAGAGAGATAGAGAGACATCAGCAGGAAGGCATGGTGGTACTCTGTCAGGGAGAGAGAGATAGAGAGACATCAGCAGGAAGGCATGGTGGTACTCTGTCAGAGAGAGAGAGATAGAGAGACATCAGCAGGAAGGCATGGTGGTACTCTGTCAGGGAGAGAGAGATAGAGAGACATCAGCAGGAAGGCATGGTGGTACTCTGTCAGAGATAGAGAGAGACATCAGCAGGAAGGCATGGTGGTACTCTGTCAGGGAGAGAGAGATAGAGAGACATCAGCAGGAAGGCATGGTGGTACTCTGTCAGGGAGAGAGAGAAAGACATCAGCAGGAAGGCATGGTGGTACTCTGTCAGGGAGAGATAGAGAGACATCAGCAGGAAGGCATGGTGGTACTCTGTCAGGCAGAGAGAGAGATAGAGAGACATCAGCAGGAAGGCATGGTGGTACTCTGTCAGGGAGAGAGAGATAGAGAGACATCAGCAGGAAGGCATGGTGGTACTCTGTCAGGGAGAGAGAGAGAGAAAGACATCAGCAGGAAGGCATGGTGGTACTCTGTCAGGGAGAGAGAGATAGAGAGACATCAGCAGGAAGGCATGGTGGTACTCTGTCAGGGAGAGAGAGAAAGAGAGACATCAGCAAGAAGGCATGGTGGTACTCTGTCAGGGAGAGATAGAGAGACATCAGCAGGAAGGCATGGTGGTACTCTGTCACGGAGAGAGAGAAAGACATCAGCAGGAAGGCATGGTGGTACTCTGTCAGGGAGAGAGAGATAGAGAGACATCAGCAGGAAGGCATGGTGGTACTCTGTCAGGGAGAGAGAGATAGAGAGACATCAGCAGGAAGGCATGGTGGTACTCTGTCAGGGAGAGAGAGATAGAGAGACATCAGCAGGAAGGCATGGTGGTACTCTGTCAGAGAGAGAGATAGAGAGACATCAGCAGGAAGGCATGGTGGTACTCTGTCAGGGAGAGAGAGAAAGACATCAGCAGGAAGGCATGGTGGTACTCTGTCAGGGAGAGAGAGAAAGACATCAGCAGGAAGGCATGGTGGTACTCTGTCAGGGAGAGAGAGAAAGACATCAGCAGGAAGGCATGGTGGTACTCTGTCAGAGAGATAGAGAGACATCAGCAGGAAGGCATGGTGGTACTCTGTCAGGGAGAGAGAGATAGACATCAGCAGGAAGGCATGGTGGTACTCTGTCAGGGAGAGAGAGATAGAGAGACATCAGCAGGAAGGCATGGTGGTACTCTGTCAGGGAGAGAGAGATAGACATCAGCAGGAAGGCATGGTGGTACTCTGTCAGAGAGAGATAGAGAGACATCAGCAGGAAGGCATGGTGGTACTCTGTCAGGGAGAGAGAGATAGAGAGACATCAGCAGGGAGGCATGGTGGTACTCTGTCAGGGAGAGAGAGATAGAGAGACATCAGCAGGAAGGCATGGTGGTACTCTGTCAGGGAGAGAGAGATAGAGAGACATCAGCAGGAAGGCATGGTGGTACTCTGTCAGAGAGAGAGAGAAAGACATCAGCAGGAAGGCATGGTGGTACTCTGTCAGAGAGATAGAGAGACATCAGCAGGAAGGCATGGTGGTACTCTGTCAGGGAGAGAGAGATAGACATCAGCAGGAAGGCATGGTGGTACTCTGTCAGGGAGAGAGAGATAGAGAGACATCAGCAGGAAGGCATGGTGGTACTCTGTCAGAGAGAGAGAGAGAAAGACATCAGCAGGAAGGCATGGTGGTACTCTGTCAGGGAGAGAGAGATAGACATCAGCAGGAAGGCATGGTGGTACTCTGTCAGAGAGAGATAGAGAGACATCAGCAGGAAGGCATGGTGGTACTCTGTCACGGAGAGAGAGAAAGACATCAGCAGGAAGGCATGGTGGTACTCTGTCAGAGAGAGAGAGATAGAGAGACATCAGCAGGAAGGCATGGTGGTACTCTGTCAGAGAGAGAGAGATAGAGAGACATCAGCAGGAAGGCATGGTGGTACTCTGTCAGAGAGAGAGAGATAGAGAGACATCAGCAGGAAGGCATGGTGGTACTCTGTCAGGGAGAGAGAGATAGACATCAGCAGGAAGGCATGGTGGTACTCTGTCAGAGAGAGATAGAGAGACATCAGCAGGAAGGCATGGTGGTACTCTGTCACGGAGAGAGAGAAAGACATCAGCAGGAAGGCATGGTGGTACTCTGTCAGAGAGAGAGAGATAGAGAGACATCAGCAGGAAGGCATGGTGGTACTCTGTCAGAGAGAGAGAGATAGAGAGACATCAGCAGGAAGGCATGGTGGTACTCTGTCAGAGAGAGAGAGATAGAGAGACATCAGCAGGAAGGCATGGTGGTACTCTGTCAGGGAGAGAGAGATAGAGAGACATCAGCAGGAAGGCATGGTGGTACTCTGTCAGGGAGAGAGAGATAGAGAGACATCAGCAGGAAGGCATGGTGGTACTCTGTCAGGGAGAGAGAGATAGAGAGACATCAGCAGGAAGGCATGGTGGTACTCTGTCAGGGAGAGAGAGATAGAGAGACATCAGCAGGAAGGCATGGTGGTACTCTGTCAGGGAGAGAGAGATAGACATCAGCAGGAAGGCATGATGGTACTCGGTCAGAGAGAGATAGAGAGACATCAGCAGGAAGGCATGGTGGTACTCTGTCACGGAGAGAGAGAAAGACATCAGCAGGAAGGCATGGTGGTACTCTGTCAGGGAGAGAGAGATAGACATCAGCAGGAAGGCATGGTGGTACTCTGTCAGGGAGAGAGAGAAAGACATCAGCAGGAAGGCATGGTGGTACTCTGTCAGAGAGAGAGAGATAGAGAGACATCAGCAGGAAGGCATGGTGGTACTCTGTCAGGGAGAGAGAGATAGAGAGACATCAGCAGGAAGGCATGGTGGTACTCTGTCACGGAGAGAGAGAAAGACATCAGCAGGAAGGCATGGTGGTACTCTGTCAGAGAGAGAGAGATAGAGAGACATCAGCAGGAAGGCATGGTGGTACTCTGTCAGAGAGAGAGAGATAGAGAGACATCAGCAGGAAGGCATGGTGGTACTCTGTCAGAGAGAGAGAGATAGAGAGACATCAGCAGGAAGGCATGGTGGTACTCTGTCAGGGAGAGAGAGATAGAGAGACATCAGCAGGAAGGCATGGTGGTACTCTGTCAGGGAGAGAGAGATAGAGAGACATCAGCAGGAAGGCATGGTGGTACTCTGTCAGGGAGAGAGAGATAAAGAGACATCAGCAGGAAGGCATGGTGGTACTCTGTCAGGGAGAGAGAGAAAGAGAGACATCAGCAGGAAGGCATGGTGGTACTCTGTCAGGGAGAGAGAGATAGAGAGACATCAGCAGGAAGGCATGGTGGTACTCTGTCAGGGAGAGAGAGAAAGAGAGACATCAGCAAGAAGGCATGGTGGTACTCTGTCAGGGAGAGATAGAGAGACATCAGCAGGAAGGCATGGTGGTACTCTGTCAGGGAGAGAGACATAGAGAGACATCAGCAGGAAGGCATGGTGGTACTCTGTCAGGGAGAGAGAGATAGAGAGACATCAGCAGGAAGGCATGGTGGTACTCTGTCAGGGAGAGAGAGATAGAGAGACATCAGCAGGAAGGCATGGTGGTACTCTGTCAGGGAGAGAGAGAAAGAGAGACATCAGCAGGAAGGCATGGTGGTACTCTGTCAGAGAGAGAGAGATAGAGAGACATCAGCAGGAAGGCATGGTGGTACTCTGTCAGGGAGAGAGAGAAAGACATCAGCAGGAAGGCATGGTGGTACTCTGTCAGGGAGAGAGATAGAGAGACATCAGCAGGATGGCATGGTGGTACTCTGTCAGGGAGAGAGAGAAAGACATCAGCGGGAAGGCATGGTGGTACTCTGTCAGAGAGAGAGAGAAAGACATCAGCAGGAAGGCATGGTGGTACTCTGTCAGGGAGAGAGAGATAGATAGACATCAGCAGGAAGGCATGGTGGTACTCTGTCAGGGAGAGAGAGATAGAGAGACATCAGCAGGAAGGCATGGTGGTACTCTGTCAGAGAGAGAGAGAAAGACATCAGCAGGAAGGCATGGTGGTACTCTGTCAGGGAGAGAGAGATAGAGAGACATCAGCAGGAAGGCATGGTGGTACTCTGTCAGGGAGAGAGAGATAGAGAGACATCAGCAGGAAGGCATGGTGGTACTCTGTCAGGGAGAGAGAGATAGAGAGACATCAGCAGGAAGGCATGGTGGTACTCTGTCAGGGAGAGAGAGATAGAGAGACATCAGCAGGAAGGCATGGTGGTACTCTGTCAGGGAGAGAGATAGAGAGAGACATCAGCAGGAAGGCATGGTGGTACTCTGTCAGGGAGAGAGAGAGAGAAAGACATCAGCAGGAAGGCATGGTGGTACTCTGTCAGGGAGAGAGAGATAGAGAGACATCAGCAGGAAGGCATGGTGGTACTCTGTCAGGGAGAGAGATAGAGAGAGACATCAGCAGGAAGGCATGGTAGTACTCTGTCAGGGAGAGAGATAGAGAGAGACATCAGCAGGAAGGCATGGTGGTACTCTGTCAGGGAGAGAGAGATAGAGAGACATCAGCAGGAAGGCATGGTGGTACTCTGTCAGGGAGAGAGATAGAGAGAGACATCAGCAGGAAGGCATGGTGGTACTCTGTCAGGGAGAGAGATAGAGAGAGACATCAGCAGGAAGGCATGGTGGTACTCTGTCAGGGAGAGAGAGATAGAGAGACATCAGCAGGAAGGCATGGTGGTACTCTGTCAGAGAGAGAGAGATAGAAAGACATCAGCAGGAAGGCATGGTGGTACTCTGTCAGGGAGAGAGAGAAAGACATCAGCAGGAAGGCATGGTGGTACTCTGTCAGGGAGAGAGAGATAGAGAGACATCAGCAGGAAGGCATGGTGGTACTCTGTCAGGGAGAGAGAGATAGACATCAGCAGGAAGGCATGGTGGTACTCTGTCAGGGAGAGATAGAGAGACATCAGCAGGAAGGCATGGTGGTACTCTGTCAGGGAGAGAGAGATAGACATCAGCAGGAAGGCATGGTGGTACTCTGTCAGGGAGAGAGAGATAGAGAGACATCAACAGGAAGGCATGGTAGTACTCTGTCAGGGAGAGAGAGATAGACATCAGCAGGAAGGCATGGTGGTACTCTGTCAGGGAGAGATAGAGAGACATCAGCAGGAAGGCATGGTGGTACTCTGTCAGGGAGAGAGAGAGAAAGACATCAGCAGGAAGGCATGGTGGTACTCTGTCAGAGAGAGAGATAGAGAGACATCAGCAGGAAGGCATGGTGGTACTCTGTCAGGGAGAGAGAGATAGAGACATCAGCAGGAAGGCATGGTGGTACTCTGTCAGGGAGAGAGAGATAGAGAGACATCAGCAGGAAGGCATGGTGGTACTCTGTCAGGGAGAGAGAGATAGAGAGACATCAGCAGGAAGGCATGGTGGTACTCTGTCAGGGAGAGAGAGATAGAGAGACATCAGCAGGAAGGCATGGTGGTACTCTGTCAGGGAGAGAGAGATAGAGAGACATCAGCAGGAAGGCATGGTGGTACTCTGTCAGAGAGAGAGATAGAGAGAGACATCAGCAGGAAGGCATGGTGGTACTCTGTCAGGGAGAGAGAGATAGAGAGACATCAGCAGGAAGGCATGGTGGTACTCTGTCAGGGAGAGAGAGAAAGACATCAGCAGGAAGGCATGGTGGTACTCTGTCAGAGAGAGAGATAGAGAGAGACATCAGCAGGAAGGCATGGTGGTACTCTGTCAGGGAGAGAGAGATAGAGAGACATCAGCAGGAAGGCATGGTGGTACTCTGTCAGGGAGAGAGATAGAGAGACATCAGCAGGAAGGCATGGTGGTACTCTGTCAGGGAGAGAGAGATAGAGAGACATCAGCAGGAAGGCATGGTGGTACTCTGTCAGGGAGAGAGAAAGAGAGACATCAGCAGGAAGGCATGGTGGTACTCTGTCAGGGAGAGAGAGATAGAGAGACATCAGCAGGAAGGCATGGTGGTACTCTGTCAGGGAGAGAGAGAGAAAGACATCAGCAGGAAGGCATGGTGGTACTCTGTCAGAGAGAGAGAGAAAGACATCAGCAGGAAGGCATGGTGGTACTCTGTCAGGGAGAGAGAGATAGATAGACATCAGCAGGAAGGCATGGTGGTACTCTGTCCGAGAGAGAGAGAGAGAGACATCAGCAGGAAGGCATGGTGGTACTCTGTCAGGGAGAGAGAGATAGAGAGACATCAGCAGGAAGGCATGGTGGTACTCTGTCAGAGAGAGAGAGAGAGAGACATCAGCAGGAAGGCATGGTGGTACTCTGTCAGGGAGAGAGAGAGAGAAAGACATCAGCAGGAAGGCATGGTGGTACTCTGTCAGGGAGAGAGAGATAGAGAGACATCAGCAGGAAGGCATGGTGGTACTCTGTCAGAGAGAGAGATAGAGAGACATCAGCAGGAAGGCATGGTGGTACTCTGTCAGGGAGAGAGAGATAGAGAGACATCAGCAGGAAGGCATGGTGGTACTCTGTCAGGGAGAGAGAGATAGAGAGACATCAGCAGGAAGGCATGGTGGTACTCTGTCAGGGAGAGAGAGATAGAGAGACATCAGCAGGAAGGCATGGTGGTACTCTGTCAGGGAGAGAGATAGAGAGACATCAGCAGGAAGGCATGGTGGTACTCTGTCAGGGAGAGATAGAGAGACATCAGCAGGAAGGCATGGTGGTACTCTGTCAGAGAGAGAGAGATAGAGAGACATCAGCAGGAAGGCATGGTGGTACTCTGTCAGGGAGAGAGAGATAGAGAGACATCAGCAGGAAGGCATGGTGGTACTCTGTCAGAGAGAGAGAGATAGAGAGACATCAGCAGGAAGGCATGGTGGTACTCTGTCAGGGAGAGAGATAGAGAGACATCAGCAGGAAGGCATGGTGGTACTCTGTCAGGGAGAGAGATAGAGAGACATCAGCAGGAAGGCATGGTGGTACTCTGTCAGAGAGAGAGAGATAGAGAGACATCAGCAGGAAGGCATGGTGGTACTCTGTCAGGGAGAGAGATAGAGAGACATCAGCAGGAAGGCATGGTGGTACTCTGTCAGAGAGAGAGAGAAAGACATCAGCAGGAAGGCATGGTGGTACTCTGTCAGGGAGAGAGAGATAGAGAGACATCAGCAGGAAGGCATGGTGGTACTCTGTCAGGGAGAGAGATAGATAGACATCAGCAGGAAGGCATGGTGGTACTCTGTCAGGGAGAGAGAGATAGAGAGACATCAGCAGGAAGGCATGGTGGTACTCTGTCAGGGAGAGAGAGATAGAGAGACATCAGCAGGAAGGCATGGTGGTACTCTGTCAGAGAGAGAGAGATAGAGAGACATCAGCAGGAAGGCATGGTGGTACTCTGTCAGAGAGAGAGAGATAGAGAGACATCAGCAGGAAGGCATGGTGGTACTCTGTCAGGGAGAGAGAGATAGAGAGACATCAGCAGGAAGGCATGGTGGTACTCTGTCAGGGAGAGAGAGATAGAGAGACATCAGCAGGAAGGCATGGTGGTACTCTGTCAGGGAGAGAGATAGAGAGACATCAGCAGGAAGGCATGGTGGTACTCTGTCAGGGAGAGAGATAGATAGACATCAGCAGGAAGGCATGGTGGTACTCTGTCAGGGAGAGAGATAGAGAGACATCAGCAGGAAGGCATGGTGGTACTCTGTCAGGGAGAGAGATAGAGAGACATCAGCAGGAAGGCATGGTGGTACTCTGTCAGGGAGAGAGATAGAGAGACATCAGCAGGAAGGCATGGTGGTACTCTGTCAGGGAGAGAGATAGAGAGACATCAGCAGGAAGGCATGGTGGTACTCTGTCAGGGAGAGAGAGATAGAAAGACATCAGCAGGAAGGCATGGTGGTACTCTGTCAGGGAGAGAGAGAAAGACATCAGCAGGAAGGCATGGTGGTACTCTGTCAGGGAGAGATAGAGAGACATCAGCAGGAAGGCATGGTGGTACTCTGTCAGGGAGAGAGAGATAGAGAGACATCAGCAGGAAGGCATGGTGGTACTCTGTCAGGGAGAGAGATAGAGAGACATCAGCAGGAAGGCATGGTGGTACTCTGTCAGGGAGAGAGATAGAGAGACATCAGCAGGAAGGCATGGTGGTACTCTGTCAGGGAGAGAGAGATAGAGAGACATCAGCAGGAAGGCATGGTGGTACTCTGTCAGGGGAGAGAGATAGAGAGACATCAGCAGGAAGGCATGGTGGTACTCTGTCAGGGAGAGAGAGATAGAGAGACATCAGCAGGAAGGCATGGTGGTACTCTGTCAGGGAGAGAGAGATAGAGAGACATCAGCAGGAAGGCATGGTGGTACTCTGTCAGAGAGAGAGAGATAGAGAGACATCAGCAGGAAGGCATGGTGGTACTCTGTCAGAGAGAGAGAGATAGAGAGACATCAGCAGGAAGGCATGGTGGTACTCTGTCAGGGAGAGAGAGATAGAGAGACATCAGCAGGAAGGCATGGTGGTACTCTGTCAGGCAGAGAGAGAGATAGAGAGACATCAGCAGGAAGGCATGGTGGTACTCTGTCAGGGAGAGAGAGATAGAGAGACATCAGCAGGAAGGCATGGTGGTACTCTGTCAGGGAGAGAGATAGAGAGACATCAGCAGGAAGGCATGGTGGTACTCTGTCAGGGAGAGAGATAGAGAGACATCAGCAGGAAGGCATGGTGGTACTCTGTCAGGCAGAGAGAGAGATAGAGAGATATCAGCAGGAAGGCATGGTGGTACTCTGTCAGGGAGAGAGAGATAGAGAGACATCAGCAGGAAGGCATGGTGGTACTCTGTCAGAGAGAGAGAGATAGAGAGACATCAGCAGGAAGGCATGGTGGTACTCTGTCAGAGAGAGAGAGATAGAGAGACATCAGCAGGAAGGCATGGTGGTACTCTGTCAGGGAGAGAGAGATAGAGAGACATCAGCAGGAAGGCATGGTGGTACTCTGTCAGAGAGAGAGAGATAGAGAGACATCAGCAGGAAGGCATGGTGGTACTCTGTCAGGGAGAGAGAGATAGAGAGACATCAGCAGGAAGGCATGGTGGTACTCTGTCAGGGAGAGAGAGATAGAGAGACATCAGCAGGAAGGCATGGTGGTACTCTGTCAGGGAGAGAGATAGAGAGACATCAGCAGGAAGGCATGGTGGTACTCTGTCAGGGAGAGAGAGATAGAGAGACATCAGCAGGAAGGCATGGTGGTACTCTGTCAGGGAGAGAGAGATAGAGAGACATCAGCAGGAAGGCATGGTGGTACTCTGTCAGGGAGAGAGATAGAGAGACATCAGCAGGAAGGCATGGTGGTACTCTGTCAGGGAGAGAGATAGAGAGAGACATCAGCAGGAAGGCATGGTGGTACTCTGCCAGGGAGAGAGAGAGAGAAAGACATCAGCAGGAAGGCATGGTGGTACTCTGTCAGGGAGAGAGAGATAGAGAGACATCAGCAGGAAGGCATGGTGGTACTCTGTCAGGGAGAGAGAGAAAGACATCAGCAGGAAGGCATGGTGGTACTCTGTCAGAGAGAGAGATAGAGAGACATCAGCAGGAAGGCATGGTGGTACTCTGTCAGGGAGAGAGATAGAGAGACATCAGCAGGAAGGCATGGTGGTACTCTGTCAGGGAGAGAGATAGAGAGACATCAGCAGGAAGGCATGGTGGTACTCTGTCAGAGAGAGAGAGATAGAGAGACATCAGCAGGAAGGCATGGTGGTACTCTGTCAGGGAGAGAGATAGAGAGACATCAGCAGGAAGGCATGGTGGTACACTGTCAGAGAGAGAGAGATAGAGAGACATCAGCAGGAAGGCATGGTGGTACTCTGTCAGAGAGAGAGAGATAGAGAGACATCAGCAGGAAGGCATGGTGGTACTCTGTCAGAGAGAGAGATAGAGAGACATCAGCAGGAAGGCATGGTGGTACTCTGTCAGGGAGAGAGAGATAGAGAGACATCAGCAGGAAGGCATGGTGGTACTCTGTCAGAGAGAGAGAAAGACATCAGCAGGAAGGCATGGTGGTACTCTGTCAGGGAGAGAGAGAAAGACATCAGCAGGAAGGCATGGTGGTACTCTGTCAGGGAGAGAGAGATAGAGAGACATCAGCAGGAAGGCATGGTGGTACTCTGTCAGGCAGAGAGAGAGATAGAGAGACATCAGCAGGAAGGCATGGTGGTACTCTGTCAGAGAGAGAGAGATAGAGAGACATCAGCAGGAAGGCATGGTGGTACTCTGTCAGGGAGAGAGAGATAGAGAGACATCAGCAGGAAGGCATGGTGGTACTCTGTCAGAGAGAGAGAGATAGAGAGACATCAGCAGGAAGGCATGGTGGTACTCTGTCAGAGAGAGAGATAGAGAGACATCAGCAGGAAGGCATGGTGGTACTCTGTCAGGGAGAGAGAGAAAGACATCAGCAGGAAGGCATGGTGGTACTCTGTCAGGGAGAGAGAGAAAGACATCAGCAGGAAGGCATGGTGGTACTCTGTCAGAGAGAGAGATAGAGAGACATCAGCAGGAAGGCATGGTGGTACTCTGTCAGGGAGAGAGAGATAGAGAGACATCAGCAGGAAGGCATGGTGGTACTCTGTCAGGGAGAGAGAGATAGAGAGACATCAGCAGGAAGGCATGGTGGTACTCTGTCAGGGAGAGAGAGATAGAGAGACATCAGCAGGAAGGCATGGTGGTACTCTGTCAGGGAGAGAGAGATAGAGAGACATCAGCAGGAAGGCATGGTGGTACTCTGTCAGGGAGAGAGAGATAGAGAGACATCAGCAGGAAGGCATGGTGGTACTCTGTCAGGGAGAGTGAGATAGAGAGACATCAGCAGGAAGGCATGGTGGTACTCTGTCAGGGAGAGAGAGATAGAGAGACATCAGCAGGAAGGCATGGTGGTACTCTGTCAGGGAGAGAGAGATAGAGAGACATCAGCAGGAAGGCATGGTGGTACTCTGTCAGAGAGAGAGAGATAGAGAGACATCAGCAGGAAGGCATGGTGGTACTCTGTCAGGGAGAGAGAGATAGAGAGACATCAGCAGGAAGGCATGGTGGTACTCTGTCAGGGAGAGAGAGATAGAGAGACATCAGCAGGAAGGCATGGTGGTACTCTGTCAGAGAGAGAGAGATAGAGAGACATCAGCAGGAAGGCATGGTGGTACTCTGTCAGGGAGAGAGATAGATAGACATCAGCAGGAAGGCATGGTGGTACTCTGTCAGGGAGAGAGAGATAGAGAGACATCAGCAGGAAGGCATGGTGGTACTCTGTCAGGGAGAGAGAGATAGAGAGACATCAGCAGGAAGGCATGGTGGTACTCTGTCAGGGAGAGAGAGATAGAGAGACATCAGCAGGAAGGCATGGTGGTACTCTGTCAGGGAGAGAGAGATAGAGAGACATCAGCAGGAAGGCATGGTGGTACTCTGTCAGGGAGAGAGAGATAGAGAGACATCAGCAGGAAGGCATGGTGGTACTCTGTCAGAGAGAGAGAGATAGAGAGACATCAGCAGGAAGGCATGGTGGTACTCTGTCAGGGAGAGAGAGATAGAGAGACATCAGCAGGAAGGCATGGTGGTACTCTGTCAGGGAGAGAGAGATAGAGAGACATCAGCAGGAAGGCATGGTGGTACTCTGTCAGAGAGAGAGAGATAGAGAGACATCAGCAGGAAGGCATGGTGGTACTCTGTCAGAGAGAGAGATAGAGAGACATCAGCAGGAAGGCATGGTGGTACTCTGTCAGAGAGAGAGATAGAGAGACATCAGCAGGAAGGCATGGTGGTACTCTGTCCGAGAGAGAGAGATAGAGAGACATCAGCAGGAAGGCATGGTGGTACTCTGTCAGAGAGAGAGAGATAGAGAGACATCAGCAGGAAGGCATGGTGGTACTCTGTCAGGGAGAGAGAGATAGAGAGACATCAGCAGGATGGCATGGTGGTACTCTGTCAGAGAGAGAGAGATAGAGAGACATCAGCAGGAAGGCATGGTGGTACTCTGTCAGGGAGAGAGAGATAGAGAGACATCAGCAGGATGGCATGGTGGTACTCTGTCAGAGAGAGAGAGAGAGATAGAGAGACATCAGCAGGAAGGCATGGTGGTACTCTGTCAGGGAGAGAGAGATAGAGAGACATCAGCAGGAAGGCATGGTGGTACTCTGTCAGGGAGAGAGAGATAGAGAGACATCAGCAGGAAGGCATGGTGGTACTCTGTCAGGGAGAGAGATAGAGAGACATCAGCAGGATGGCATGGTGGTACTCTGTCAGAGAGAGAGAGATAGAGAGACATCAGCAGGAAGGCATGGTGGTACTCTGTCAGGGAGAGAGAGATAGAGAGACATCAGCAGGATGGCATGGTGGTACTCTGTCAGAGAGAGAGAGATAGAGAGACATCAGCAGGAAGGCATGGTGGTACTCTGTCAGGGAGAGAGAGATAGAGAGACATCAGCAGGATGGCATGGTGGTACTCTGTCAGAGAGAGAGAGATAGAGAGACATCAGCAGGAAGGCATGGTGGTACTCTGTCAGGGAGAGAGAGATAGAGAGACATCAGCAGGATGGCATGGTGGTACTCTGTCAGAGAGAGAGAGATAGAGAGACATCAGCAGGAAGGCATGGTGGTACTCTGTCAGGGAGAGAGAGATAGAGAGACATCAGCAGGATGGCATGGTGGTACTCTGTCAGAGAGAGAGAGATAGAGAGACATCAGCAGGATGGCATGGTGGTACTCTGTCAGAGAGAGAGAGATAGAGAGACATCAGCAGGAAGGCATGGTGGTACTCTGTCAGGGAGAGAGAGATAGAGAGACATCAGCAGGATGGCATGGTGGTACTCTGTCAGAGAGAGAGAGATAGAGAGACATCAGCAGGAAGGCATGGTGGTACTCTGTCAGGGAGAGAGAGATAGAGAGACATCAGCAGGAAGGCATGGTGGTACTCTGTCAGGGAGAGAGAGATAGAGAGACATCAGCAGGAAGGCATGGTGGTACTCTGTCAGGGAGAGAGATAGATAGACATCAGCAGGAAGGCATGGTGGTACTCTGTCAGGGAGAGAGATAGAGAGACATCAGCAGGAAGGCATGGTGGTACTCTGTCAGGGAGAGAGAGATAGAGAGACATCAGCAGGAAGGCATGGTGGTACTCTGTCAGAGAGAGAGAGATAGAGAGACATCAGCAGGAAGGCATGGTGGTACTCTGTCAGAGAGAGAGAGATAGAGAGACATCAGCAGGAAGGCATGGTGGTACTCTGTCAGGGAGAGAGAGATAGAGAGACATCAGCAGGAAGGCATGGTGGTACTCTGTCAGGGAGAGAGAGATAGAGAGACATCAGCAGGAAGGCATGGTGGTACTCTGTCAGGGAGAGAGATAGAGAGACATCAGCAGGAAGGCATGGTGGTACTCTGTCAGGGAGAGAGAGATAGAGAGACATCAGCAGGAAGGCATGGTGGTACTCTGTCAGGGAGAGAGATAGAGAGACATCAGCAGGAAGGCATGGTGGTACTCTGTCAGAGAGAGAGAGATAGAGAGACATCAGCAGGAAGGCATGGTGGTACTCTGTCAGAGAGAGAGAGATAGAGAGACATCAGCAGGAAGGCATGGTGGTACTCTGTCAGGGAGAGAGAGATAGAGAGACATCAGCAGGAAGGCATGGTGGTACTCTGTCAGGGAGAGAGAGATAGAGAGACATCAGCAGGAAGGCATGGTGGTACTCTGTCAGAGAGAGAGAGATAGAGAGACATCAGCAGGAAGGCATGGTGGTACTCTGTCAGAGAGAGAGAGATAGAGAGACATCAGCAGGAAGGCATGGTGGTACTCTGTCAGGGAGAGAGAGATAGAGAGACATCAGCAGGAAGGCATGGTGGTACTCTGTCAGGGAGAGAGAGATAGAGAGACATCAGCAGGAAGGCATGGTGGTACTCTGTCAGAGAGAGAGAGATAGAGAGACATCAGCAGGAAGGCATGGTGGTACTCTGTCAGGGAGAGAGAGATAGAGAGACATCAGCAGGAAGGCATGGTGGTACTCTGTCAGGGAGAGAGAGATAGAGAGACATCAGCAGGAAGGCATGGTGGTACTCTGTCAGAGAGAGAGAGATAGAGAGACATCAGCAGGAAGGCATGGTGGTACTCTGTCAGAGAGAGAGAGATAGAGAGACATCAGCAGGAAGGCATGGTGGTACTCTGTCAGAGAGAGAGAGATAGAGAGACATCAGCAGGAAGGCATGGTGGTACTCTGTCAGGGAGAGAGAGATAGAGAGACATCAGCAGGAAGGCATGGTGGTACTCTGTCAGGGAGAGAGAGATAGAGAGACATCAGCAGGAAGGCATGGTGGTACTCTGTCAGGGAGAGAGATAGAGAGACATCAGCAGGAGGGCATGGTGGTACTCTGTCAGAGAGAGAGAGATAGAGAGACATCAGCAGGAAGGCATGGTGGTACTCTGTCAGGGAGAGAGAGATAGAGAGACATCAGCAGGAAGGCATGGTGGTACTCTGTCAGAGAGAGAGAGATAGAGAGACATCAGCAGGAAGGCATGGTGGTACTCTGTCAGAGAGAGAGAGATAGAGAGACATCAGCAGGAAGGCATGGTGGTACTCTGTCAGAGAGAGAGAGATAGAGAGACATCAGCAGGAAGGCATGGTGGTACTCTGTCAGGGAGAGAGAGATAGAGAGACATCAGCAGGAAGGCATGGTGGTACTCTGTCAGGGAGAGAGAGATAGAGAGACATCAGCAGGAAGGCATGGTGGTACTCTGTCAGAGAGAGAGAGATAGAGAGACATCAGCAGGAAGGCATGGTGGTACTCTGTCAGGGAGAGAGAGATAGAGAGACATCAGCAGGAAGGCATGGTGGTACTCTGTCAGAGAGAGAGAGATAGAGAGACATCAGCAGGAAGGCATGGTGGTACTCTGTCAGAGAGAGAGAGATAGAGAGACATCAGCAGGAAGGCATGGTGGTACTCTGTCAGAGAGAGAGAGATAGAGAGACATCAGCAGGAAGGCATGGTGGTACTCTGTCAGGGAGAGAGAGATAGAGAGACATCAGCAGGAAGGCATGGTGGTACTCTGTCAGGGAGAGAGAGATAGAGAGACATCAGCAGGAAGGCATGGTGGTACTCTGTCAGGGAGAGAGATAGAGAGAGACATCAGCAGGAAGGCATGGTGGTACTCTGTCAGGGAGAGAGAGATAGAGAGACATCAGCAGGAAGGCATGGTGGTACTCTGTCAGGGAGAGAGAGATAGAGAGACATCAGCAGGAAGGCATGGTGGTACTCTGTCAGGGAGAGAGAGATAGAGAGACATCAGCAGGAAGGCATGGTGGTACTCTGTCAGGGAGAGAGATAGAGAGAGACATCAGCAGGAAGGCATGGTGGTACTCTGTCAGGGAGAGAGAGATAGAGAGACATCAGCAGGAAGGCATGGTGGTACTCTGTCAGGGAGAGAGAGATAGAGAGACATCAGCAGGAAGGCATGGTGGTACTCTGTCAGGGAGAGAGAGATAGAGAGACATCAGCAGGAAGGCATGGTGGTACTCTGTCAGGGAGAGAGAGATAGAGAGACATCAGCAGGAAGGCATGGTGGTACTCTGTCAGGGAGAGAGATAGAGAGACATCAGCAGGAAGGCATGGTGGTACTCTGTCAGGGAGAGAGATATAGAGAGACATCAGCAGGAAGGCATGGTGGTACTCTGTCAGGGAGAGAGAGATAGAGAGACATCAGCAGGAAGGCATGGTGGTACTCTGTCAGGGAGAGAGAGATAGAGAGACATCAGCAGGAAGGCATGGTGGTACTCTGTCAGGGAGAGAGAGATAGAGAGACATCAGCAGGAAGGCATGGTGGTACTCTGTCAGGGAGAGAGAGATAGACATCAGCAGGAAGGCATGGTGGTACTCTGTCAGGGAGAGAGAGATAGAGAGACATCAGCAGGAAGGCATGGTGGTACTCTGTCAGGGAGAGAGAGATAGAGAGACATCAGCAGGAAGGCATGGTGGTACTCTGTCAGGGAGAGAGATAGAGAGAGACATCAGCAGGAAGGCATGGTGGAAGGAAGGCAGGGGGGGGGGGCGTGGGGCACTACCCCCCCCCCCCCCAATAATTTAATTGTGGGGTCTGCCACCCCCCCCCCCCCAATCCTCTGGCTTTACGAAAACAAATTATAACATGTCATTACCTCATCAGTATCAGTTTCTGCTATTGGACAGAAAAGGGAAATTAGGCAAAAAAAGGTGATTTGAGCAGCACATAAGAGTGCTAGCGATTCTGCATCATTTGTCGCATAAAATTTTAAATAACGCATTTCATTGAGCTGTGAGGGGATATGGTGACGCATTGTAAATATATAGTGGGAACGGATTACGCGATATTTCAATTAAATTAATGTCCCATTAATTTTCGATGTCCCATATTTTTAAGGAGCTGGGACCCAGCCACTGGCCTACCAAAAGATCAGAATCACTGAAGTGCATGTATTACTGCCCCTCCCCCCCCCCCACCCCCTCCCGGCCGATATAGTCTTTATTCCGCTGCCTAGGGAGTAGGAAGGCGCCCTTGGAAATTAACTCTCTTCTGCCTCGACCGTTCCCATTATGGCAATACGGCTGTAAAACCGAAATCCGTGGTGCATTGAAAGTAAACGAAAATCCAATTACCACCTGTAGCTCCCCGGAGAAGCCGCTCGGCACAGCTGTGTGGAGTAAACCCACTGCCCACGTCACCAGATCTGGGCTCCGGGCTCACCCACAAACAGTGGCTGTGTGGAGTAAACCCACTGCCCACGTCACCAGATCTGGGCTCCGGGCTCACCCACAAACAGTGGCTGTGTGGAGGAAACCCACTGCCCACATCACCAGATCTGGGCTCCGGGCTCACCCACAAACAGTGGCTGTGTGGAGTAAACCCACTGCCCACATCACCAGACCTGGGCTCCGGGCGCACCCACAAACAGTGGCTGTGTGGAGTAAACCCACTGCCCACATCACCAGACCTGGGCTCCGGGCGCACCCACAAACAGTGGCTGTGTGGAGTAAACCCACTGCCCACATCACCAGACCTGGGCTCCGGGCGCACCCACAAACAGTGGCTGTGTGGAGTAAACCCACTGCCCACATCACCAGATCTGGGCTCCGGGCTCACCCACAAACAGTGGCTGTGTGGAGTAAACCCACTGCCCACATCACCAGACCTGGGCTCCGGGCTCACCCACAAACAGTGGCTGTGTGGAGTAAACCCACTGCCCACATCACCAGACCTGGGCTCCGGGCTCACCCACAAACAGTGGCTGTGTGGAGTAAACCCACTGCCCACATCACCAGACCTGGGCTCCGGGCTCACCCACAAACAGTGGCTGTGTGGAGTAAACCCACTGCCCACATCACCAGACCTGGGCTCCGGGCTCACCCACAAACAGTGGCTGTGTGGAGTAAACCCACTGCCCACATCACCAGACCTGGGCTCCGGGCTCACCCACAAACAGTGGCTGTGTGGAGTAAACCCACTGCCCACATCACCAGACCTGGGCTCCGGGCTCACCCACAAACAGTGGCTGTGTGGAGTAAACCCACTGCCCACATCACCAGATCTGGGCTCCGGGCTCACCCACAAACAGTGGCTGTGTGGAGTAAACCCACTGCCCACATCACCAGACCTGGGCTCCGGGCTCACCCACAAACAGTGGCTGTGTGGAGTAAACCCACTGCCCACATCACCAGATCTGGGCTCCGGGCTCACCCACAAACAGTGGCTGTGTGGAGTAAACCCACTGCCCACATCACCAGACCTGGGCTCCGGGCTCACCCACAAACAGTGGCTGTGTGGAGTAAACCCACTGCCCACATCACCAGATCTGGGCTCCGGGCTCACCCACAAACAGTGGCTGTGTGGAGTAAACCCACTGCCCACATCACCAGATCTGGGCTCCGGGCTCACCCACAAACAGTGGCTGTGTGGAGTAAACCCACTGCCCACATCACCAGATCTGGGCTCCGGGCTCACCCACAAACAGTGGCTGTGTGGAGTAAACCCACTGCCCACATCACCAGATCTGGGCTCCGGGCGCACCCACAAACAGTGGCTGTGTGGAGTAAACCCACTGCCCACATCACCAGATCTGGGCTCCGGGCTCACCCACAAACAGTGGCTGTGTGGAGTAAACCCACTGCCCACATCACCAGACCTGGGCTCCGGGCTCACCCACAAACAGTGGCTGTGTGGAGTAAACCCACTGCCCACATCACCAGACCTGGGCTCCGGGCTCACCCACAAACAGTGGCTGTGTGGAGTAAACCCACTGCCCACATCACCAGATCTGGGCTCCGGGCTCACCCACAAACAGTGGCTGTGTGGAGTAAACCCACTGCCCACATCACCAGATCTGGGCTCCGGGCTCACCCACAAACAGTGGCTGTGTGGAGTAAACCCACTGCCCACATCACCAGATCTGGGCTCCGGGCGCACCCACAAACAGTGGCTGTGTGGAGTAAACCCACTGCCCACATCACCAGATCTGGGCTCCGGGCTCACCCACAAACAGTGGCTGTGTGGAGTAAACCCACTGCCCACATCACCAGACCTGGGCTCCGGGCTCACCCACAAACAGTGGCTGTGTGGAGTAAACCCACTGCCCACATCACCAGACCTGGGCTCCGGGCTCACCCACAAACAGTGGCTGTGTGGAGTAAACCCACTGCCCACATCACCAGATCTGGGCTCCGGGCTCACCCACAAACAGTGGCTGTGTGGAGTAAACCCACTGCCCACATCACCAGATCTGGGCTCCGGGCTCACCCACAAACAGTGGCTGTGTGGAGTAAACCCACTGCCCACATCACCAGATCTGGGCTCCGGGCTCACCCACAAACAGTGGCTGTGTGGAGTAAACCCACTGCCCACATCACCAGACCTGGGCTCCGGGCTCACCCACAAACAGTGGCTGTGTGGAGTAAACCCACTGCCCACATCACCAGATCTGGGCTCCGGGCTCACCCACAAACAGTGGCTGTGTGGAGTAAACCCACTGCCCACATCACCAGACCTGGGCTCCGGGCTCACCCACAAACAGTGGCTGTGTGGAGTAAACCCACTGCCCACATCACCAGATCTGGGCTCCGGGCGCACCCACAAACAGTGGCTGTGTGGAGTAAACCCACTGCCCACGTCACCAGATCTGGGCTCCGGGCTCACCCACAAACAGTGGCTGTGTGGAGTAAACCCACTGCCCACATCACCAGATCTGGGCTCCGGGCGCACCCACAAACAGTGGCTGTGTGGAGTAAACCCACTGCCCACATCACCAGACCTGGGCTCCGGGCTCACCCACAAACAGTGGCTGTGTGGAGTAAACCCACTGCCCACATCACCAGATCTGGGCTCCGGGCTCACCCACAAACAGTGGCTGTGTGGAGTAAACCCACTGCCCACATCACCAGACCTGGGCTCCGGGCTCACCCACAAACAGTGGCTGTGTGGAGTAAACCCACTGCCCACATCACCAGATCTGGGCTCCGGGCGCACCCACAAACAGTGGCTGTGTGGAGTAAACCCACTGCCCACATCACCAGATCTGGGCTCCGGGCGCACCCACAAACAGTGGCTGTGTGGAGTAAACCCACTGCCCACATCACCAGACCTGGGCTCCGGGCTCACCCACAAACAGTGGCTGTGTGGAGTAAACCCACTGCCCACATCACCAGATCTGGGCTCCGGGCTCACCCACAAACAGTGGCTGTGTGGAGTAAACCCACTGCCCACATCACCAGACCTGGGCTCCGGGCTCACCCACAAACAGTGGCTGTGTGGAGTAAACCCACTGCCCACATCACCAGATCTGGGCTCCGGGCGCACCCACAAACAGTGGCTGTGTGGAGTAAACCCACTGCCCACGTCACCAGATCTGGGCTCCGGGCTCACCCACAAACAGTGGCTGTGTGGAGTAAACCCACTGCCCACATCACCAGATCTGGGCTCCGGGCTCACCCACAAACAGTGGCTGTGTGGAGTAAACCCACTGCCCACATCACCAGATCTGGGCTCCGGGCTCACCCACAAACAGTGGCTGTGTGGAGTAAACCCACTGCCCACATCACCAGATCTGGGCTCCGGGCGCACCCACAAACAGTGGCTGTGTGGAGTAAACCCACTGCCCACATCACCAGACCTGGGCTCCGGGCTCACCCACAAACAGTGGCTGTGTGGAGTAAACCCACTGCCCACGTCACCAGATCTGGGCTCCGGGCTCACCCACAAACAGTGGCTGTGTGGAGTAAACCCACTGCCCACATCACCAGATCTGGGCTCCGGGCTCACCCACAAACAGTGGCTGTGTGGAGTAAACCCACTGCCCACATCACCAGATCTGGGCTCCGGGCTCACCCACAAACAGTGGCTGTGTGGAGTAAACCCACTGCCCACATCACCAGATCTGGGCTCCGGGCTCACCCACAAACAGTGGCTGTGTGGAGTAAACCCACTGCCCACATCACCAGACCTGGGCTCCGGGCTCACCCACAAACAGTGGCTGTGTGGAGTAAACCCACTGCCCACATCACCAGATCTGGGCTCCGGGCTCACCCACAAACAGTGGCTGTGTGGAGTAAACCCACTGCCCACATCACCAGATCTGGGCTCCGGGCTCACCCACAAACAGTGGCTGTGTGGAGTAAACCCACTGCCCACATCACCAGATCTGGGCTCCGGGCGCACCCACAAACAGTGGCTGTGTGGAGTAAACCCACTGCCCACATCACCAGATCTGGGCTCCGGGCTCACCCACAAACAGTGGCTGTGTGGAGTAAACCCACTGCCCACATCACCAGATCTGGGCTCCGGGCGCACCCACAAACAGTGGCTGTGTGGAGTAAACCCACTGCCCACGTCACCAGATCTGGGCTCCGGGCTCACCCACAAACAGTGGCTGTGTGGAGTAAACCCACTGCCCACATCACCAGATCTGGGCTCCGGGCGCACCCACAAACAGTGGCTGTGTGGAGTAAACCCACTGCCCACGTCACCAGATCTGGGCTCCGGGCTCACCCACAAACAGTGGCTGTGTGGAGTAAACCCACTGCCCACATCACCAGATCTGGGCTCCGGGCTCACCCACAAACAGTGGCTGTGTGGAGTAAACCCACTGCCCACATCACCAGACCTGGGCTCCGGGCTCACCCACAAACAGTGGCTGTGTGGAGTAAACCCACTGCCCACATCACCAGACCTGGGCTCCGGGCTCACCCACAAACAGTGGCTGTGTGGAGTAAACCCACTGCCCACATCACCAGACCTGGGCTCCGGGCTCACCCACAAACAGTGGCTGTGTGGAGTAAACCCACTGCCCACATCACCAGATCTGGGCTCCGGGCTCACCCACAAACAGTGGCTGTGTGGAGTAAACCCACTGCCCACATCACCAGATCTGGGCTCCGGGCTCACCCACAAACAGTGGCTGTGTGGAGTAAACCCACTGCCCACATCACCAGATCTGGGCTCCGGGCTCACCCACAAACAGTGGCTGTGTGGAGTAAACCCACTGCCCACATCACCAGATCTGGGCTCCGGGCGCACCCACAAACAGTGGCTGTGTGGAGTAAACCCACTGCCCACATCACCAGACCTGGGCTCCGGGCTCACCCACAAACAGTGGCTGTGTGGAGTAAACCCACTGCCCACATCACCAGATCTGGGCTCCGGGCGCACCCACAAACAGTGGCTGTGTGGAGTAAACCCACTGCCCACGTCACCAGATCTGGGCTCCGGGCTCACCCACAAACAGTGGCTGTGTGGAGTAAACCCACTGCCCACATCACCAGATCTGGGCTCCGGGCTCACCCACAAACAGTGGCTGTGTGGAGTAAACCCACTGCCCACATCACCAGATCTGGGCTCCGGGCTCACCCACAAACAGTGGCTGTGTGGAGTAAACCCACTGCCCACATCACCAGATCTGGGCTCCGGGCGCACCCACAAACAGTGGCTGTGTGGAGTAAACCCACTGCCCACATCACCAGACCTGGGCTCCGGGCTCACCCACAAACAGTGGCTGTGTGGAGTAAACCCACTGCCCACGTCACCAGATCTGGGCTCCGGGCTCACCCACAAACAGTGGCTGTGTGGAGTAAACCCACTGCCCACATCACCAGATCTGGGCTCCGGGCTCACCCACAAACAGTGGCTGTGTGGAGTAAACCCACTGCCCACATCACCAGATCTGGGCTCCGGGCTCACCCACAAACAGTGGCTGTGTGGAGTAAACCCACTGCCCACATCACCAGATCTGGGCTCCGGGCTCACCCACAAACAGTGGCTGTGTGGAGTAAACCCACTGCCCACATCACCAGACCTGGGCTCCGGGCTCACCCACAAACAGTGGCTGTGTGGAGTAAACCCACTGCCCACATCACCAGATCTGGGCTCCGGGCTCACCCACAAACAGTGGCTGTGTGGAGTAAACCCACTGCCCACATCACCAGATCTGGGCTCCGGGCTCACCCACAAACAGTGGCTGTGTGGAGTAAACCCACTGCCCACATCACCAGATCTGGGCTCCGGGCGCACCCACAAACAGTGGCTGTGTGGAGTAAACCCACTGCCCACATCACCAGATCTGGGCTCCGGGCTCACCCACAAACAGTGGCTGTGTGGAGTAAACCCACTGCCCACATCACCAGATCTGGGCTCCGGGCGCACCCACAAACAGTGGCTGTGTGGAGTAAACCCACTGCCCACGTCACCAGATCTGGGCTCCGGGCTCACCCACAAACAGTGGCTGTGTGGAGTAAACCCACTGCCCACATCACCAGATCTGGGCTCCGGGCGCACCCACAAACAGTGGCTGTGTGGAGTAAACCCACTGCCCACGTCACCAGATCTGGGCTCCGGGCTCACCCACAAACAGTGGCTGTGTGGAGTAAACCCACTGCCCACATCACCAGATCTGGGCTCCGGGCTCACCCACAAACAGTGGCTGTGTGGAGTAAACCCACTGCCCACATCACCAGACCTGGGCTCCGGGCTCACCCACAAACAGTGGCTGTGTGGAGTAAACCCACTGCCCACATCACCAGACCTGGGCTCCGGGCTCACCCACAAACAGTGGCTGTGTGGAGTAAACCCACTGCCCACATCACCAGACCTGGGCTCCGGGCTCACCCACAAACAGTGGCTGTGTGGAGTAAACCCACTGCCCACATCACCAGATCTGGGCTCCGGGCTCACCCACAAACAGTGGCTGTGTGGAGTAAACCCACTGCCCACATCACCAGATCTGGGCTCCGGGCTCACCCACAAACAGTGGCTGTGTGGAGTAAACCCACTGCCCACATCACCAGATCTGGGCTCCGGGCTCACCCACAAACAGTGGCTGTGTGGAGTAAACCCACTGCCCACATCACCAGATCTGGGCTCCGGGCGCACCCACAAACAGTGGCTGTGTGGAGTAAACCCACTGCCCACGTCACCAGATCTGGGCTCCGGGCTCACCCACAAACAGTGGCTGTGTGGAGTAAACCCACTGCCCACATCACCAGATCTGGGCTCCGGGCTCACCCACAAACAGTGGCTGTGTGGAGTAAACCCACTGCCCACATCACCAGATCTGGGCTCCGGGCTCACCCACAAACAGCGGCTGTGTGGAGTAAACCCACTGCCCACATCACCAGATCTGGGCTCCGGGCTCACCCACAAACAGTGGCTGTGTGGAGTAAACCCACTGCCCACATCACCAGACCTGGGCTCCGGGCTCACCCACAAACAGTGGCGCATCGATTTGTGTAAACCATTTCACCGCGGAGGATCGAACTGTAGAACATGACATTGTCTGCTTGAATCAATGTGCAACAGCTGTCTCCATACTCTGCACACCATGTTTAATGGACGCCAAGCAAACACGAGGGCGTCACTTTCAACCGCGCGATTATGGTGTATCATAGAACTCAAAGGCGTGCATATATATGTGACTTTTGTGGTGATGTTTTCATTTTTGACTTAAACCGACAATTTATGGCTGCAACAACAGTAGCTTCAACGCCCACCATACATCAGGGTTTGACACTTTAACTCGCAGAAAGATAAGAATGTTTTAGATTTCGAAGCGAAAATCTTTCGAATAATGTATCATGATTAGAATCGCTTTGAGAGTATATTGATGTGTGTACGTGATAGAGCGTGTATCAAACGAGATTTTACTGGGAGTGGTCTTTATCATTGTAGGACATCTCATTTCTTTTTATACTAATAATACAATTGGTTCGTAAACTGGTTAAGCATTTAACGTGTTACAGAAACGATGCCAATTCGTCATCAAACCTGTTCAACATTAACATGCCTGCATTCGCGAACGTGATCAACATATATTTTCATATCAAGAGTTAATGGATACGTGTGATTCTGTAAATGTATGATACCACAATTTGCGAGAACACGTGGGAAAAAGTTAAGCTTGGCGTTCATTAACATATTAACTAATTAGGCTTCACGTTGTCGCAGTCGATTGGCGAGGTATACGTTACTGCCACAGGGAGGACTTATATCAGCCGCGTGCCCTTCATCAAGGACAACATCTATTTTGACTGCCTTCTATGCATGATATCACTGTTAGGAGAGGTTGTAACGCTGAATATAATATAAGTAGGTTGCACAATGACGTCGTCTGGTGTGTGTCAGTGATGTTTAAAGCTTATTTGACATATCTGCGTGGGCGTAACATATTGCGAATCAACTTGATCTGCAATGCATCTTTATTTCTGTGCAATATCGGAAATGTACAGTTTATGTATGTTAATATATAATATCTTATTATATGTATGACTAGACCTATGCGTAAAACAGCGGAGGTTCCGCATATACAACACTCACCCGGCCGCTCACTGACAATGAGCCGGCTTTTTATCTTATCCACACAGGTTAGGTCCCTCCTCCGCCCCCCCCCCCCGACCCCTGCATGCACACACACATGATATGACTTTATCCGGACAACACGCACGCCTTTACAGCGATGAATAAAATAGATGAATTTTATGAATAAAATAGAGTGGGGGTAGTAGCTGGAAGGGGTTGCCATGCAGACCCAAGCCCAGAATTCACAGCGCCCTCCCCCCCCCCTCCCTCTGCCACTCTTATCGTGCCATACAAGCCACACGGTGAATGAAGCCCTCATACCACGTACTGTTCAAGCCTGACCTATCGTCAATTTGGAACTGCCCAGTTCTGCTGGTCTCTAGTGAATCCTGCTCTGTCCCATAATCAGGTTAATGCTTGGGCCCACCCCACTTGCCTTTTCGTTTTGTGACCGCACCCCTGCCGTGTCATCAAAATTCCTGGACCATCCCCCACCCAGGGGCGGATCCAGGAAATCTTGATAGGGGGGGGGGGCGGTGTCAGGGTCGGATCCAGATATGCTGGATGGGGGGGCCGTATCTTATATGTTAAATGGTATGAATTTCGGCCCTAAAGAGAGGGGGGGGGGCGGGGCCTGGTCGGCTATCCCCTGGATCCGCCCCTGCCACCCCCTCCTCCCCCTGTCATAATTTGTTTGGAATCACAAGCCATATCTGCCCTGAGAACAGTAACGCGTATTTTTTGGGGGGTTCCGCGGTAAAGCCCCACCTCTTTTTCAGCTCCAAGGGGCATTTCATCTCGAAAATCCGCTCGGAAGGGACGTTTTTCCGCCCCAAATTCGCTCGTAAGGGGTATTTTTTTCCATTGACCCGCTCCGTACGTGTAGCAGTTCCATGCAGACCCGCTTGGTTAACTCTTTTAGTCACGGCAAACCCGCTCTGTGAATGCACATTTTCAGATTTTCCCCGGTCGCAAACAAACATGCACCAGCGGACCCCCCCCCCCCCCCCCACCGTGACAACCAGATTTGTACAACAGTTCTCGACCAGTCCTCGACCAGTGTTAGTTAACAACGCAGCCGAAAACGTCGTGATGCCCGCGTAACCTTTGACACGCTAATTAGGTCACAAATCCAAGATGGCGCGCTGGAATGTGAAATAGGTGTATAGGTTACACACCAATAGAAACCATCCCCATGTTAAGTAATGCAAAAACCCAAATTTTCAACCCCATGCTAGAAAAAAATCGGTAACCATGTTTGACTATATGGGCCATAGCAAATTATAGAGAAAGTATCCAACTTTATTTTAACAACAAACAGAACATAGGTTCACGTGCGATATTTTTAGCTACAGCCCATAGTATGACACCCCCCCTAGCGCGACCCGCCGAAAATTAAACACCCAGCGAATCAGCATGTGATGAGGTCGACCGAACCACGCACCCGTAACGTCCGCAAACATGATTAAATACGCCACAGATTAATGCAACAGGCAGTAATCTGGCCAAACATTAGTAAAAGAAACAATATATACAAAGAAAGAAGTAACCAGTAACCATATAACCCTGATATACGATCATATTTTAGGCACTACTTGACGGTATATACTTTTCTACGCACGACCTATTGGTGTGTAACCTATACCATGGACGTGCTGGTGGCATATCATTCGTTTGCTTAACAACGCTTATTGTGACGTCATTTTTATAACATTTTGACGTCACAACTACTCATTATTATAGCCGTGACAAAGTATCGAATTCCGTTTTAAAACGTTGAATTATGCTTGTTAATAAAACGAGAAGTAACTTAAATGTTGTTGAAATCGGCAAGTTTCATTGATATATACATATACATCTTACAGTATTCAATCTTCAACGGGGAAAAAAACACGCATGCGTACATAACATGCGATCTCTTCCGCTTTCCCCAGTGGAGGTCGACTTCCGGTAGATTTCATCAGTTCATAACAGTATGGGATTCAGATACGTGTGTGTTATCTAAAGAGCTCGCTACGCTCGCTATAAGGAGCGCACCATTTCATATCAGGGGGGGGGGGGGGGGGGCTAGAAAATAAATTACCATGCAATTTTTTTATTTGTCACAAATTTATTGACATTTCATTTATTTTTTGTATCTTTGTCATCAAATTATTTCTTTCTTTAGACACCCACAAGGAAATTTTATAAGGCATTTTTTGGGGAATTATGAAAGCAAGTTATTATTTTTGTAGCATCTGAAAATCAAACATGATTTCCCCCAAATAGTCACAACAAACTATTTTTTTCAAATTTTTTCTAGCCCCCCCCCCCCCCGTTCCCTGATATAAAAAGGTGTGCCCCTAACAACGCTACTGCTGATCCAACAGAATATACATACCTTCGATCTCTTCCGGTGACAACTGCTCCACCTGAAGATAAAGAAAATGGAGACAGTCAAGATGGCGGTCAAGACGGCGGTCAAGATGGCGGTCAAGACGGCGGTCAAGATGACGGTAAAAATGGCGGTCAAGATGGCGGTCAAGATGGCGGTCAAGATGGCGGACAAGATAACGGTCAAGATGGAGTACACAGGCATGGATGTACTTCAGTATTAGTTAAACAGGCATATTTGTCTGCTTGTTCTAGTAGTTCATTTTAAGTACAGCTCATGCCTTCAATCTGCTGACGTAACAAAGTTGCAAAGCAAGGCGTTGCGTAGTGTTTAGCTGACTTAAATATATTAAATTGCAATAATATGGGCGTGTCCAGGGGGGGGGGGGGCAGGGGGCACGTGCCCTTCCTTTCAGAGCCTAAAGTATGTCTGTGCCCTCTCTTTTTAAATTGTGTGTCCCCGCCCCCCACCCCCGGTCGTCCAAAAAATAATGGACCCCTTAGTCGCAATTTTGTTCAGCGCCGAACCTCCCCCCCGACCCCGGTCGCAAGATTTCATTTTTCTTTCCCCCGCCCACGCCCCCCCCCCCCTCCCGGTCGTTATATTTTTTCTTATTATGCCCCCCCCCCCTTTCAAGGATTCCTGCACACGCCCCTGGCATGTTTGCATTAATTGTTGTTATTCTCTTGTCCAGCTGTTGCAAGTATTCCGATGCCACTGACCGGACTAATGCTATTCATGGGCCGCGCCACGTTGCATAATTTTCTCCTATTTTATATTTATCCCAATGTTTTGTGTGTTTACACTGAGTCATCACTGTTCCAGAGATTCCCTCCGATTCCATCCTTTTCGTACCCAATACCTGAACAAGCAGAAGGTAGCACCCTAATTGCGTTTGCTGGCTAACCGCCCGTCTGGAGCTGTTTTTAACCCTTACATCTTATAACGGAACTCTTGTTATGGCATAATTCAGCCACGTGGACGCCCCCCCCCCCTTTTGGACCTGCCTCCGGAGCGTTAACTTACCGCCATAGCCCCCCCCCCCCTGCCCACCCCAGGAGGGCTCCCCAAGCGTTATATCAACACCTCCACAAGATGCCAACAAACGCATCTTTCCAAACACAAATGAACTATTTTGACTACGGCATCCTGTAAAAAAAAAATTCGTCTTTTTTTAGTGGGACGCCTTCTGAAAGTCAAGACATCTGTTTTATCGCCCAGTTAAGGGCCCGGCTTTATTGCTTGAGAACGCCGCACATCAGACAGCTGCATGACATAAATATGGCGTCAGAGGAAGTGAGACCTTTAGTACCGCCTTAACTTAGGCCCTTGCTGAGCCCGGTAGAACTAGCAGCGCAGAGAACATGTACATAGGTAGTCCCAGCACCTCGTGTAGTCTCAACCAACCCCTAATACCGGCAAAGAAATAAAGAATCTGTGACATGGAGAGTCATAATGTTTGAGATTCCCTGCTCTTTGCAAAGGAGCGGATCTGTGACATGGAGAGTAATAATGTTCGAGATTCCCTGCTCTTTGCAAAGGAGCGAATCTGTGACATGGAGAGTAACAAGAATTATTGTAACAATTGAAAAATACCTGCTTCTTAAGAAAGAGAGGGACATGCATATCTGGAATGGTGAGTAATTAACGGTCGAGAAATATTGCAAATAGTTTGTTCTTTCCCTGATCTTTGTGAGAAAGGGAAAAACATATCCGCCCCAGACTTATGCCGACCGTTACGCCGCCAGACCGACCGTCGGCGGGCCGCCTGGGTGGGGGGGGGTGCTCTGTCTGCCAGGGGCGGCATCAACTGACCCCGTTACAGAAGGAAAAGGAGCAGCAGCGCCCTTCAGAGGAATGTAACCAGCGAAGACCGACGATCAACCAACGACTTCCGACTTCCAATTAAGCTGGCCTCGGTAGTGAGGAGGGAGGAGGGCGGAGAGAGAGGAGGGCAAGATGTGTGGGAGGAACGGGAGAGAAGGGAGGGGTGAGGGGTTGGAGGAGCGGGAGGTCACATATGAAGCATATCAGCTGATGCCGGCGAGCGAAACCCATACACAGAAAACGGCAGGGTGTTATTTCGATAAGCCTTTGAATGCGAGACGTATTTTGCTGGATTCCCCATCCGCAGTGGGTTGAAGCCCGCCCAGGCCGGGGCCGGATGTTTGTTGACGGCAACTCTCGCGTTACTCCTCCGAGATAGACGCCTAGATCACTGATAATGACGGTTCTGCAATGAGAGCGCCCTCACCGCCAACACTGTGAAACCTAAATAGATAGCTCAGGCGTGTATTTATATAAATCCATAAGACGGTGTAGAATAATCTTTAGTTATTTCTCTTGCTGCACAGAGATGCCAGAGCTAGAAAAAAAACGTGCACAACGAAAAGAGGCCAATTCACTGAAAGGCCAGCTCTGGCAAGGCCGGCTTCAGACCCAAGGGTATAAGGCCCAATTCGTTTAAAGGCTAAAGGTGGAACGGCTTTGGACAGGGGATAAACCTCAATAAACAAGAAGGCCAGAGGTGAGAAGGCTCTGAAGGACCCGAGCAATACATAGCCATCGCATTACCCGACGGGGTGCCACCACGAGCGATGACTGCAAAGGTCGAAGGCTCTAGGCAGAGGTATCCTTCCTTGTCCACATAAGCAATGCCCTCCCCTTGAGAAAACATAAATCATAGAGACGTAATGTGTATGTATAATGCCAATCAGTGCGGCAAACCTGGGTTCTCAATCGGAAAAGGTAATATTGGCATAGCGTTTGTAGTCGCTTATACATCTCTCGCATCTGGTTCATACTTTCTTTTTCGGCAATTCTATTTTTGGGCCAAGCTCATCACATGATTAAGGAGTTAACAAAAAACACCCCAAAAGCAATAGGAGGGAATAAAAAAACCTTGTTCGGAACCTCTCTGATCTTTCCTCCAATAAATTATCGTTATGCCACACAGCAAAACGTTGTCGTCTAGAAGCCAGCCAAGCTAATGGAGGATACGTCTTTTGAGTTATAACAAATTAGACAACATTCTTGGTAATTGCCTTTATGAGAGGAACATTTTTCAATGTGTAGCGTTTGTGGAAATGACATTCTTCAATGTGTATACTTTATCGAAGGCACATTCTTCATTGTGCAACGCGTATCGAAGGAACAGTTTCAATGTGTAGCGTTTATGGAACGAACATTCCGTAATATGCAACGTTTAACAAAAGAACATTTTTCAATGTGGAACGTTTATGGAAAAAACTTGTTTTCATGTGTAGCGTTTTCCAATATTACAAGGTTCACCTTTGTATTTAGTATTTTGTATGAACTGCTAATTATAATCTGCTAATTGCGTCTGTCTTTGTTCGTTAGATTAACCATACGATTGGATCTACTGCGCAGGCGCGATCTATCGAGAACTGTTGATGGTGGGGAAGGGTGAGGGTGAGGGAGAGGGGAGGGGATGGGTGGGGGAGAGGGGATGGGTGGGGGAGAGGGGGGCAAATACTCACTTCAAACGGTATGAAGTCCTCACTCTTGGGACATTCGTTGCCACGGTAACTGGAAGTCTCCCGCTTAGGTCTGTTTTCCATTTCGAATGATGCTGATGAGCTTCCGTAGCTGGCGGTTCACAGAACGACGCTTCTGCTGCTCGACTTGTAGGATGATGTTATTATCCTGGTCTACCTTGCCCGAGAGTTTGCCAATGCTGGCGTCATATTATCATATTATAAGTGTGGGGCTTACTATCGTTACTCCCGGGGCCTTCCCATGCACAGCCCAGCTGCCGGACCACCCGCTAACAGGCAGGATGCTTCCTCTCACTGGGCATCAATCGACCGTCAGGAAGTTGGCCTTGCGTTTCAAGCCTCCTCTCTCCGCCACAAGTGTGTCGTTGGTTTTGCGGATGCGCGGACAAAAAAGGTATCTATTTCATGTCGATTTCCTCCGCCGCTATATCGTATTGCCGCGATAGATCGTCGCGCTATCGGAGGACCATTCAGACAGACACGCTGAGTGTATATAGCCTGGGTGATTGTACTCCAGGTCGACGCGACAGGACGGGGCTGTGAGTTATGTGTGTCCGTTCACCGCCACCACTCACGGGCTGTGGTGTAATAGAGGGGATCCACCGCCACCGCCACCGCCACACCGTGAGACGATGGCAACAGCACGATGTAACGGCGTGCTGCCCGCGTTGCGTTGTGGCTTTGCTGCGGATGGCTTGCAGGCTGGCATGCCGACTGGCGGTTCGCGCTGTGGGGTATGGGGGTAGGCCGCGCGGTCTAGCGGCTAGGGCCGTGGGGTATGGGGGTAGGCCATGCGGTCTAGCGGCTCGGGCTGTGGGCTGTGGGGGAAGAAGACCAGGCGTACAGTGGCGGCGGCGGCGGCGGCGGCGGCGGCGGCAGGTAACAGTCAGGCGGGTGAGCGCCACGCCTCACCTGGGAGACTATCCGGTAAGTCAGAGGTGGCGCGTGGGTGGGCGAGTGAGGTCTGGTTGGGGGGGGGGGGGTGGGGTGGAGGGGACGGGCTAGGGAATCGGTAGCCCGCGGGCTAGGGCGGGACGGGAATAGGCGTTGCGGCGACACCTTAAGTTACTGGTCAAGGCGGGAGAAGTAGGACAGTCGGCAGTCAAAGTATCGGCAGATCGTGTCCGGATCGGGTCCCCGGATATAAGGTGTCAGGATCTAGTGGGCTGGTGAGGTCAGGCCAGGACCGGGTATATATAACCCCACCTCGTGCTCTAATATGAGGTGACCTATACATTCTGGGCTGCCCAACTCGCCGTGGTTCACTGAACACTGAGTCAATTGCGTCCCGAGGGGGCTTGTTACAGCCAGCAATTGTCACCTACAGGCTGTCCACACAGATCTCCATGCGTCTGCCAGTAGTTACTCCATCAGCCATTCCTTCCTCCATCAGCCATTCTTACCCCCATGACACAGTCTTTCCTCCATGACACATTCTTTCCTCCATCAGCCGTTGCTTCCTCCATCACCCATTTCCTCCTCCATCACCCATTCCTTCCTCGATCAACCATTCCTTCCTCCATAAGCCATTCCTTCCTCCATCAACCATTCCTTCCTCCATAAGCCATTCCTTCCTCCATCAGCCATTCCTTCCTCCATCAATGATTCCTTCCTCCATCAGCCATTCTTTCCTCCATGAACAGTCCTTCCTCCTTCAGCGATTCCTTCCTCCATCAACCATTCCTTCCTCCATCACCCATTCCTTCCTCCATCACCCATTCCTTCCTCCATCAACCAATCCTTCCTCCATCACCCATACCTTCCTCCATCACCCATTCCTTCCTCCGTCAACCATTCCTTCCTCCTTCAGTCATTCCTTCCTCCATCAGCCATTCCTTCCTCCGTCAACCATTCCTTCCTCCACCACCCATTCCTTCCTCCGTCAACCATTCCTTCCTCCATCACCCATACCTTCCTCCATCACACATTGCTTCCTCCATCAGCCATTCTTTCCTCCATCACCCATTCCTTCCTCCGTCAACCATTCCTTCCTTCATCACCCATTCCTTCCTCCGTCAATCATTCCTTCCTCCATCACCCATACCTTCCTCCATCACCCATTCCTTCCTCCGTCAACCATTCCTTCCTCCTTCAGCCATTCCTTCCTCCATCAACCATTCCTTTCTTCGTCAACCAATCCTTCCTCCATCACCCATACCTTCCTCCGTCAACCATTCTTTCCTCCATCACCCATTCCTTCCTCCGTCAACCATTCCTTCCTCCATCACCCATACCTTCCTCCGTCAACCATTCCTTCCTCCATCAACCATTCCTTCCTCCGTCAACCATTCCTTCCTCCATCACCCATTCCTTCCTCCGTCAGCCATTCCTTCCTCCATCACCCATATCTTCCTCCATCACCCATTCCTTCCTCCGTCAACCATTCCTTCCTCCTCCAGCCATTCCATCCTCCATCAACCATACCTTCCTCCGTCAACCATTGCTTCCTCCATCACCCATTCCTTCCTCCATCAACCATTCCTTCCTCCATCAACCATTCCTTCCTCCATCAACCATTCCTTCCTCCATCAACCATTCCTTCCTCCATCACCCATTCCTTCCTCCTTCAGTCATTCCTTCCTCCATCAACCATTCCTTCCTCCTTCAGTCATTCCTTCCTCCATCAACCATTCCTTCCTCCGTCAACCATTCCTTCCTCCTTCAGCCATTCCTTCCTCAATCAACCATTCCTTCCTCCATCACCCATACCTTCCTCCGTCAACCATTCCTTCCTCCATCAACCATTTCTTCCTTCATCAGCCATTCCTTCCTTCATCAGCCATTCCTCCGTCCATGAAACATTCCTTCCTCCATCAGCATTCTTTCCCCAATGAAACATTTCTTCCTCCATCAACCATTCTTTCCTCCTTCAGCCATTTCTTTCTCCATCAACCATTCCTTCCTCCGTCAACCATTCCTTCCTTCTTCAGCCATTCCTTCCTCAATCAACCATTCCTTCCTCCATCACCCATACCTTCCTCCGTCACCCATTTCTTTGTCCGTCAACCATTCCTTCCTCCATCACCCATACCTTCCTCCATCACCCATTGCTTCTTCCATCGGCCATTCCTTCCTCCCTCAACCATTCCTTCCTCGTTCAGCCATTCCTTCCTTAATCAGACATTCCTTTCTTCATCACCCATTCCTTTTTCCATCAACCAGTCTTTCCTCCATCACCCATACCTTCCTCCGTCAACCGTTCCTTCCTCCATCAACCATTTCTTTCTCCATCAGCCATTCTTTCCTTCATCAGCCATTCCTCCGTCCATGAAATATTCCTTCCTCCATCAGCCATTCTTTCCCCAATGAAACATTTCTTCCTCCATCAACCATTCTTTCCTCCTTCAGCCATTCCTTCCTCCATCAGCCATTCCTTCCTCCATCAGTCATTCCTTGATCCATCAGCCATTTCTTCATCCTTCAGCCACTCCTTCCTCCATCAGCCATTTCTTCATCCATCAGCCACTCCTTCCTCCATCAGCCATTCCTTCCTCCATCAGCCATTTCTTCATCCATTAGCCATTCCTTCATCCATCAGCCACTCCTTCCTCCATCAGCCATTTCTTCCTCGATCAACCATTCCTTCCTCCGTGAAACATTCCTTCCTCCATCATTCATTCCTGTGTGTGGATAATATATGTTTACTACAAGAAATGTTGATTGGAAAGGATGTCATTAAAGGTGGTTGACGCCTAGAACGGTTTCTGAAAGGTCTGATGTGAATATATCTGAAAGGGATATGAACGACATTATGTTCCGAAAGTATGTCTAGCGTGTATTGTGTCTAGAAGGTTTGTTGGCTATGGTATATTGATTTTTCAAAGCTTGGCATCTAGGTACGTCTAGATGGTCGACGTTTAGAATGGATATTGGCTCAAAAGCGGTCTCGCCACCAGCGGCATCAGGAGGGTGGGGGTGGGGGGGGGAGTGCCCGGGGGGGGGGTCTGTGGCCCGTGAGCCCTGTGGGGGTCTCTGTCCTGGTCCCGGCACCAATTACTATCGCTCCACAAACCGCAGCTCCCGTAAGCGTTTTTTTTTAATCCCAATTCTTTTCTGTGCCATATGGATCGACATAAAGTGCGATTATTTTTTTCTTTTTGTCCGTTGGTCGCAAAGTTATTTTCGGTGCACGAGACATTTATTCCATATCGTGGGTGTCATTACGGGAGCCTTGTGAAAGGCGCGGGGGGCATGAGATAAGTGGGTCGATCCCCCCCCCCCGCCCGATAACCCCATTATCTCTGCGTTAAAGGCAGCGGTCCTAGGATCACTGCACGGTGGCGTGGGTCGGGACGGGGTGGGGTGGGTAGGGGAAAGATCGGGTGGAGAGAGGTAGGGTGGGACGGGCAGAAATCTGATGGAGTGGCAAAGGCGGGGTGGGATGCGGTGGGGGGCGTTCATGGTGAAGTGGCGAGAGAAGGGGAGGGAGGGGCCCTGCGCAATGGGTGGGGATGGGAGGTGAAGAGAGGGGGTGGGGGAGGGAGAGGCAGTTGCCGGTTCGTCCCCTGACGTCTGTGTCTGCCTGTGCGTCTTGATCCAAATAGAGCATTGTCTGACACTCCCAATAGTGTTTTTTTTTCTTTTTTCTGTGTCTGTTCTGTTATAAATGCTTGGCTGAATAAAACGATTTATTCCCACTGACTATTGTGATCGCCATAGGCAATATAAGCTGAGCCGTCCCGATGCCGGCGACGAGTATCTCCTCTATAACCAAGGAGCGACGCCATCAAGACCTTGACTTCGCCGTGTCAGATATGGGACTGGACCAATCCGACAACTGCTGACAATACACCGTTCCACACTCCGAGCTAAGCCCCGCCCAAGCTTGAGTCATTGTTCGTTAATCACGAGTATGAAATTGACAATCATAGCTGATAGTAGGTACAATTAAGTGAGAAGTACTGATCTCTGAACTGGACAACAAAGTGACATACTGCTTTGTATGTCGGTCTTGTTGGTCGGACATATCACAGTGTCACGTGGAAAACCTGTTTTCGCCACACAATAGACCAATTCAGGCTCTGACACTAAGCCCCGCCCACGCTTGCGTCCTCCACCCTCGTGAGTATGAAATTGACTATCATAGCTGATGGTAGGTACAAGTGAGAAGTACTCATCTCTGAAACTGACAAGAAATTGACATACTGCTTTGTTTGTCCGACTTGTTTGTCCGACGTTTGACTAATAACCACACGATTGGATCAAAGCAACAATGACTATCGGATCAATCTATACACCGCGCGGGGGGCGTTGTAGAGCGATGTACCAGCGTATATACCCTGACACGGCCGGTGTACCAGTGTATATACCCTTACACGGCCGGTGTACCAGTGTCTATACACTGACACGGCCGGTGTACCAGTGTATATACCCTGACACGGCCGGTGTACCAGTGTATATACCCTTACACGGCCGGTGTACCAGTGTATATACCCTTACACGGCCGGTGTACCAGTGTATATACCCTTACACGGCCGGTGTACCAGTGTATATACCCTTACACGGCCGGTGTACCAGTGTATATACCCTTACACGGCCGGTGTACCAGTGAATATACCCTGACACGGCCGGTGTACCAGTTTATATACCCTGACACGGCCGGTGTACCAGTGTATATACCCTTACACGGCCGGTGTACCAGTGTATATACCTTTACACGGCCGGTGTACCAGTGTATATACCCTGACACGGCCGGTGTACCAATGTATATACCCTGACACGGCAATCACTCGCGGAATAATGAGGCTTGACACATAGATACAAAAGGTCTGGCGCAGAACGGGTTTCTGTGTATATCTCTACATTAAACCTTTTGAACTACCCTACAGGGACAATACTTGAAGTGTAACATTAATTTTCCTCTTCGAAATTGTATCCGTGTGTAATTAACGCGAAAGTGGAGAAGGATCTTAACTAGTGCTTCGCATATAAAGTTTGGGGCTTAAAGCAGCTTTTTTATCAAGCCTTTTCTTCTCACACTGCGCGTAAGTCCATCAGGTGAGCGCTAAGGCACCAACAACTCAGGGGGAAGCAGGAATAAATATGGATAGAGACCTACATCCTATCGTTGGATGTGGAAAAAAGACCCAACCCCGCCCGATGTGATACAGAGACGTTTAGTTCGCCCCGAGCGTTCGCTGCCGCTCGGGCTACCGAACTGCCCAGACATCGACCAGACGGAATCATATACCTTGGCGGTATCTGCACCGACCTTATCGCTCGCTAGATGGCAGCACCATTCATCAATTGGCATTTGTTCCCCAAAACGAGGCTCAGACTCCCTACACTCGTCCCACGACGTCAACTTACGTTATGCACCTCACCACAAGATTACATGGGGTGGAATCCAAAACGTCTGAGATATAGTTGCTACTACAGCTCTTCTTTCCCTCTCGCATATTGATGCAGTCTGCGGGTACCAGTCCGTGGGTACCAGTCTGCGGGTACCAGTCTGTGGGTACCAAGGGACCAGTCTGTGAGCACCAATCTGTGGGTACCAGTCTGTGGGTGCCAGTCTGTGGGCACCAGTCTGTGGGTGCCAGTCTGTGGGTACCACTGTGGGTACCAGTCTGTGGGTACCAGTCTGTGGGTGCCAGTCTGTGGGTACCAATCTGTGGGTACCAAGGGACCAGTCTGTGAGCACCAATCTGTGGGTACCAGTCTGTGGGTGCCAGTCTGTGGGTACCAGTCTGTGGATGCCAGTCTGTGGGTACCAGTCTGCGGGTACCAGTCTGTGGGTGCCAGTCTGTGGGTGCCAGTCTGTGGGTACCAGTCTGTGGGTACCAGTCTGTGGGTACCAGTTTGTGGGTACCCGCCTGTGGGTGCCAGTCTGTGGGTGCCAGTCTGTGGGTACCAGTCTGTGGGTACCAATCTGTGGGTACCAGTCTGTGGGTACCAGTCTGCAGGCACCAGTCTGCAGGTATCAGTCTGTGTGTACCAGTCTGTGGGTACCAAAATACCAGTCTGTGGGAACCGGTCTGTTGGTATCAGTCTGTGGGAATCAGTCTGCAGGTACCAGTCTGCAGGTACCAGTCTGTGTGTACCAGTCTGTGGGTACCAAAATACCAGTCTGTGGGAACCGGTCTGTTGGTATCAGTCTGTGGGAATCAGTCTGTGGGTACTAGCGTGTGGGTACCAAGGTACCAGCCTGTGGAAACCAGTCTGTGGGTACCCCCGCCTGTGGGTGCCAGTCTGTGGGTACCAGTCTGTGGGTACCAGTCTGTGGGTACCAGTCCGTGGGAACCAGTTTGTGTGTACTAGCCTGTGGGTACCAAGGCACCAGTCTGTGGGTACCAGTCTGCGGGCACCAGTCTGTGGGTACCCGCCTGTGGGTACCAGCCTGTGGGTACCAGTCTGTGGGTACCAGTCTGTGGGTACCCGCCTGTGGGTACCAGCCTGTGGGTACCAGTCTGTGGGTGCCATTCTGTTGATACCAGTCTGTGCATGTGGCTGAAAGTAGCTCATTCGTGCAGATTCATGGTCAATGATGAGCTAAAAAAATGCGTTGTGTTTTCCATAGATGCAAAGGGAGCAAAAACAAGTGGAACTTGGGAACGGACGAATCGAAAAAGTACTTTACTGGTACTGCTGGACGCCTAACAAATTTCCAGGTAATCACGAATAACACAACGGACGCACGCGACCCGGGACCACTGGTTAACTTCTGCACCCCATTAGCTGCCTTTGGACCATTGCCGTTCTTCAGGGTTACCGCGAGCCATTGGTACAGCTCACGTAGTACTCACCCCTAATATTTAAAAAAGAAGGTAAGAAAACACGAAAAGGTTATTTTAAAGTACTGCTATGACGTCATTCCATTGTCTAAACTGTACAATAAATTTCACGAATGTACTGTTTTAGCGAGCTGATAAATTGCGATTGAGTCGAGGAGACCGAACAATTTATCTGTTGAACAATCGTCCTTCTGTTACGAAATCGACAATCGCAGGCAATGCCAATCATGAGCAATAAGTGAGCTTGTCTAAAACAGGTCACAACCACAATGGATGATGAACTGGAAGCTTGATGCCCGATGGAAAGCCCCAGCAAAACAGATACAAGTTTCTCATCAAAACAAGCGTAGATCACAAAATCCACTTTTAGAAACTGAATTTGAGACCATATGTAATTCATATGCAAAATACATATGACATTACCTTATATCCTATAATCACACTAAAAATCATTTTTCTTTCTGAGACTAGTGAATCTCACGAAACTCAGTTTGCAAAGCGTATCCTATCCATCAACAACGCACTGGGTGTTACTTGTTTCAAACACCATGGCAACATCGCTGCGTATCATATCCGTTCAGTATCCAATAATTTGAACGATTTTATCATATTCCACATTCAAATGACCATTATCGTCTGTATAATGACACATAATCCATGCAAAGTAGCCGACGCGCTTCGATGCGAAACACGACTTCATTCTTGCACTCTGAAGACGAACTAAACTGACTTGTGGCTGCTGCGTCCGACGTTCTTCCATGTCAGGGCAAACCACTGTTCAGCTTAGCTCACGTATGACTCAAGCTTACTATTGCTACAACAATATATTTCGTGGGTTCTCAGATAGAATATGAACCGACTTCAGTCAGCTATTTTATTGGTTTCGGAAGCGTGAGATGCAATGTACATGTTAAAAGAACTCTTATTCACGCTACGGGGAACAGGTGAGGCTCGCCGACCGTACTTTAAGTCAGAGAATACCCGTGTAACAGTTCATTCTTGAAAAGATATGTACTCGGCTTGAGTGGTTCACCCTTGGAAGCACGGCCATCCCTTACGACAGGCCACTTCATCACTCACAGGCTCGCACTAAAGTGGCAGCAGATACGTTTTTTTGCCGGTTACACTCTCCTGGTCTTATAAAAAATTGCAATTTTACAATAACATCTTAGCTGTTTTCACATTTCTTTAAAACTAGCATAACTACAAATCATTCAACTTTTCATTTGTAGCTTGATTTTTTGCAAATAAATGTCTTCTGTGCGAATCGCTGGGCTCTATAACGAGAGCCCAACATCTACGCTGACCGCTTAGGCGCCATGAGTGCTTTCAACGGTTGGTCAAAGTGACTTTTTTCGTGGGCCTGAAAGCAGGCCATTGAAGACCGCACGTGCTACACGGATTGGGGCCACTAAGAGAGAGTAATCATTTATTTCGACCAGGAAAACAACAATACAATACAACATACAGCAAAAACGAACAAAATACAATCCCTGGCCGAGGAGACCACCATTATGACATAGTCGCTGGCATGGTGGCCACCTCAAAAGAAAGCAAAAAAAAAAAAAAAAAAAAAACGGAGAACAATACTTTTATAAACAATACAATTATCGATAGACACCGTTAGAATTCAATAGAACATAAGATATAAAAATAATAATTTGGGGGATTAGATAGAACGCAATATCTCTATAATTCTTTGCGGCAGACATAACAATTAACTTTGAAACAGTCAACACAGTACCTGTCAATAAGTCAATTGTTTATATATGTAGAGTAGCCCGCTATTGAATGGGTAAATATCTTCGTTAAAATGTTTTCTGAAGTTCGGTTTATTAAATGAGTCAAGTAAAAGCGGATGCAATGTTCTGCAAATTTGTGCCTGGTTCTGGGTATAATTATATTGTGCTTACATCTGGTGTTATACTCATGTTGGTCTAATATACGGGGAAAATGGAAAAAGGTAATAAAATATGCAGGGAGATCATCATGCAGCAGCCTATAATGAAACTTCAATGCCTGTAACTCATGAATGTCGAATATTTTAAGAAGATTCAAACGCTTAAATAATGGCTCAGTGTGCGCAATATAGTGACTCTTTGTGATGATGCGAATAGTTTTTTTCTGGATTTTGTTCAACCGGTCACTTTTGTATCCCCGGGCTAATATGCAGTAGTGCAAGTGAGGTAAAATGAGCGAGTTATAAATGGTGTGTGGCCAACCTAATTTAATCGCGATCTGCACCGAAAGTTTACATCTTAAAATTAAATTGGCCAGTGTTAACGCTTCGTTTCGGCCGACTGGTAAGGAGAAAAAAATTAAGGCAAGCCGCCCCCATCAATGTCGAGCAGCGCGCCATTTTGCCGGAGCAAGTGACGCATATTGTGACTATTCATATGGCGCCGCCTTACGTTACAGCTCGCGGAGAGAGAGATCAGGGCCGCGATTTCTAGATGAACAGCGGCAGTCCCAAGCCGTGCAGTGGCGCAAGATCTAAGCCTTTCATTCAAAAGTGCCGTTTAAACAAATTGATATACGTTTTGCCACGATTGAATCCGCAACAATGCTATGATATGAGTTAGAATCGCAACTATTTATACTAGCGATTATCATGCGCTCTTGTTTTGCTCACACAATAGGCGCAATTTCCGGTTTGAATAAATTAGAGTATCGCCTCCTGATTGGTCAATCGCGGACACGCCTCCAAAAAGGGCTGCTGCCTTGGTAGGCGGCCAAATCGTGCCTGGTGGTCACTTCTAAATGCTATGGTGAGCTACAGATAGAACGAAAAATTCTGTAATTTGGAGGATAGACAATTGAGTATTATATGAATCGGCAAAGCAGCGTTAGAGGCCAGGCTGGCGGTTCCCTTTAACAGAATATGTTGAGGAAGGGTATATTTTAGATGCTGCATGACTCCAACTACCTTAGATACTTTAAAAGCAATTTTATCACAGTGATTGGACCATTTCAGATGTTTATGTAGGGTCAATCCGAGAAAATCAAAGTCGTCAACGCATTCCTGCTTAGTATTTTCAATATAAAGTTCCGGTATCGTTACCCGCTTTTGTGGCATATAAAATAACATAAATTTGGTCTTTTTAATGTTTAGAGATAGTTGGTTAAGTTTAAGCCAATTGCTTACTAGAGACAGTTCGTGGTTTAACACTTCACGACTTTGGCGTACATTACTTTTTGGCGCTAGTGTACTTAGTGTGCTAGAATAGGTTGTATCGTCAGCGTAAATAATTGCACTAAATATTGAACTCGCTCTTGATATGTCGTTTATATATATTATAAATAGAAGAGGGCCAAGTATTGACCCCTGTGGTACTCCTCGGGATATCAGAAATTCTTGGGATTGAACATTGTCTATGCTTACGTACTGTTTGCGATTGTGAAAATAATTTTGTAGCAGCTTGAGCGCCACCCCGGAAACCCCATAATGCTTTAGTTTAGTTAATAGTATGTGGTGATTAATGGTGTCAAAGGCTTTTGATAAATCAAGATAGATGTTTATCGGAACATCCCCTTTATCTAGTTTATGTATGGTTCTATCAATTAATTCCAGTGTAGCTAATTGGGTTGAATGCTTTTTCCGGAGACTATACTGACCACTATTAAACAGGGTTTCGTGATCAAAGTGTCCATATATCTGATTATAGATTACTTTTTCAAAAACCTTAGATATGGCTGGCAAAATTGAAATTGGCCTATAGTTATCTATATTAGATATTTCCCCCTTCTTAAAAACCGGCACTACTTTTGCAAGTTTTAATTTATCCGGAAATATAGCAGTAGAAATTGATTGGTTAATGATGTGGGTAATTGGCTTGCTTAAATCTACTTTTAATAGCTTCAGCATTTTCATTGACATGTCATCATGCCCGGAACTAGCTTTAGGTTTCAGCTCATCAATTATTTTATTAGTGACATTAGGGTCAATTAAAGTAAACACCAGTTTGCTTTTACAGGGATCGCCTAAATAGCTAGTATAACTTTGGTTTGGGTCCTGATTGATTTTACTGGCAAGTTTAGTACCAATGGTGCTAAAAAAATCATTAAAGCCATTTGCTATAGCCGAACGGTCAGATATGGGCTTTCCATTAATATTAAAGAGCTCAGGGAATTTGTCCTTTCGGTTTGACCTACTAATAACGGATCTTATTGCTTTCCAAGTTGCCTTGATATCCCCTTTACATTTTTCGAAAGCATGATGATAATACGATCTTTTGGCCAACCGAATGCTATTTTTTAGTAGGGTTTCATACGTCTTAAAATTGGTTTTGAGAGTATCGTATTGACAGGAGGTTAGCGCTGTCATTTTAAGTTTTTTATAAAGTTTGTCCTTAAATGCTATTGACTTGATAATACCAGTGGTGATCCAGTTTGCCTTTTTGTGTTTTCTCTTATTAAATTTTACTGTCTTGCTTGGTAAACATATATCCCTAGCATGTGTAAATATATCCTCAAGGATCTCATAGTTACTGTTAGGATCGGCACATAGGTCTCTGTCTAGTTTACCTAATACGTCTGCGTTAGCAATTTGTGTTTTGAATTTCTCCACTGATTGTGCATCATTGTTTTTTTTATTAATATATGTGGGCGTTTTGTTTGAGCGTCGCACATCGATGTCTAAAGATAAGTAATACGGCAGATGGTCTCAGATAGCCTTCAATATAATGCCAGCTGTTGTATTTAATGAGCTAGATGTTAACTTACATAGAAAATTATCAATCAACGTACCCCTATTACGCGACAGTCTAGTCGGCAAGGTGATTTTTGGAAGAAAACTACAAGCTACAATGGTATCAAAGTAATCGCTAATTGCTGATTTTTCACAAATCCTTAGACGGTCTATGTTAAAATCACCTGCTAGAATGCATTCTCTATGTGGTTTACTTCTCACAAATGAAAGTATAACCTCAGTTAATTCTTGAGAAAACGTCGCATAATTTTCATTTATGTCACATGGAGGTCGATATATGCTACCTATCAACATTTTCCTGTCAGTGGGCCGTCCAGACACTTCAATAAATTGGGCTTCCCAAATGTCTGATTTTACAGGGTTTTCTATGCAGGTAAACTCATATGATTTGTGGAGATATATCAACAGGCCTCCACGCGCACTACAGTATTTACCCTGTGATATTAATACATAGTCTTCGAGTTCATACAGGCCAGTATCATCATCATCGGATAACCAGGTTTCCTGTAAACATATTGCACTTAACACCACATGACCAGCATGTAAGCCATCAAGAAACACTTTCAGTTGGTCGATCTTGGAACGAATTGAGGCAATATTTAAGCTGAGTATAGAGAACTGATGTCGGTTACGTTCAATGACATCAATAAACGCATCCACATCACAATAAGGTGAATGTTCAATAATAATTTCTTCCGTACAAACATTGGCAACATTTTTTTGTCGTAACGTCTCATTTAATGAATTCAAGTTTATGCCCCCAATATGTTTTAAAATGTCATCATCTATATCGTTACCCATGTTCTATGCATAAAACCAATTTTATATTAACAAAAATCTCCGCGAACTCAAACATCAAACAAATAAAAACATGGAACCAAACTTGCATAAATACAGTTCTGTCAATGTTCATTACGTAGGCTAACGCCGTAGGCACATCAGGGTAGCGCAAAGACAAATTATGAGAGTGACGACATTCTTGGATACTACAGGTTACAATGGGGAAAAAACCCCAAAACAAACTTTTGACTCTATGTTGTTGACTAACCGCCGGCAATAACATAAGAAATAAAATAAGCGAAAACAAGTCACTGCTGTAAAAGTTCGGTCAGGTTCATTTCCCTTCACGCTTCGACGCCGTTAATAATAGCCGACGCCTGGCCAACTACCCACTCCCGGAGAAGGCCTCCGGACACTCAGGAGGCAATGCCACGTGGGTAGCTGACTGGGACTCCTCTCTCTAGCGGGTGGAGAGAACCCCTTCGGGAGGGAGGAATACGCGTATGAGGCGCGATAATGAAACAATATAGGTGGTGGGAAGGTACTAAGGGCGCTTAAAGCAATATGCTTACATGCGCCATCTTAGATTTTTTACATTTTAGAATCAAGACTAAAGTATCTCAAAATCTATGATGCATATGTTTTTATATCGCTTTGAGTCTGTAAAACAAACATCTCAACATAAAATTGCGAGGTTTATTTTTATCGCGCGCGGACGTGGTAGCGAGCCGCGGTCGACATCACACACAAAATAGCGAACTGCGAACAGGCGCGTAGGGATATAAAGCCGGCCACCAACTTCTGCTCCGTTGAACAAAGTGCTTCTCTCCGGATAGCCCGCAGGGTGTCAGGATTTAAACTCAAGACAGAGTGTACTTATTTGACATGGAGAAGAGGTTGGTCATACAAAAAAATACGGAATATATTGCTTTAAAGAGCGGCCAACTCAGTGTGATCAACTCAATAGCTCCCTGTACCGATTTGATATCATACATCTCAGATTGGTAACCGAGCTTGTTAAAGGCTATACAGATCATTATCCCGCTGATAATCGTTGCGCATGCCTTCGAACCGAGGGAAGTGACAACCTCCCCCACGGTGATTTGTTCTGGGTCCAGCATCTCATCGTCCCTTTCTCTGACTGTTAAGGCGAGTATGTTGTTAGTGGAAATCACAGGTAAGGGATCGTTTTGCTTTTGGTTGTTGACATACAGGCCATCATTGGTGACGCGGGTCTGTATTCGCTGCGGAGCTGCGCGATCCCTGGCCGCCTGCGCCCTCTCGCTGTAGCCCCTGCGACGCTCCAGGATTTCAACCGGGTATTGTGGTGTAATCCTAAGGGTGTCCTTGCCTTTCGGCAGACGTATGCGAGAAAACTCTAGCATATATTCAATGTCCTTGTAGGAGAGTAATTTCGCCACAATTGGTCCTGGACGGGACTTGTTGGTGTTAAACGATCCCAGTCTATGACAACGCTCAAAGTGTGGTGCTCCATCGTAGCCTTTACTTATGAGCAGTTCCATTACTTTTCTTTCAGTGCTCTGAGAGCTGACCAGCGTTGTCTTCTGGCACGTTGTGGATCAGGATGTTATTCCGCATTGACCTATATTTTAAGTCAGCACACTCCTCTAACATTTGCCACTTTGGACTTCTGAGCACAACGGCAATGGCGGCCAAAAACAGTCCTTGCGACAGGGTGCTCTGACAAAAATGAGCGCTGAGTCTTTTACAAGAGTCACTGGGACTATTGGACAGATATTTTTGAATTATGAAAAGTTTTCAGTTATGTAGGTATTCATATATAGGTGACAAACACATGACATAATTGAGCTTCTGGGGATTTTTTTACGAACTCTCACGATCGCTGACTTTCTGCAAGCTGTCGGCTCTGGCCTTTAGGCCAGCTCTGGTAAGGCCATCCCTTGTCACCACACCATAGACCTTTGATGAAATTGACAAGAAACATCGCCCATGAAAACGACTCAACCACCCCCAAGGCACCTTAAGTTGAAATCGACATCTCTTGAAACCAATCTTTTTCCAGCCTGAACATGGGTCTGAACATGCTAGTCCATGAAACCATTATCATCCTCCAATATTCTCTGACGCAATAAAACCAAGCATAACCATTTCCATTTCCTCATATCTAAACAAGAAGCTTTTACCTGATAGTCCATATGAAGACCTTGAAGTGCTTTCCGTTCACACAGCTTGCTATGCACCTCGGAGAGCCAACTTGTCTTTAAAATAATCCCTTGTTGTCGAGTCGTCAGCGCCCTGGGTGTGGTATATGTGTGCCCGAGGTTCGATCGGCGGGGTCACGGTTCAGTGAACTGCACACAAGCACAGATCAAGGCGCCAGGCAGTGTGACACGCCTTTACGTCGCTAAGCCCGGGTGGGGGGGGGGGGGTGAGGTACTTAATGCCTTGCTGGGTTTGGAGGGTCCGCGGTAAACCCCCTATCCCCCCGGTCCACCTTCCATGTTAGAACCCATAAATATATTATTGTTGTAAACGTTAGGCGTGAGTAATACGTGAGCTATGCTGAAACAATGGTTCACCCTTATATGGCAGAACGCCCCCTTTTTCACCAACAAAATCCGGGTACTTTTTCGGCAACCGCTCTATGAACGCACATTTTCAAAGCCCCCCCCCCCCCCCCCAACCGGTCACAAGTTTTTAAATATAGCGGTATCTTTTCCATCATAAATGTCCGCTCTATAAGCCTGGGGTATCTTTTTCATCACAAATATTCGCTCTTAAATAAGGCACCAAGGCTCCCATGGAACCCGCCCACCAGGGTTTGTATAATAGTGTCACCCCCCCCCCTCTCCCCCCCTAGGGTCGCTGAGGCCTCGCATGACGAGCTTAGGTTGAATAACAGGTCCGTGCGCACCGATTCAATACAAAGGGTTGTGTTAAATATATATATGTATATATATCTGTGCGTGTATATATGAAAGCTGGTATGCCAAACTATAACCCATGTCTAAGTTTAGGCGGGATTATCGGGGGAGTGGGCAGCTTGTTGCGCGAGCCCCCAACCGCGCCACCACCCCCACCCCCACTCCCACGGATAACATCTCTTGTATTTCCTCTTATCTTAGTCTATTCATCTTCGTTCTCAACGAGGTAAAAACTAAATCATCCGAGGTGAGTGGTATGTCTTGGCCACCCAACGCACACATAACGTTTTTTTAACGTTTCAAAATGGTTCTCATTACGTTATAACTGTTTTAGAAACGTTCCAAGAACGTCATATGTTTTCTGGGAACTGGAGGATCCAGGAATTTGCAAAAGGAGGGGGACGACGTTGTGTTTAATATGGTGAGGCCTTGATACAATATTCAGAGAAAGGGAGGCACTTACGTGGCTCCTTATCGCCTATGGAGGCGGCGGCTTGGTTTTACCCTAACCTCTCTATCATTATCCCCGCGGTAGTTTCTTGGCTCTCAATATAAATGCCAAGAGGGACCAAATTACGACATTGTAAAATGTGCGAGAACACGGGCCATATTAGCCGCATTTGTGTGTAGATCTACAGGGTTTCATTGTCGCTGGAGGTTGCTAAGCGAAGATAAATCCTTGTGTGCACAACTGTAACCTGAAACATCGATTCATCCAAACGAAGCGAAATTTATAAATCATAACGTCACCAGCAAAGTTTGTAGCGTGAGCCGGACAACTCCCCTCCGGACAATTCCCCCCCTGTCATCCCCCCCCCCCCCGGAAAATTCCCCTCAGACAACCCCCCCCCCCCCCCAGACAATTCCCCCCTAGGACAATTCCCCCCTAGGACAAGTCCCCTCCGGACAACTCCCCCCCAGACAATTCCCCCCTAGGACAATTCCCCCCTAGGACAAGTCCCCCCCGGACAACTCCCCCCGAGACATCCCCCCCTAGGACAACTCCCCCCGGTAATTTCCTCACGAGTTCCTCCCTCCGGGCAATTGCCACGGACCCCCCCTCCATCTCCACCCCCACCCCGGACAATTCCCCTCCGAGGCAATTGCCCCCCGGACACCCCTCCCCACCCCAGACAATTCCCCTCCGAGCAATTGCCCCCGGACGATAACCACCCCCTGGAAACACATACCCACAAACAGACAGTCACCCCCACCAGAAAATACCCTCCCAGACAGCCTCGATCCCCCGTCGGAGAAACCCCCAGTCCGGGCCAATATTTTCATATGCATCTTTTATTCCACCGAAACTTAACGAGACCTCAATGTGTAATTTAGACTTAACTGATTTTAATATAGATTCGAAATATTGCACGACTTCCTGTAGTATTTGCGCAGCAAAGACCTCCTCAGACCTCCCACCCCTTGAGATCCGCAGGGTCTCTCTAATACGTCCAAATGTTCAAATGATTTATTCCGGGTTAACTCAGCGTAAGGCTATGGAGGGCCAGGGCTTATTGTGAGCTTGTTGGGACCGCACTTCTCAGTGTATATGAAAGAATCTACAATGCAACCTAACGGGTTATAGAACAGACAGCCCCACGCTCCTTCACACGCTCAGCACACTGTTGGTGGTCCGGAGTTGCGGTTTGACCGGTGGGTATTGTTTGGGGGGAAGGGGGCGAGGCTTTTCCATTTGGAGAGACGTGGGTGGCAATGTCCGAAATTGTCTCAAGGGTGGTTGTCTGGAGGGGAATTGTCCGTGGGGGGGGGGGAGTTGTGCGGGGAAAAGTTGTCCGCGGGGGAGTTGTCCGGGGAGGGAGTTTTATCCGGAGAGGGACTTGTCCTAGGGGGGAATTGTCCGGGGGGAATTGTCGGGAGGGAGTTACCCAGGCGGGTGTCCGGGGTGGGGGGGTTGTCTGGGGGTGGGAATGGTCCGGGGAGGGGGCAAATGTCCAGGGTGGGAGTTGTCCTAGAACCGTTTGTAGCGTGCCGAGGGGTGTAAGTGGCCAAATTCCACTGCTGCCACCAAACTTGTAGGGTACCGGTTGTATAGTTTTGGGTAAAATGTCAGGAAGGGGCATTTTATGCCGCGATATAGGCATTCTTGGTTTAACCCAGCAATAAGGCAATACTAAAGTAGGTACAGTTCGAATGATTTATTCCGGGTTAGCTCGATCAATCACTGCCACCACCTACAAATGTATGATAAATCTCTCCATGTTACTTGAATATATATATGCAATATTATCCCCAAGTTAATTCTCCATATTCCATTGCTGATTCTTCTAAATATAGCTCCACACATATCTTTTTTGATCTAGACCCTCTTATAAAAGAATATAGAAAAGAAGTGCGCCTGCGAAGTGCAAGGAATAAAGAGAAAAGAGGTGCGCGGGCGAAGTGCTAAGAGAGAGAAAGAGGTGCGCGGGCGCTGCGCTGTCCCCCCCCCCCCCCCCCCCCCGCCGCACTCCAACTGGCCCTCTGGCTGTGATGCAGGGCCTTTTATACCCCCATCCCAGGGACGCTAACTCCGGTGACGCCACCCGCTATATTGACCAATGAGCGATAATGAAAGCAACTGTATTTATACGCTTAAAAATAGGGCCAAAATTTTCATCATTATCCTTCAAACTACAGGGGAATCTTGCTGAACAACTTGCATAAAGAGATAACTAAACCATTCATAAATATACTGGCGATAAATACTCAAATCCTCTAAATCTTCTTTCTCCCAAACTTGTTCCAACTGCTTTACTGTCCTGGGTTGAGTTGCGGAGCACGATCGACCGCCGCGAACAATTAGTTGCGGGCATATCCACTAAATAATTAACCCTAATTTGGAAATAACAGCCCACTCTAAATAGTGTAAGATATTGATAAATAAAGGATAATTATTAGGCATCGACATTTACGGGTTATCCCCACGTATTTCAGAAGAATCGTCGTCCAGAGTTGAATATTATGATGCGGAACTACTCTCGCTGAGGCGGTCGATCGTGGTCGATCGCGCTTCGCAACTCAACCCTGGCGGATGTTTACTACCCAATCTCACCCACGCGCCGCCTGCCGTCCCACTTCTTCGTACTATTACGCTAGTTCCCATATGCCGGGCTATTTATCATGCCGCTAGTTCCCCTATGAAAATTCGCTACGCATGTATCCCTAATTATCTATTGTCTTCAAATAACAGACATTAAGGAAACAATTGTTGCCACAAGTTTGCCTCCGTGACGAATGCGATCACAGAGCATGGCAACAGCCGCTTGTCATTTCAATACTTTGGTTTTCCACAGTACTATGGTATTTACCATGGCAGACCACAATGAACCATGATTTACCAAGGTACACCACAGTGCATACCATGGTTACCATGAATGTACTATTGTATACCATGATTTTCCATGATATGTACCAAGGTATACCTATGTACCATAGTACATCGCAATGTACTATGGTTTACTATGGTATACCCTAGTACATGTGCATACCATGGTGTACCATGCATGTACTATGATATACCATGGTATATATCATAGTACGCCGCTATGTACCATGGTTTACCATGGTTTACCATGGCACACTCTGGTACATACCATGGTGTACCATGAAATGTACTATGGTATACCATGGTAAACTTTTCCTGGGAGAATACCGGCCCAGAGAATACTGGACTAGAGAATAATGGACCAGAGAATAATGGACCAGAGAATACTGGACCAGAGTACTGGACCAGAGAATACTGGACCAGAGAATACTGGACCAGAGAATACTGGACCAGAGAATACTGGACCAGAGAATACTGGACCAGAGAATACTGGACCAGAGAATACTGGACCAGAGAATACTGGACCAGAGAATACTGGACCAGAGAATACTGGACCAGAGAATACTGGACCAGAGAATACTGGACCAGAGAATACTGGACCAGAGAATACTGGACCAGTGAATACTGGACCAGAGAATACTGGACCAGAGAATAATGGACCAGAGAATACTGGACCAGAGAATACTGGACCAGAGAATACTGGACCAGAGAATACTGGACCAGAGAATACTGGACCAGAGAATACAGACCCAGAGAGAATGTACCATGGTTTACCATGGTTTACCATGGTATACTCTGGTACATACCATGAAATGTACTATGGCATACCATGGTAAACTTTTCTTGGGAGAATACGGGCCGAGAGAATACCGGCCCAGAGAATACTGGCCCAGAGAATAGCGGCCCAGAGAATACTGGACCAGAGAATACTGGCCCAGAGAATACTGGACCAGAGAATACTGGACCAGAGAATACTGGCCCAGAGAATACTGGCCCAGAGAATACTGGACCAGAGAATACAGACCCAGAGAATACTGGCCCAGAGAATAATGGACCAGAGAATACTGGACCAGAGAATACTGGCCCAGAGAATACTGGACCAGAGAATACTGGACCAGAGAATACTGGACCAGAGAATACTGGCCCAGAGAATACTGGACCAGAGAATACTGGCCCAGAGAATAATGGACCAGAGAATACTGGACCAGAGAATACAGACCCAGAGAGAATGTACCATGGTTTACCATGGTTTACCATGGTATACTCTGGTACATACCATGAAATGTACTATGGCATACCATGGTAAACTTTTCTTGGGAGAATACGGGCCGAGAGAATACCGGCCCAGAGAATACTGGCCCAGAGAATAGCGGCCCAGAGAATACTGGACCAGAGAATACTGGCCCAGAGAATACTGGACCAGAGAATACAGACCCAGAGAATACTGGCCCAGAGAATAATGGACCAGAGAATACTGGACCAGAGAATACAGACCCAGAGAGAATGTACCATGGTTTACCATGGTTTACCATGGTATACTCTGGTACATACCATGGTGTACCATGAAATGTACTATGGCATACCATGGTAAACTCTTCTTGGGAGAATACGGGCCGAGAGAATACCGGCCCAGAGAATACTGGACCAGAGAATACTGGACCAGAGAATACTGGACCAGCAAATAATGGACCAGAGAATACTGGACCAGAGAATACAGGCCCCAGAGAATACTGGACCAGAGCATACTGGACCAGAGAATAATGGACCAGAGAATACTGGACCAGAGTACTGGACCAGAGAATACAGACCCAGAGAATACTGGCCCAGAGAATAATGGACCAGAGAATACTGGACCAGAGAATACAGACCCAGAGAATACTGGACCAGAGAATACGGGCCTCAGAGAATACTGGACCAAAGAATACTGGACCAAAGAATAATGGACCAGAGAATACTCGACAAGAGTACTGGACCAGAGAATACTGGACCAAAGAATACTGGACCAGAGTACTGGACCAGAGTACTGGAGCAGAGAATACTGGACCAGAGAATACTGGCCCAGAGAATACTGAACCAGAGAATACTGGACCAGAGAATACTGGACCAGAGAATACTGGACCAGAGAATACTGGCCCAGAGAATAATGGACCAGAGAATAATGGACCAGAGAATACTGGACCAGAGAATACTGGACCAGAGAATACTGGACCAGAGAATACTGGCCCAGAGAATAATGGACCAGAGAATAATGGACCAGAGAATACTGGACCAGAGAATACAGACCCAGAGAGAATGTACCATGGTTTACCATGGTTTACCATGGTATACTCTGGTACATACCATGGTGTACCATGAAATGTACTATGGCATACCATGGTAAACTTTTCTTGGGAGAATACGGGCCGAGAGAATACCGGCCCAGAGAATACTGGCCCAGATAATACTGGCCCAGAGAATAATGGACCAGAGAATACTGGACCAGCAAATAATGGACCAGAGAATACTGGACCAGAGAATACAGACCCAGAGAATACTGGCCCAGAGAATACTGGACCAGAGTATACTGGACCAGAGAATAATGGACCAGAGAATACTGGACCAGAGAATACAGACCCAGAGAATACTGGCCCAGAGAATAATGGACCAGAGAATACTGGACCAGAGAATACAGACCCAGAGAATACTGGACCAGAGAATACGGGCCTCAGAGAATACTGGACCAAAGAATACTGGACCAAAGAATAATGGACCAGAGAATACTGGACAAGAGTACTGGACCAGAGAATACTGGACCAAAGAATACTGGACCAGAGTACTGGACCAGAGTACTGGAGCAGAGAATACTGGACCAGAGAATACTGGCCCAGAGAATACTGAACCAAAGAATACTGGGACAGAGAATACTGGACCAGAGAATACTGGACCAGAGTACTGGACCAGAGTACTGGAGCAGAGAATACTGGACCAGAGAATACTGGCCCAGAGAATACTGAACCAGAGAATACTGGACCAGAGAATACTGGACCAGAGAATACTGGACCAGAGAATACTGGACCAAAAAATACAGGCCCAGAGAATACTAGACCAGAGAATACTGGACAAGAGAATACTGGACCAGAGAATACTGGACCAGAGAATACTGGACCAGAGAATACTGGACCAGAGAATACTGGACCAGAGAATACTGGACCAGAGAATACTGGACCAAAAAATACAGGCCCAGAGAATACTAGACCAGAGAATACTGGACCAGAGAATACTGGACCAGAGAATACTGGACCAAAAAATACAGGCCCAGAGAATACTAGACCAGAGAATACTGGACCAGAGAATACTAGACCAGAGAATACTGGACCAGAGAATACTGGACCAGAGAATACTAGACCAGAGAATATTGGACCAGAGAATACTGGACCAGAGAATACAGGCCCAGAGAATATTGGACCAGAGAATACTGGACCAGAGAATACTGGACCAGAGAATTTCGGACTAGAGAATACTGGACCAGAGAATACTGGACCAGAGAATACAGGCCCAGAGAATACTGGACCAGAGAATTCTGGACTAGAGAATACTGGACCAGAGAATACAGGCCCATATAGTCAGTGTTGTCAGAAATCGGTGGGTAGTCAGGGTTGTCTGAAATCGGTGGGTAGTCAGGGTTGTCTGAAATCGGTGGGTAGTCAGGGTTGTCTGAAATCGGTGGGTAATCAGGGTTGTCTGAAATCTGTGGGTAGTCAGGGTTGTCTGAAATCTGTGGGTAGTCAGGGTTGTCTGAAATCGGTGGGTAGTCAGGGTTGTCTGAAATCTGTGGGTAGTCCGGGCTGCCATGACGAGACTTTTTATTCATCCATTAGGCGGAGTCCGCTAAAAGTGAGTGGAAACTCAACTTATTGCGAACAAATAATTAGAGTGACTCCTTTCAATCTAAATTTTCGTGACGATCATGATACTATTCATTTCAACAACAATTAGAGAAAAAGAACAAAACAATTAAGTAGTTTTGTTTGAACATAAGTAAATTAGGCTGTGGACGTACGACGGGTGCGAACTCTCAGGCCTGCATCGATGGTTGCCATCTCCCCCACGTTCAAATTTCTGCATTATAGGCGCTGTAGTCTCTCTCGCCTCCGTCAGGGCGTCGCTCGCGATAGTGCTGAAACCATACATAGGAATAGCTGTCACAAGACACTGCGGCCAGATCTATGCACACATGTGAGAGTGCTGAAAACACACATAGGAATAACCGTCACAAGACACTAAGGCCAGACCTATACACACAAGTGAGGGTAAAGTCAAAAATTAGGGCGACCCCATCAATACTGTCGGTTTCCATGGCGACGAAAGTCCCGAATATAAAAGATACAGTTTTTACTCTTTCCCATTTTGGTGCAGATACAATCCACGTAGCTGAACGCTACTTGGTACAGACCTCCTACGGGTCGGCCTCATATAGTATGTGCAAGACGAATGCAATCGCACCGTTACTTTTTGCTTCCATGGCAACGTAATAATGGCCTAATGGTAAAAGATAGGACATTTAAAAAATCACCAATGTGTCAAAAACATAGAAACCTATAAGCCACGCAACTCATCTTTGACGCAAAAATTACGTAACGTAATATCTCAAAACTGAGAGCTGTCTTTCAGCGCCCTCGGTCAAGGGTCAAGGTCGTGACCTTGACTATTAAAAATGTCGAGTGCTCGGTGGTGGCTCGAAAACTAAAAGACATCTGAGCACCAAACTTTCCCTGGTGGATTGAAGTGATGTAGCTTATGCCAAATCCAATTTCAGCTTGAAATTGAAATTTCAATTTTTAAGCTATCGCCCTAAAATATTTACCACATTCTGGGGCATAAATTAGAGCCTTATCTTCAAAATTTCACTACAACCGGACTAGCGGTTATGACGTAACGGGTCATTTCAATTTAAAAGTAACGAAATTTACGGTGCCCTCAATATTGACCGTACAAACTTGAAAATGGTTTAGAACACTGAGGAATTGTATTGCCCGTCAGGAAAAAATATGGTTAAAATTCGCCGTGTTAACACTTTGCGTAAATCGACTAAAATACCATTGCAATGGTAAACTATATGGCGTTTCCGTTCGCCTAACGCGACCTTCCTCCCGCCACCTCCCGCCGCCCCCACCCCGGCCTTCTCCATGCCCACCAATACACACACGCATTTTGGCTTTGATGCGCTTCACTGGCGCACACTCCTGCCCTTATCCACACCCACCCCCTACCTTACACCCCTACCCTGTGTATTGCTGACCGGTCCGCTGCCGTTCTGCTGCTTGCTGCATGGTGCTCTTACCGTGCCCCCGCGCAGGCCCCAACTGAGGTCGAGTCATGCGTCATCAGACGTCCATTTGAGCCATAAGCTCTCAGCCTCCAAGGTGACTTGCCTTGTTCTAATTTAAATCCTCTGCTGTATCTTATATCGGCATAAGAGGGAAGCTTTGATCTTCACTATGCTCGACGTACCAAGGTATGGCCTCAAACGTATAGTCTGTAACTGTATTAAATCAGAAGAAATACCTATCTGAAGGTCTGTGCGCCAGGGTTCCGTGTTAAACCCTCGGTATTACATGAATTAGCAGTTGCGCTTGGTAGCTTTGTTTTTGGGGCACGTATTGGAGACATAAGATGCGGCGGCATACTCCGAGCTTCTAGCTGACGACATAGCCATATGTGCTCTAACGAATTCTGCCTTGCAGGCACTGGTAAGCGTCTTCGAAAACTGCAGCCGAAGGTGGCAATTTAAATATAATCCAACCGAGTCGAAGGTAATGCAAAAAATGCATGTCAGATTGCGCTATATAACGAGCGTGTGGAAGAAGTCCAGGTATACAAACATGTAGGAATTCACCTCGATATCAATTGTTCCTTGAACACAAAGAACGCCGGCATGAGTTGTCTCACAGCTTTGAAACTGTCTGGTGTGTTTGTCATTCCGAATTATGGAATTCTCTTACCCACGACCATCTAGCGAAACTTGAAATGGCCCACAATAGTGCTATACGATATACTGAACATTTTCCAAAGTGTTCTAGTGCGACCATTACCCGCAGTATGGTTGATCAAATGTCTCTTGTGCAAGAAATTGATAAAAAGAAGCTAACAGTTCTTGGTACATGATGTCGGCTCAAAAATACAACATTAGCGACACGCATATTTGTGGAGAAACATTTGAGAAAGTGTATTAGTGTTTCCAGATTCCATAAATGTCAGGTTTGTGGTGAAGTATTAAAATATAAGGTTATAAATGAACTCGAAACGGTGAGCTTTTCGGAGTCTGCTGTCAGAAGTTGCTTACCTTGTGTTTATTATAGATATATACAAGAGGACCCCCCCCCCCCATGATTCAAGTGCCTGTGGATATAAACAAGAGGCCAGACCAACTCACCTTGGATTTGTAACGCATAGGTCGCTCCCTTGCTTTAAATGCAATAATGATAACAGCGACAGTAAGCACGGCAACAATGATCCACGACATTCTCACGTAGTCTATGGCGCTACAAATATGAACAATAAGATTATAGTAAATACGGATATCAAGATAATAAATGTCTTACCAGTGAAAAGAGTAAATATATCGGTTAGTAGACGCTTCAAAGCCACTAGTCTTGTCCTCAGTTGACAGCGCCTTTTTATTTTATTGATATAAATATACCCGGGCTAACAAAGCAATGCACCCATAATTTTGTCTCTAAATTACTCTATAGTCACTTTTGAATAAAGGGTCTCTCCTGTCTGCACCCGACGGTACCTTCTCATTGCACGGGTACAATACCTTTACCTGACACAATTGATAGGGGTGGGGGGGGGATGATCAGTGAAGTACGAAAAGGCTATCCAGAACAAATGATGACAAATGACTACCTGTAGCATACTGAACTCACGACAGGAAGACATCGCCGTCTGTCCGCCACTCTACCCACCTTCTCAAATGATATAGTCATGACAACGAGCGATTCAAAAGAAGGGCGGTTGTCGCATAACTGCACATATCTAGCTCGAGACCCTCCCACCACACACCGTAGGCTGCAGGCAGACTGATCGGTCAAGGGTTGGGGCAATTCTAAGGGACGGACAAAGTAGTTACCAATGACGATAATCAGTGTGTGAAACAAACTCTAAGTTGTGCAAGACCGGCCAGTCGTGTAAGGTAGTAAGTACACTCGACCGGCTGTGGTATCACTAGACCTGATGAGGGCATGCAGAGTGAAGATCCCTCCCCCTCACAATACACACAACAAAACACTTAATTTTTTATTTTATTTTTATTTCATTGAAATATACTAAATACAATCACAAGACAAAGATAATACATCATTTAAACATCACTAAACAATAGGAAAAGAAAAAAAAAGTGTTACAAAAACAGTACAAAAGACAACAACATCAAAGGATTAATCTCTTCCAGATAAGTTCATACAAAACAGCCAATTTAGATTATTTATTTACTTATTTATTTATCTGTCTGCGGAAATCTAGATTGATATAATCTTTCGTAAACCTGATGAAACCTTCAAATATTAATTTCTCCCCCTTATCCCTCTTCTTTTGAATGAACCTTTTGGCGGTCACCAGAGTGATATTTACGTAATCGGTAGCTTCAATGGACCCATAGAATATCAGACCAAGAGAGGAAGCTTTTGTTTCCAATACCTTTTTCTTTCATTTTGTTAAATGGCAGGAGCACATTTAAATCATCGAACAGGTCTTTTATTTTGTGTATACCGGCCTTATATAAATCTGGACAAAAGAACGTTTTTAATTTCAAATTTCTATTATACCAAACACTTTGATCTATAATATTTCCCCTAGGTTCTGTAACATTGACCATGCCCTCATTATTTCAAGATAAAACGAATCTATTTCTTTCAAAACAAAACACAAAACACTTAAGCCATTCCCTGCATTATGGGGGCAAACAGTTGTGATTTGACAAACAACATTATCTCTTGATTTTCTCATAGTCACTTTGGACCCTCTTTTTTTCCCCAGAATTAACATTCGGTTTTGGCGCCTTTGGACGCTTGCCCTCTTTCACAAAGCGCCACATTCCTTCCCACTATGCGAGAGGATAATCGAGATATGGCAAACGATCCGAATGGAATGTCTGCATGGCGTGCCCTTTGAATGATTGTACACTGCCAATTCCAGCCAGTCCAACGCAGTGCATGTGTGCGTATGTTTGGGGAATTCTCAGGCCTGTGATTGATCCCTTCCAAATATTTCACAACTTTTTTTAGATTCTCCCTACTTTCCTACAACTTTGTGTAGGTTCTCCCTACTTTTCTACTTTCTTTCACTATTTTTTTGTTTAGGTTCTCCCTACTTTTCTACTTTCTTTCACTACTTTTTCACTTTTTTGTTTTTAAGATTTGACCAGATGACATACAAGGCACCCATTGTTTGAAGCAAATCGGGTACATAAGTATCACGCCAGAAGGGTTTGATTGACGCTCGATGACCTATGACACTGGGTATTGGAATGCATGTTATCTGGCCTGGTATCAAAGTGATAAGTGATTCACCCTGTAGTAACGGTAACAGTCATCTCTGTAAGGAAACACGCAGAATTTTCACCAGAATGCCCTACTTTTGTTCCTGGGGTCCCTACTTGTCCCTAGTTTGCAGGCACAATTAGCGCTATTTTATCCTTACTGGTTTGTGAGAGGTCAATCACAGGCCTGGATTCTGCTCAGTATATGTCAAGTGCTTTGTGCTCATTATTCTATATATATATAGCTGCATTGCGGGAAGGCCAATACTCATCAATATTCATCTTCATGAAGGCGGGAAAGCCGGGCTTGTTGTCAGGGATGCGAGACAATAGCTTGAATAGGTTTAGGCAGCTCGTTCACGCACCAGATTTTTTATTAAAAATAAACGCTTGGCCCTACTAAAACAGTGTATCCGATAGAGCTTATAGTGCTTATAGACCGGCCGGTCTAGTGTCTCAGCATTAACACTCGACAGACTAGTCGAATACTCGACTCAACTCGAGCGTTAGTGTCGAACACTGCGATAATAATTATAATGATAATTAAAATGACCAATTGTAACAATAATTATAACGACAAAGTATAATGAAAATTACGATGACATGTATAAGGTTTATTTCTTATTGTAGGCACCAGGCCCATGGTACAACATAGAAACATTTAATTTGCAACAAAGCACAACATTTTTACAACAAAAAACCCCCAAAAATATAATGTGAACTATCTCAACGTAAATACCTTTCTTCGTACAGTTTAGCTGCACATTTAACAAATATGGCTAGGTTATAAAGTTTTTCTTTATCATCAGAAAACATTAAATTGCAAACGTCTACAAGGTTACCATGGTTACCATGAATGTACTATGGTACACCATGATTTTCCATGATATGTACCATGGTATGTACCATAGTACACCGCAATGTACCATGGATTACTCCGGTAAATACATGATGTACCATGAATGTACCATGACATACCATGGTATGCACTATGGTATATACCATACTACACGGCTATGTCTCATGGTTTACCATGGTGTATTATGAAATGTACTATGGTATATCATGGTAAACTTTTCCTGGGAGAATACTGGACCAGAGTATACTGACCCAGAGAATACTGGACCAGAGAATACTGGCCCAGAGAATACTGGACCAGAGAATACTGGACCAGAGTATACTGGACCAGAGAATACCGGCCCAGAGAATACTGGACCAGAGAATACTGGACCAGAGAATACTGAACCAGAGAATAATAGACCAGAGAATACTGGACCAGAGAATACCGGCCCAGAGAATACTGGACCAGAGAATACTGGACCAGAGAATACGGGCCCAGAGAATACTGGCCCAGAGAATACTGGACCAGAGAATACTGGCCCAGAGAATACTGGACCAGAGAATACTGGACCAGAGAATACTGGACCAGAGAATACGGGCCCAGAGAATACTGGACCAGAGAATACTGGACCAGAGTATACTGGACCAGAGAATACCGGCCCAGAGAATACTGGACCAGAGAATACTGGACCAGAGAATACTGAACCAGAGAATAATGGACCAGAGAATACTGGACCAGAGAATACTGGACCAGAGAATACTGGACCAGAGAATACTGGACCAGAGAATACTGGACCAGAGAATACTGGACCAGAGAATAATGGACCAGAGTACGGGACCAGAGAGTACTGGACCAGAGAATACAGGCCCAGAGAAAACTGGACCAGAGAATACCGGCCCAGAGAATACTGGACCAGAGAATACTGAACCAGAGAATACTGGCCCAGAGAATACTGGCCCAGAGAATACTGGCCCAGAGAATACTGGACCAGAGAATACTGGACCAGAGAATAGTGGACCAGAGAATACGGGCCCAGAGAATACTGGACCAGAGAATATTGTCCCAGAGAATACGGGCCCAGAGAATACTGGACCAGAGAATACGGGCCCAGAGAATACTGGCCCAGAGAATACTGGACCAGAGAATACTGGCCCAGAGAATACTGGACCAGAGAATACTGGACCAGAGAATACTGGACCAGAGAATACGGGCCCAGAGAATACTGGCCCAGAGAATACTGGACCAGAGAATACTGGACCAGAGAATACTGGACCAGAGAATACTGGACCAGAGCATACGGGCCCAGAGAACACTAGACCAGAGAATACTGGCCCAGAGAATACGGGGCCAGAGAATACAGGCCCAGATAGTCAGGGTTGTCAGTGATCGGTGGGTAGTCAGGGTTGTCACAAATCGGTGGGTAGTCAGGGCTACCATGACGACACTTGTCACTCATTCACTAGGCGGCGTCCGCTAAAAGTGAGTGGAAACTCAACTTATTGCGAACAAATAATTAGAATGACTCCTTTCAATCTTAATTTTCGTGACGATCATGATACTATTCATTTCAACAACAATTAAAGAAAAAGAACAACGAAAAACAATTAAGTAGCAAAATATTTTGCTTAAACATAAGTAGTAAATTAGGCTGTGGACGTACGACGGGTGCGAGCTCTCAGGCCTGCATCGATGGTTGCCATCGCCCCCACGTTCACGTTGACTGCGTCAACGCGCTCGTAGGTTCTCTCGTATCCATCAGGGCGTCGCGTGTGGGAGTACTGAAAACATACATAGCAATAGCTGTCACAAGACACTGCGGCCAGATCTATGCACACACGTGTGAAAGTACTGAAAACGCACATAGGAATAGGGCTGTACAGTTCTCGCGGGTTCTGTTTCCGGTTTAGGTCTTTTGGGGACCAACAAAAAAACACGTGCTCTTAGAACGAGTGCGCATCACGCTGGTGCCTTGCTGCAACTGCGAGACGCGCACTCATTGTAGTCAACGTTTTAGTGTTGGGAACCGGCCAGCTGCGCTGTTTGTTCGTAAAGAATCGAGTGGGTGTGAAACTCTTTTTTGTTTCCTTTGGTCCAGGCACTGTTAACTATAAAATCATAATATAGTTAAAGACAAGACACTTATCTCTCCATAATGCATGTGGTACGTTCGATGAAACCGTTGAAAGCGTTGTATTTTGAGCCAAATCATCGATGTTTACAGTTCTACGACAAAAGGAGCACCATTGTCCTCACCCGCTCAGTCCATATAAGGAGCGTTGTTACGTAACCATAGATACCGCGCGCAGACACGCGCGTTATGATGATTATTACGTCATACGACATGGAAAACCCCGCGCAGCACATCATATCGCCTGACGCTGACAGTCACTCATGAGACAACCGCATTCTGGTGTATCAACTGCCTAACCGCTCATACATTACATAAATTTCCTCGGATGGTTATAATTCGGATATGCACAGAACTTCAGTGGTTAGTTGTGCTTCCAAGGACAGCTTTAGCCGATCTTGTGTATGAGGCGAGTGAAGGCAAACAACCGGAAGGTAGGCAACACGTACAGGCCGTTGATGCTAGGCATTGACGCAGAACATAGGTATCCCCGTCTCGTGGGGTCCCGATAAGATCCCGAAGTGACTGTACAGCCCTATAGCTGTCACAAGACACTGCGACCAGATCTATGCACACCCGTGTGAGAGTACTGAAAACACACATAGGAATAGCTGTCACAAGACACTGCGGCCAGATCTATGCATACCCGTGTGAGAGTACTGAAAACACACGTAGGAATAGCTGTCACAAGACACTGCGGCCAGATCTATGCACACCCGTTTGAGAGTATTGAAAACACACATAGGATATAGCTGTCACAAGACACTGCGGCCAGATCTATGCACACACGTGTGAAAGTACTGAAAACACACATAAGAATAGCTGTCACAAGACACTGCGGCCAGATCTATGCACACCCGTGTGAGAGTAGTGAAGACACACATAGGAGTAGCTGTCACAAGACACTGCGGCCAGATCTATGCACACCCGTGTGAGAGTACTGAAAACACACATAGTAATAGCTGTCACAAGACACTGCGACCAGATCTATGCACACGTGTGAGAGTGCTGAAAACGCACATAGGAATAGCTGTCACAAGACACTGCGGCCAGATCTATGCACACACTTACACACGTGACCTAAAATAAGGTTTCACTTTTCGTTCCGTCTTAACTGGTTAAACTTTCGCACGCTAGGAGAGAAGCGATCTTATTATTGACTATTGAGGTGGCATGATTTCCTTGAAAACTATCTCTCAGGGTTTTGGGATATAAATTTGATTTAACACACTGAGATTAATTTCAATTTCTTCTATCATGATTAGGGGGCGTCTCTGGTGTAGTGGCTAGCGCACTAGACCTCAGATCAATAGGTCCTGCGGCCTCCCTGGTGTAGTGGTTAGCCCACTAGACCGCAGATCAATAGGTCCTGGGTTCGAATCCGGGCTCGGGCACCTAATCTGGGGCATGTTTCATTCCTTCATCCTAAATCGTCCCGGGAGGTTCCTTGGCCCAATTTAGCCTTCATGTGCACAAAAGCGGCCTAAAACACCAACATTTCATTTCGATCATCATTGGGGCAATATACTTACATGCGCCATCTTAGATTTTTTACATTTTAGAATCAAGACTAAAAGTATCTCGAAAATCATGATGTTTTATATCTCTTTGAGTCTGTAAAACAAACATTTCAACATAAAACTGCGCGGTTCTTTTATATCGCGCGCGGACGTGATAGCGAGCCGCGGTCGACATCACACACAAAATACCGAACGGCGAACAGGTGCACAGGGATACTTACTTACAGGGATACTTACTTACAGGTGCACTGATTTTACTTATTTGACATGGAGAAGAAAATTAAAAATTACGGAATATATTGCTTTAATTAGGCTTGAGTCACACGATATCGAAGAAGGTGAATTGTATCAATAACGATCCCGCAAAATTACCAACAGATAATGGCGAATCTACAGGGATTATAGGATGTTCGAACGAACCATTGCCCGCAGTATTGTTAATCAAATGTCTCTTGTGCAAGAACTTGATAAAAAGAAGCTAACAGTTCTTGGTAGATGATGTCGGCTCAAAAATAATACCACATTAGGGAAACGCATATTTGTGGAGCGTCTTTACCAATTCCAGGGCCCAGGGCCAAAGTTTAGGTATATCAGGTATATCATGGAAATCCTGAAGAGATATGACCTTGAAGGAATTGTTTTAGGTTCATGGATAACAGCATCTTTCCCCAAAAAAGGCGACTGAAAAAAACTGACAAGAACGGCCGCGCGGCACTGGTCAGAACTAATCTTGACCACCAAATTGTCCCACGAGAAGTACAGTCTTCGCGTAAACGCTATATGTACTTTAAAGTCCATCTCTTATGTCCTATGTTTCTTTGCATATATTTGATCTATTTGCACTATATTAACGAAATTCCATACGCACTGAATTTATTCGCCATGAATATTACCAATATTAGTAATTTTATCACATACCTATCCAAAAAAGTAGAAGATAGACAAGGGCAATTTTTTCATTGATTCGTGACGTCACAAGATGAACCGGTTTCGTTGCGCAATAGGGCTATACAGTTCTCGAGATCGGGCCGCGAGACTTCAGTTTTGGGGACAAACAAACACACGTGCTCTATGTTGAAGTATAGGCAGCTATAAGTCAATTTCTTTCCAGGTTTATTCTAAAGACTATGGGTACCATTTCATTAAACATGGCTATGGAAGATATACGTTAAAATATTTGGAGGCGATGAAGCGCAAAACTTTGGGAATATACAAGGAAAAATCAGTCTTCAAAAAAAACGAAAGCTAAAAATGACGTTGTAAATTTAGCCCTGCACCCGGACTTTCGCAAGTTCACCAAACAGCGAGTGACGTCACAGAGTTTCGCGTGCCTCCGCGGTAACAAAAATGGCGAGAGCAAATGATCGACTTAACCATTCCGCTGTCAAAATATGCAGTGCATGGAGTAACAACACACGGGTGCGTCATTAAACCACATGCTAAAGATAAAATAAGACCAGTTGGAGGTCTTCGTATCACTTTTGGATCACGAAAAGACCGAGTTTTTCTTCATTTTTGTTACTTTTCTGTTTGAAGTGTTGCGCCAACGTTGTCACCGGGGAGAATCCGTGTAACGTCATAATGCCTCGTTTTCGTAGGAAATGCAAAAAAACGTTAGTTTCTCAGTCATATAGTCCCTTCGTAACAAATAGTCGTCATTGTGATGGCTCAAACAAATAAAAAATATGTCATCTATCCGTTTTGTGAAGCTAAATTTCTTAAATATTCTTAATCATAACGCTAGGACTTCCGCAATGGACCCACCCCTCGGCGCCTGGCTTTTGCGCAGGTAGTCTGGTTCCCAGTCTCTCTCTTTGCGTAACATACAGGTCACGCGTAAACCGGAAGTCTAAGCGAACGAGACTTTATTGCCCTATATGGTAAAAGCGTTTTTTGAGCATGGCGTCTACAGGATGGTCAGCGTCCGTCCGCATCGAACGGGATGCAGCGATACGCGCACGATTATTTGGAATTAATGATATTGAGGGTGAGAAAGAAGAAGTGGAGGAATTCAGGCAACCGGAGCATTCTGCCGCCGTGCGTATCGCTTCGAGCCACCTCGACTGAAGCAAAGAACTTGATAAATTCTTTGACTGAAGACAGATTATTAAGGGACTGTAAACTTTGAAAACCTCGAAACGCCCTTCGCAAAACAGTATTTTCGGAAGAAGTGCAAGACGTTTCATTCATAAAAAGCGAGGCTTATTATATCATGAGATCTAGATTAAAAACCTGCAAATATGCCTTGTAATCATATAAAACTTTAATTAGGCGACCAGCAGACAAATTGGTGCAAAATCTGCTAAGTTGTTTGTCCCAATCGGACACCATAACGTTCGGGTGTCCACAAGTATTACTATAAAAAGTACGCGATGAAGCGTATTACCAGATGTACGCTGTGTGCTTTTAAAACGAGGCCCATGCGATAAATGCCGCCATCCCTCCGTTTTGATGTGCATGAACAACTTAGTACATACATTTCATTTAACCCTGGATCTGGATTCTATGTCTACGATTCGACGGACATCCCCGCGACGGCCCGTCCACTAGTGTAGCCTAGTCCACCCTTTCCATTTTTAGGAAGAAACGTAGCCAGTATGCTGGCAACACACTGGCAGTGGCACTGGCCACTGCAGCTGTTTGTTTTCTGTCAGTGTCACGAATGTTGCTCTAACCAACAATAACACACCTCTAACTAGCCCCATGTGACGTTACTAGGCCTGTCTCTTACTTATCACGGTGTTGAGAATCTGCGCATGCGCGCATGTCGTCAAAACAACACCATGCGCTTGGTGGCGCTTCATCTGTTCATACACCCAGCCATTGACACGCAATAAGCGAAACGCCACCTGGCAAAAGCCGCTGGCGAAGAATGACCAAATACGAAATGGCGCGATAAACAACAAGAAAGTCTCATTTTAACCGACTTGATAGTAATGCGATACTTTGTTGGTTCATATGCATGTGGGTTTTATGGTAAATATGAAGTTTAGGTATCATAGTACAAAATGACGATCTGATCCTCCTAATGGCTATACTGAGCTAACACCCGGAGGCATGGCTCCTCTACCTCTGATCCTTCTAATGGCTCGACTGGGGTCACACCCGTAGACATGGCTCCTCTAACTCTGATCCTCCTAATGGCTAGACTGGGGTCACACCCGGAGGCATGGCTCCTCTACCTTTGATCCTCCTAATGGCTAGACTGGGGTTACACCCAGAGGCATGGCTCCTCTACCTCTGATCCTCTTAATGGCTAGACTGGGGTCACACCCAGATGTATGGCTCCTCTACCTCTGATCCTCCTAATAGCTAGACTGGGGTCACACCCGGAGACATGGCTCCTCTACCTCTGATCCTCCTAATGGCTCGACTGGGGTCACACCCGGAGGCATGGCTCCTCTACCTCTGATCCTCCTAATGGCTAGACTGGGGTTACACCCGGAGACATGGCTCCTCTACCTCTGATCCTCCTAATGGCTAGACTGGGGTCACACCCGGAGACATGGCTCCTCTACCTCTGATCCTCATAATGGCTTGACTGGGGTTACACCCGGAGGCATGGCTCCTCTACCTCTGATCCTCCTAATGGCTAGACTGGGGTTACACCCGGAGACATGGCTCCTCTACCTCTGATCCTCCTAATGGCTAGACTGGGGTCACACCCGGAGACATGGCTCCTCTACCTCTGATCCTCATAATGGCTTGACTGGGGTTACACCCGGAGGCATGGCTCCTCTACCTCTGATCCTCCTAATGGCTAGACTGGGGTCACACCCGGAGACATGGCTCCTCTACCTCTGATCCTCCTAACGGCTAGACTGGGGTTACACCCGGAGGCATGGCTCCTCTACCTCTGATCCTTCTAATGGCTAGACTGGGGTCACACCCGGAGACATGGCTCCTCTACCTCTGATCCTCCTAATGGCTAGACTGGGGTTCAACCCAGGAGGCATGGCTCCTCTACCTCTGATCCTCCTAATGGCTAGACTGGGGTTACACCCGGAGGCATGGCTCCTCTACCTCTGATCCTCCTAATGGCTAAACTGGAGTTACACCCAGAGACATGGCTCCTCTACCTCTGATCCTCCTAATGGCTAGACTGGGGTCACACCCGGAGGTATGGCTCCTCTACCTCTGATCCTCCTAATGGCTAGACTGGGGTTACACCCGGAGGCATGGCTCCTCCACCTCTGATCCTCCTAATGGCTCGACTGGAGTCACACCCGGAGGCATGGCCCCTTTACCTCTGATCCTCCTAATGGCTAGACTGGCGTCACACCCGGAGGCATGGCTCCTCTACCTCTGATCCTCCTAATGGCTAGACTGGGGTCACACCCGGAGGTATGGCTCCTCTACGTCTGATCCTCCTAATGCCTAGACTGGGGTTACACCCGGAGGCATGGCTCCTCTACTTCTGATCCTCCTAATGGCTAGACTGGGGTTACACCCGGAGATATGGCTCCTCTACCTCTGATATCCTCCTAATAGCTAGACTGGGGTCACACCCGGTGGCATGGCTCCTCTACCTCTGATCCTCCTAATGGCTAGACTGGGGTCACACCCGGAGGTATGGCTCCTCTACCTCTGATCCTCCTAATGGCTAGACTGGGGTTACACCCGGAGGCATGGCTCCTCTACCTCTGATCCTCCTAATGGCTAGACTGGGGTTACACCCGGAGACATGGCTCCTCTACCACTGATCCTCCTAATAGCTAGACTGGGGTCACACCCGGAGGCATGGCTCCTCTACCTCTGATCCTCATAATGGCTAGACTGGGGTCACACCCGGAGACATGGCTCCTCTACCTCTGATCCTCCTAATAGCTAGACTGGGGTCACACCCGGAGGCATGGCTCCTCTACCTCTGATCCTCATAATGGCTAGACTGGGGTCACACCCGGAGGCATGGCTCCTCTACCTCTGATCCTCCTAATAGCTAGACTGGGGTCACACCCGGAGGCATGGCTCCTCTACCTTTGATCCTCCTAATGGCTAGACTGGGGTTACACCCAGAGGCATGGCTCCTCTACCTCTGATCCTCTTAATGGCTAGACTGGGGTCACACCCGGAGACATGGCTCCTCTACCTCTGATCCTCCTAATGGCTAGACTGGGGTCACACCCGGAGGCATGGCTCCTCTGCCTCTGATCCTCCTAATGGCTAGACTGGGGTTACACCCGGAGATATGGCTCCTCTACCTCTGATATCCTCCTAATAGCTAGACTGGGGTTACACCCTGAGACATGGCTCCTCTACCTCTGATCCTCCTAATGGCTAGACTGGGGTCACACCCGGAGGCATGGCTCCTCTACCTCTGATCCTCATAATGGCTAGACTGGGGTCACACCCGGAGACATGGCTCCTCTACCTCTGATCCTCCTAATAGCTAGACTGGGGTCACACCCGGAGGCATGGCTCCTCTACCTCTGATCCTCATAATGGCTAGACTGGGGTCACACCCGGAGACATGGCTCCTCTACCTCTGATCCTCCTAATAGCTAGACTGGGGTCACACCCGGAGGCATGGCTCCTCTACCTTTGATCCTCCTAATGGCTAGACTGGGGTTACACCCAGAGGCATGGCTCCTCTACCTCTGATCCTCTTAATGGCTAGACTGGGGTCACACCCGGAGGTATGGCTCCTCTACCTCTGATCCTCCTAATAGCTAGACTGGGGTCACACCCGGAGACATGGCTCCTCTACCTCTGATCCTCCTAATGGCTAGACTGGGGTCACACCCGGAGGCATGGCTCCTCTGCCTCTGATTCTCCTAATGGCTAGACTGGGGTCACACCCGGAGATATGGCTCCTCTACCTCTGATATCCTCCTAATAGCTAGACTGGGGTTACACCCTGAGACATGGCTCCTCTACCTCTGATCCTCCTAATGGCTAGACTGGGGTCACACCCGGAGGTATGGCTCCTCTACCTCTGATCCTCCTAATGGCTAGACTGGGGTCACACCCGGAGGTATGGCTCCTCTACCTCTGATCCTCCTATTGGCTAGACTGGGGTTACACCCGGAGGCATGGCTCCTCTACCTCTGATCCTCCTAATGGCTAGACTGGAGTTACACCCGGAGGCATGGCTCCTCTACCTCTGATCCTCCTAATAGCTAGACGGGTCACACCCGGAGGCATGGCTCCTCTACCTCTGATCCTCATAATGGCTAGACGGGGGTTACACCTTGCGACATGGCTCCTCTACCTCTGATCCTCCTAATGGCTCGACTGGGGTCACACCCGGAGGCATGGCTCCTCTACCTCTGATCCTCCTAATGGCTAGACTGGGGTCACACCCGGAGGTATGGCTCCTCTACCTCTGATCCTCGTAATAGCTAGACTGGGGTCACACCCGGAGACATGGCTCCTCTACCTCTGATCCTCCTAATGGCTAGACTGGGGTCACACCCGGAGGTATGGCTCCTCTACCTCTGATCCTCCTAATGGCTAGACTGGGGTTACACCCGGAGGCATGGCTCCTCCACCTCTGATCCTCCTAATGGCTAGACTGGGGTCACACCCGGAGACATGGCTCCTCTACCTCTGATCCTCCTAATGGCTAGACTGGGGTCACACCCGGAGACATGGCTCCTCTACCTCTGATCCTCCTAATGGCTAGACTGGGGTTACACCCGGAGGCATGGCTCCTCTACCTCTGATCCTCCTAATGGTTAGACTGGGGTTACACCCGGAGGCATGGCTCCTCTACCTCTGATCCTTCTAATGGCTAGACTGGGGTCACACTCGGAGACATGGCTCCTCTACCTCTGATCCTCCTAATGGCTAGACTGGGGTTCAACCCGGAGGCATGGCTCCTCTACCTCTGATCCTCCTAATGGCTAGACTGGGGTTACACCCGGAGACATGGCTCCTCTACCTCTGATCCTCCTAATGGCTCGACTGGGGTTACACCCGGAGACATGGCTCCTCTACCTCTGATCCTCCTAATGGCTAGACTGGGGTCACACCCGGAGGTATGGCTCCTCTACCTCTGATCCTCCTAATGGCTAGACTGGGGTTACACCCGGAGGCATGGCTCCTCCACCTCTGATCCTCCTAATGGCTCGACTGGAGTCACACCCGGAGGCATGGCCCCTTTACCTCTGATCCTCCTAATGGCTAGACTGGGGTCACACCCGGAGGTATGGCTCCTCTACGTCTGATCCTCCTAATGGCTAGACTGGGCTTACACACGGAGGCATGGCTCCTCTACTTCTGATCCTCCTAATGGCTAGACTGGGGTTACACCCGGAGATATGGCTCCTCTACCTCTGATATCCTCCTAATAGCTAGACTGGGGTCACACCCGGTGGCATGGCTCCTCTACCTCTGATCCTCCTAATGGCTAGACTGGGGTCACACCCGGAGGTATAGCTCCTCTACCTCTGATCCTCCTAATGGCTAGACTGGGGTTACACCCGGAGGCATGGCTCCTCTACCTCTGATCCTCCTAATGGCTAGACTGGAGTTACACCCGGAGGCATGGCTCCTCTACCTCTGATCCTCCTAATAGCTAGACTGGGGTCACACCCGGAGGCATGGCTCTTCTACCTCTGATCCTCATAATGGCTAGACTGGGGTCACACCCGGAGACATGGCTCCTCTACCACTGATCCTCCTAATAGCTATACTGGGGTCACACCCGGAGGCATGGCTCCTCTACCTTTGATCCTCCTAATGGCTAGACTGGGGTTACACCCGGAGGCATGGCTCCTCTACCTCTGATCCTCCTAATGGCTAGACGGAGGTTACACCTTGCGACATGGCTCCTCTACCTCTGATCCTCCTAATGGCTCGACTGGGGTCACACCCGGAGGCATGGCTCCTCTACCTCTGATCCTCCTAATGGCTAGACTGGGGTCACACCCGGAGGTATGGCTCCTCTACCTCTGATCCTCGTAATAGCTAGACTGGGGTCACACCCGGAGACATGGCTCCTCTACCTCTGATCCTCCTAATGGCTAGACTGGGGTCACACCCGGAGGCATGGCTCCTCTACCTCTGATCCTCCTAATTGCTAGACTGGGGTTACACCCTGAGACATGGCTTCTCTACCTCTGATCCTCCTAACGGCTAGACTGGGGTTACACCCGAAGGCATGGCTCCTCTACCTCTGATCCTCCTAATGGCTAGACTGGGGTTACACCCGGAGACATGGCTCCTCTACCACTGATCCTCCTAATAGCTAGACTGGGGTCACACCCGGAGGCATGGCTCCTCTACCTCTGATCCTCATAATGGCTAGACTGGGGTCACACCCGGAGACATGGCTCCTCTACCTCTGATCCTCCTAATAGCTAGACTGGGGTCACACCCGGAGGCATGGCTCCTCTACCTCTGATCCTCATAATGGCTAGACTGGGGTCACACCCGGAGGCATGGCTCCTCTACCTCTGATCCTCCTAATAGCTAGACTGGGGTCACACCCGGAGGCATGGCTCCTCTACCTTTGATCCTCCTAATGGCTAGACTGGGGTTACACCCAGAGGCATGGCTCCTCTACCTCTGATCCTCTTAATGGCTAGACTGGGGTCACACCCGGAGGTATGGCTCCTCTACCTCTGATCCTCCTAATAGCTAGACTGGGGTCACACCCGGAGACATGGCTCCTCTACCTCTGATCCTCCTAATGGCTAGACTGGGGTCACACCCGGAGGCATGGCTCCTCTACCTCTGATCCTCCTAATGGCTTGACTGGGGTTACACCCGGAGGCATGGCTCCTCTACCTCTGATCCTCGTAATGGCTAGACTGGGGTCACACCCGGAGGCATGGCTCCTCTACCTCTGATCCTCCTAATGGCTAGACTGGAGTCACACCCGGAGACATGGCTCCTCTACCACTGATCCTCCTAATAGCTATACTGGGGTCACACCCGGAGGCATGGCTCCTCTACCTCTGATCCTCCTAATGGCTAGACTGGGGTTACACCCGGAGGCATGGCTCCTCTACCTCTGATCCTCCTAATGGCTAGACGGGGGTTACACCTTGAGACATGGCTCCTCTACCACTGATCCTCCTAATAGCTATACTGGGGTCACACCCGGAGGCATGGCTCCTCTACCTTTGATCCTCCTAATGGCTAGACGGGGGTTACACCTTGAGACATGGCTCCTCTACCTCTGATCCTCATAATGGCTCGACTGGGGTCACACCCGGAGGCATGGCTCCTCTACCTCTGATCCTCCTAATGGCTAGACTGGGGTCACACCCGGAGGCATGGCTCCTCTACCTCTGATCCTCCTAATGGCTAGACTGGGGTCACACCCGGAGGTATGGCTCCTCTACCTCTGATCCTCGTAATAGCTAGACTGGGGTCACACCCGGAGACATGGCTCCTCTACCTCTGATCCTCCTAATGGCCAGACTGGGGTCACACCCGGAGGCATGGCTCCTCTACCTCTGATCCTCCTAATTGCTAGACTGGGGTTACACCCTGAGACATGGCTTCTCTACCTCTGATCCTCCTAACGGCTAGACTGGGGTTACACCCGAAGGCATGGCTCCTCTACCTCTGATCCTCCTAATGGCTAGACTGGGGTTACACCCGGAGACATGGCTCCTCTACCACTGATCCTCCTAATAGCTAGACTGGGGTCACACCCGGAGGCATGGCTCCTCTACCTCTGATCCTCATAATGGCTAGACTGGGGTCACACCCGGAGACATGGCTCCTCTACCTCTGATCCTCCTAATAGCTAGACTGGGGTCACACCCGGAGGCATGGCTCCTCTACCTCTGATCCTCATAATGGCTAGACTGGGGTCACACCCGGAGGCATGGCTCCTCTACCTCTGATCCTCCTAATAGCTAGACTGGGGTCACACCCGGAGGCATGGCTCCTCTACCTTTGATCCTCCTAATGGCTAGACTGGGGTTACACCCAGAGGTATGGCTCCTCTACCTCTGATCCTCCTAATAGCTAGACTGGGGTCACACCCGGAGACATGGCTCCTCTACCTCTGATCCTCCTAATGGCTCGACTGGGGTCACACCCGGAGGCATGGCTCCTCTACCTCTGATCCTCCTAATGGCTAGACTGGGGTTACACCCGGAGACATGGCTCCTCTACCTCTGATCCTCCTAATGGCTAGACTGGGGTCACACCCGGAGACATGGCTCCTCTACCTCTGATCCTCATAATGGCTTGACTGGGGTTACACCCGGAGGCATGGCTCCTCTACCTCTGATCCTCCTAATGGCTAGACTGGGGTTACACCCGGAGACATGGCTCCTCTACCTCTGATCCTCCTAATGGCTAGACTGGGGTCACACCCGGAGACATGGCTCCTCTACCTCTGATCCTCATAATGGCTTGACTGGGGTTACACCCGGAGGCATGGCTCCTCTACCTCTGATCCTCTTAATGGCTAGACTGGGGTCACACCCAGAGGTATGGCTCCTCTACCTCTGATCCTCCTAATAGCTAGACTGGGGTCACACCCGGAGACATGGCTCCTCTACCTCTGATCCTCCTAATGGCTCGACTGGGGTCACACCCGGAGGCATGGCTCCTCTACCTCTGATCCTCCTAATGGCTAGACTGGGGTTACACCCGGAGACATGGCTCCTCTACCTCTGATCCTCCTAATGGCTAGACTGGGGTCACACCCGGAGACATGGCTCCTCTACCTCTGATCCTCATAATGGCTTGACTGGGGTTACACCCGGAGGCATGGCTCCTCTACCTCTGATCCTCCTAATGGCTAGACTGGGGTTACACCCGGAGACATGGCTCCTCTACCTCTGATCCTCCTAATGGCTAGACTGGGGTCACACCCGGAGACATGGCTCCTCTACCTCTGATCCTCATAATGGCTTGACTGGGGTTACACCCGGAGGCATGGCTCCTCTACCTCTGATCCTCCTAATGGCTAGACTGGGGTCACACCCGGAGACATGGCTCCTCTACCTCTGATCCTCCTAACGGCTAGACTGGGGTTACACCCGGAGGCATGGCTCCTCTACCTCTGATCCTTCTAATGGCTAGACTGGGGTCACACCCGGAGACATGGCTCCTCTACCTCTGATCCTCCTAATGGCTAGACTGGGGTTCAACCCGGAGGCATGGCTCCTCTACCTCTGATCCTCCTAATGGCTAGACTGGGGTTACACCCGGAGGCATGGCTCCTCTACCTCTGATCCTCCTAATGGTTAGACTGGGGTTACACCCGGAGGCATGGCTCCTCTACCTCTGATCCTTCTAATGGCTAGACTGGGGTCACACTCGGAGACATGGCTCCTCTACCTCTGATCCTCCTAATGGCTAGACTGGGGTTCAACCCGGAGGCATGGCTCCTCTACCTCTGATCCTCCTAATGGCTAGACTGGGGTTACACCCGGAGACATGGCTCCTCTACCTCTGATCCTCCTAATGGCTCGACTGGGGTTACACCCGGAGACATGGCTCCTCTACCTCTGATCCTCCTAATGGCTAGACTGGGGTCACACCCGGAGGCATGGCTCCTCTACCTTTGGTCCTTCCCATTTGTCGCGATATTATCTACTTGAAGCTCCCAACTTCAAACCAGCCAACCAACCCAAGTACGTTGGGTTGTATTGTACGTCGTAGTGTACGTTTATCCATAGTATAGTCCCCGCTCCCAGCAGATATTGGTACGCCACCCACGTATAGCCATCTATCTTAAAGTGTTGTAACAAGGATAGGCCTACCCTCGAGGAAGGGAAAGGGTGCCCATCTAGGAGGGTCATAGAAAGTTCGAAAGGTAAGCTTTTATTTCATTTAAGTTCTTACTGGTAATTAACTGCATTAAAATTATTGATAGATTTAATGTAAAATAAATTGAACCAATTGATATAATTTTAGGTAAGTATAATTAAAAAATAATCTTGAATTGAGTGAAGAATTAGAACAGGTATAATATTAAAGTGTTTGTAATTACTTTGGAAATATATCACTCCTACATTGGTATATATATATATTCTAGATGAATGGAAAACATTATTCAGAAGTGGCTGAAAAATTATAACCTTTCGTCTTCATATTATTATTATTTTTTTTTTTACTTTATTGCACATGAAAAATAGTGTTGCTTATAGGTTAATTGTACCACTCATTAAACTTTAACAGTATGGGTTAAACATTAGTGACAGAAAACACCACCGCTCCATGGGGATTATATAAGTTACCGTATTTCACGTATGTTTTCGGACACTTAAAAATAATAGTATTTTTGGCTGTCCGAATATTTACAGTCAATAAAATGGTCATCCACTGTCCGAAAACATACATACATAACAAAATATCGATTAAGAATTACTACATTGCGAGTCGACTGATGCCGATTATATCACTTAACACCCAGGTGTTGCTGCTGCACACCTTAACAGCGGGTAAGGTGATCAAGAGTATTATATTGTTTTGAAGACACTCGGAGTGCAATCTGCCAACGTCAGATCTCTCATCTGTTACAGGAGATAAAATATACTCGATAACTTTAATGTCAATGAAGATATGGCTTTGGGCAAACAGTGGTTATGAATTGCAATCAGTGACAATGAACTGCAATCATTGTGCCAAATATAACGGTCACTTCCGAGAGATAGAGCACAGTTACAAGAACAAAGGGGATTCTAAAACGGGAGGTGCCATATATATAGCTGCGCATTCGATCCTGTGACAGTTGTTCGGAAAACGATATAGAGCATGGATCAATTCTTGAGAAACTTTTATTCTGCAGCCGACGCGCTGCCCTCCTCTTGCAAATCATTGCCGTTGCCTTCGAACTCAAAAGCGGACAGTGGGACGCCCCAAGAAACAAAAAGCTGGCCCTTTGCCAGATGAGTGTCAGCCCCCAGCTAAGAGGCAGTGCTGTTCCGAAAGTCAGTTGCGAGGAAACACCAACCAGTTCAACGAATGCTGAAATGCATAACCCAACCATTCGGGGAAACTACAAACATTACAGTTTGAAGGAAAAACAAGTTGTTGTACGACATGCAAAACTTCATGGGATTCGTAGAACAGCAGAGCTGTACAGGATACCAAAGTCCACCCTTAGCGGTTGGACAAAGATAGACTTCACAGATGAGCCTACCAATCGGTCAGGCCATAAGGCCAAGTCAGGTCCTTTCCGGAGAGTGATTTTAAGGCGAGCAGGATGTGGGCGAGTGGCTTTATGATGAGACACAGCTTGTCTCTTCGCGCTCGCTCCAGCCTCTCGCAGAGGCTTCCAGCTGACCTCGATGACAAGGTGACCAGATTCAACAACTTCGTCACCAATTAAGCAACGAGAAGAGGAGTACTTCGATTCTCAGTTCATCGTTAACATGGACGAGACACCCATCTATTTCGACTTAATGCCTGGAAAAACCATTCATACAAAGGGAGACAAGACAGTCAAAGTCCGAACCACTGGGAGTGAAAAGCGTCATGTGACCCTTGTGCTGTCAGTCACAGCAGCTGGCAATATCTTACCCCCGATGGTGATTTGCAAGGGAAAAGAGACAACTGAAACTCCCCCGGGTTGGATAATATGCGTGCAACCGAAAGCTTGGATGGACCAGGACCTCATGGTGCGTTACATCAAAGAGGTGTATATTCCTTACACCCAGAAAGAACGCAGCCTTTTGGTCTTGGACAGCTTCCGAGCTCACACGACTGACCATGTGAAAAAGGAACTACGACGCAGCAACACGGTTCCTGCTGTCATCCCAGGAGGTTGCACTAGCATTCTGCAGCCTTTGGATGTCTCCATCAACAAGCCCGTTAAAGCCCATATGCGGAAATCATGGGCAAACTACATCGGCGAAGAAGCACAGCGAGTTCGGGCTTCAAGTGATAGCGCTGCCAAGTTAAAAGCGCCAACAAAGCAGCAACTGATAGACTGGATTGCCGTAGCCCTCGAGAGCATCGACCGGCAGATAATCGTCAAGTCATTCAAAACTTACAGTACACTAAATTTATCCTATTTCTGCCTTTGAGGTGTCCGAAAACATACAGTGTCCGAAAACATACGTGAAATACGGTGATCACTACAAACCACATGAATAGAGAATCGTTTGTTACTGTATAATTTGTATGAGTATTATCCGTGTTAGTATTTGTGATGCATTATAAATGTAAAAGAATTAAAATAAACGATACTTCAATTCAACAATTATTTCATTCAAGTTTTATATGTAACATAATTATATATTACTCCCAGCAGATCATTTATTTACCATCAGAGACAACTAATGCGATTTACAACATCAAGTAGTACACTTTGCTGTAGAAGTACAGGGTAAATTAGATGAAATAATGTATAACCTGCAAACAGCATTCCAAAAGTGACCAATAATACAGCAGTCTTTTGAGTTTAATATAGATCATGCTACTCAAAGGAATGCTTACACAATTACTTGCATATATTAATCAAAAACATTCTTCGACTGGTCTCTTACAATATAGCTGTATGGAGATGCTATCAATCAGCCATTTTACATTGCTTTGTTGTTATTATTCTAAATATCAATTACATATACATAAAGTTTATCTATAAAGATGACCTCCTGGCTAATTAGGTAACAAAAATCACTTCACTTCAATCATTAATGACTATATTCCAACTATTGTTTCGGCACATCCTTCTTGCATTTGGCTATCTTTGTCTGACATTGGCCAAACTGACCAAGCTCTTTTTAGTTTGGAAAATTGTGGACAGGATTAGCTAAATTAGGTACAATAAATTGGGGGCTAGCACTGCTCTATCTCCTCATTTATAACCCCCTTGGGGGGGCCTCCCTGGTGTAGTGGTTAGCGCACTAGACCGCAGATCAATAGGTCCTGGGTTCGAATCCGGGCTCGGGCACCTAATCTGGGGCATGTTTCATTCCTTCATCCTTCATCGTCTCGGGAGGTTCCTTGGCCCAATTTAGCCTGTATGTGCACAAAAGTGGCCTAAAACACCAACATTCCTTATAACCCTCTTGATTGGGGTGTGGGCAGGAATCTTTACCAGGCTAATTATAGGCTGGGCTGTTGCACTTTTTGCAATACTTAATAGACATACTCATGTTACTGCATACTTTTAGGGTTTTAAAGATTTGAACCTTAACAGAAATTTTCGAAGTTTAACTGAACACAACCAATAAGGCATGATATAGCCCTAGATACAGGCTGAAAGTGCTGGTAAATACCAATCAAAATCAGTCTGGTAAAAAGAAAGAGCCCAAGCTGAGAGATACCAGTAGTTTTTCTTTATTATTAGCAAGCTTTCTAAGTCAAACAAGGTTAAACTGGAGGTATTTAAGGTAATATTTATCGATAACATGAAAAGAATTTAAGCATTAGCCCTACAAGCATTTAAGTTTATTTCCATTCTTTTAACACTCAAATATCTTCATGTTGATGAAGTGAAGTTGATAAAACCTAACACATGCATGTGCACTTAATTGCTGCACAGATTCTTTAATGACAACATTGTTACTCCAAGTTAATTTTAAACTGCACAGTAAATAACAGTTTGGCAAAATATCATTCCCATTTTCTTGTCTGGCTTACTGACTGCTCCACATAGCAACCAGAAAATTTCAAAGTAGTCTGCTTCTTCATATATATCCAAGAATGGGGTTCTTTATTATTACTGTTAATTAATCCAAAGATGAATACAACTGGATATATTGCCTCCCATTTTCATCATATCCAAGACTGCCTTTCATACAGATTGTTGAGGAGGAACCATGTAGAATTCACATTTCCAGGGTTTTAATTGTCTCTGATGTAACCGTGTCTGGTCCATATCTTATCCATATCTTGTCTGAATCTGTATGCAGACTTCTTATTATCTGATTTAATCCAATCTGTTACCTCATCTGCAAGAAAAAAAAGTCATAATATAAACATAATAATTAATTTGATAATGTTACATATGTAATATGAAAGTATTTTATTTCTGAAAGAAGGCAATAGATAATAATTACAGAAGAAAAAGATTTCTTGTTTTACAATTTTCATTGACACAGGTGTCATTTCATGTCCTTTCCCACCCTGGTGATAAGTTACCCGAAACAAAAATATCTTACTCTGCGACTGAATCTTAATTGTAAGTCTTAGATCTATATTAAAGTTGCATATCGAGCTCTTTCCCGCCAAAACTAAGCCCAGGCGAAATTTATATCAAAATTTGCAGAAAACACGATAGTTTCGTTCTTAAGTTCAGAAACCTCATAAACAGTGCCATTTCGGCTGTGTTGTGGCAAACGTGTCTATACTGACACACCACAGAACTCGGCACTGTCTCAGCACTGCTACTTATAACAAAGCATCGCAAAGCACACAAACTAATCACGTTTACTACTAAAATGAAAACTTGTGGTAAATTGATATCACGGTCAAGGCTAAGAGACTCCATGTGGCAGTCTGGCATACTTATAGTATAGACAAAAGAAATCTTGAACGATTTAGGGACTGATTCTTATTTGTATTTTGACCTCTATAGTTTGGGCAGGAAAGAGCTTGATATCCAACCTTAAATAATGATATTTTATTATTCGATCTTAATTACTTGCTGCTTTTTTTTTTTTTTCATATATTACATGAATTACAGGTTGGAACGAACAGATTCTATCAAACTATTCAACAGCTTAAACATTGTCGTGCATGTGTAACATAACCCCTGGGGTTAGTGTTTAGCCGGTGCTATGGTGGGATATCCCTATCCCCCTTACTTTCGCCTATCCTTCAATCTCGACTTCTTGTTGTGTACTTTTAAAACCCTTAACTCACACCTATCTGGAGACAGCCTCTGGTTTGTTCCTTAAACTGACCTGGGCTTACTGTGAACTAATTAACTGTTAACTTACTGCAAATATGCATATCTAAATGTCCGTAACTAAGACTCCCAACTTCGGAACTCAACCCGCATAAAACAGTTACACTGCTATACGACAAGGTAACAACATACAGAGCCAACAGCACTGAACGTGATCAGTCAATTCATTACTTTATTCAATGCTACGACACTTAAAACGAAGGCATGAGCCTAGACAAAACCACAAGGCATCCCTCAACGGTTCCAACCGGTTGCCCATGCCTGAACTTATAAGGGGCAGGGGGGCAAGGGGCAAGGTCGGCTATTATCCCATTCCCAGTTCATAAAGAATTATTTTCCGCATTTCCAGTTCATGGTGAAATGAAAAGCCCATTCCTGCGGAATGAAAATAGCTCTTGCCCCCACCCCCTACCACCAATTAAGCAAAGTGTTGCTGCAATGTAAAAGACTTGCGTTATCACACCGTTATCAGCACAACCGTTTGTTTAAAGTTAGGATATATAAGTGACTATATAGTACGTATCAGCTTTGTTTTACATACCTCCAGCAACAAATTGGGCAATGCAGAGTCTTTCGTATGTTCCTGGCTCCTAATCTGTATGCGATATAGCCATAAGCCAGGGTCGCTTAGAGCCAATCCTGGTATTCGATAAAATTTTAATCCGTATTCGCAAGTGTATCTCTTGATACATCCAATCACACAACTGCTTAGTATTTTATCTGAAATTGCTTTGTTTAATTTAGCAAAGCAGCAATAAATAAAACTGCTACTCGGGAATGACCAGTGGGAAGTATGGCATATGTAAACGTGTACCCGCGAGGAGTCTTCCCTAAGAGCCAGATGTTCCCTTTTATCTATGTAGTTGACCCCGGGAGTTGACCCCTACCTGGGACAGTTAATGTCTACCTTTTGTATTTTGCTCAGTTTCTACCTCCCACTTACCCTTTCATTCTGAGGTGTGACTTGGATCTAAAAGTCCCCAGACATACGTTTCTAAGTTGGCGGCGCTGCAGGAATCGGCGACGACGACGATGATAATGGTTCAGGCTCCGGTGCCATATAAGACGGCACAGGGCTCAACTTCTTCATTTGCACCCTATTCCTCGTCAGGACCCCTGATGATGGAGTTGTTAAGGTATACGCGCGAGGATGGCAACCTTGTGAAACTTCACCAGACTCCTGGCGGTCGGGCACCCACACTTCATCACCTGGTAGAAGTTGTCTCTGAACCCGTGCTCGGTTGTGTCTGTCGAAGTCTTGCTTCATTTTATCCCGGTACGCTGACTCGACCTCTCGAATCCGGCCTGCATCCGGCGGCTGGACGAGTAGTCTCTTCGCGACAACCGGCACTCTCGTACGCAGTGATCTGGCCATACACAACTCTGCCGGACTGTAACCGTTGGACAGAGGGGCGTTCCTGTAATTGAGCATGGCGATATATGGATCACCTGTCGTAGAGATTAGGCGCGTAACCGTTTGCACGGCGCGTTCCGCCTCTCCGTTCCCAGAAGGATGTCTTGGACTGCTGGTTACGTGAGCAAACCCGTAGTCCCTGCTGAATGCCAAAAACTCCTGGGCAGAGTACTGTGGACCGTTATCGGAGATGACAGTCTCGGGTATCCCGTGGCGTGCAAACACTGATTTCAAATGATTGATCACAACACTGGAAGTTGTCTTTTCCAGTTTGGCGACTTCGATAAATCGTGAGTAAAAGTCGACCACGAGGACATAGTTAGTTTTCTTATGCTCAAAGAGGTCCGTGGCAACCTTTTGCCATGGTCGGTCAGGAAGTACAGACGGTAGGAGGGGTTCCACGACATTAGTTGCACTCTTACAACACTCCCTGCAATTCTGTACTAGTAGAGCCACGTCGCGACTAACTCCGGGCCACCACACCGATCGCTTGGCTAACTCCCGACATTTGACAATCCCTTGGTGACCTTGATGAAGCCTGTCTAAGATGTCAGGCCTCAAACTCGGTGGAATGACGAGGCGACTGCCACACAGTAGCAAGTCATCTGCTAGATTGAGCTCATCTTTGTATGGCCAATACGGTTTCGAAAGTCCCTTGAGGCACGACCTGTCTGGCCAGCCTTCCTGCACATATTGCATCAGCTCCCGACAGACGTCGTCCTCCTGCTGATGAGTCTGGATCTCATCCAGACGCCGGTCCGTTGCGGGCAGACCCTCTGTTATCATCCGGACAAACGCTGCTGATTCATTTTCCAAATCTGCATCACTTTCCACTGGCCTACAGACTGGTGCGCGTGACAATGTATCAGCGGTGTATAGATCCTTTCCTGGCACATGGACGATGTCGTAACTATACCGCATGAGCCGCATCCGGAATCTCTGTATCCGTGGCGGTAGCTGATCCATGTCCTTCATACCGAAGAGCGGGACGAGTGGTTTGTGATCTGTTTCAATGATGAACTTGAGTCCAAGGAGATATTCCTTGAACTTCTCACACTCCCAGACGATGGCTAGGGCCTCCTTATCAATCTGGGCATACCGCTGCTCGGTGGGAGACAGAGAACGTGACGCATACGCCACCGGGCGCCACTCCTCGCCGTGCCGTTGCACCAACACAGCGCCAATGCCGTACTGAGAGGCATCTCCGGAGACCTTGGTCTCGCGAGTAGGGTCATACAAAGCCAAACACTGACTCTGTGTGAGCAAGGTCTTGACTTTCGTGAAGGCTTCGTCCTGGGCTTCACCCCACTGCCAAGATGTCTTGGTACTGAGCAGCTCACGCATAGGTTTGGTGAGCTCAGACAACTCTGACGTGAACTTTCCCAGCTGGTTTACCATTCCCAGAAATCTTCGCAGCTCGGTTACGTTTTCAGGAACAGGCAATCCTTGTACAGCAATTACTTTCTCTGGATCGGGCGTGACCCCCTCTGACGAGACAATTTGTCCAAAACACTTGATAGAGGTCTGACTGAATACACATTTATTCTTGTTGAGGGTCACCCCTGCTTTGTCCAGACGAACCAGTGTCCTGTGTAGGTTCAGATCGTGTTCCTCTTGATCTCGACCAAACACAATGACGTCATCCATCTGTGATACTGAACCTTGAGAGCCATCCAAAATGTTCACAATGCGCTTAGTAAAGTGCTCAGGAGCGCTACTAATCCCAAACGGGAGCCTGTTGTAACAAAACCTTCCAAATGGGGTTATAAACGTTGTGAGCTCTCGAGACTTGTCCGCCAAAGGTGTCTGGTGAAATCCAGAGTTGGCGTCCAGCTTGGAAAATACTTTTGCACCTGCCAGTTGACCTAACACATAGTCTACAGTTGGCAACATGTGCCTTTCACGCTGCACTGCGACGTTGAGTTTTGTTAGATCAACGCAAATCCTCACTTCTCCAGACGACTTAGGAACTACCACAATCGGCGCACACCAGTCAGTCGGTTCCTCGACTGGTGAGATCACCCCGAGGTCCTGCAGTCGGCTGAGCTCCTCCTTGACTTTGGGAAGGAGGGGAAGTGGTACACGACGTGGAGCAGATACAGCATAAGGACGTGCATCATCCTTTATCCGAATCTCATATGGGGACTCCAGCTTCCCAAGTCCACTGAACAGTCTAGGATACTGTTCTTCCACAGATGCAACAAAAGAGACAATACCAAGATCACGCGAAGCTTTGCAACTGAGTAGATTTGAAGCCTTTTCAAATACATAAATAGTCTCCGCACAATGTTTGTCCTTGAACTTCATCTCTGCCTGGAAACAGCCAAGGACTGAGATTTGCTGGTGATCAGCACTCCGAATCACCTTGGATGAAGTTTGTAGCTGAGTCGCAGGAAAATTGTGATCAAACTCAGCCTTTGACACGACTGATACATCTGCTCCCGTGTCAACTCTGAATGTGACATCCCTGTCGAGGAGAGTGACGGGTACCATCCATGGCGAATTCGGACTGGTTGAGTTGACGCCTCCCAGGAAAACCTCTGGCTGAGAGTCAAACTGCCTGGACACTTCATTAACAGAATGTTTTTTTCGACATACTTTTGCAAAGTGGCCCTTGAACTTGCATTGATGATATTCAGCGTTGCGAGCTGGACACACTGAACGACTGTGAGTTGCTTTACCACACCATTGACATTTATTTTTGTCATACTTGTGCTGGGTGGGTGTTTTCTTCTTGTTTTGAAATCCCCTTGAGTAGACAGCAAATGTTTCACCAGTCACAGCCCCAGAAAGTTCTTTTAACTGAGTCTTGACCTGAGCTGACTGGCGAGCAATATCAGTGGCCAACTTCAAAGTCAGATTTTTATTCATTTGCATTCTCTCCGAGAGTTGTCTATCCCTGATCCCGACAACAATGCGGTCTCTTATGAGTTCTTCTTTTAAGTTGCCATATTCACAATGCTCTGCTAATGTATGCAAATCTGTGATAAATGCATCCACTGCCTCTGTGGGGCCTTGCACCCTGCCGTTGAATTTAGCACGTTCATAAATAGTATTGTGCCTCACTATAAAGTAGTCCTCAAACTTCTGTTTGACAGCATCATACTCCAGAGACTCATCTCTGGCAGCCTGGTCGCCTACAGCTAGTGTCCTGACAAACGTAAATGATGAGACAATTTCTTCTGCCTTCTCCCCCATACAATAAATGAGAGTATTTACCTGGTGTTCTTCTGTCTTAGAGTCCAGCCCAGACGCTGCTCTAAACCTGTCAAACCGCCTTATCCATCGGGTCCACGAGTTCGGTGCAGAAAAGTCAAGCGGTTCTGGCGGTGTCACTTGAAACGACGCCATGAGCAGGCAGTAAAGGGTTAACAGTACTTAGCTGAGTGAACAACACTTGCTCTGCTGCGCTGCGCTGCACGTGCTTCTTTTCCCGTGTACACCGGCCCACTTTCTCCTGTCAAGTTGTTGTCATTTAGAGTCGACAATAATTCCCTTGATAACGTGTTCAAAGAAGTAGCTGTGCCGCTGTATCCCACCGCTGCCACCATGTTGTGTTACGGAGACGGAGACGAAGTACAGTTCGTGTCGTTTATTAGTTCTCTAAGAGTTGTTCTTTACACGTTGGTGACCAGGAGACAAGTGACCAACATGAGACTGCTCATTAGCATATGACAAAGACACTTGGTGGCGCTGTAGCAGACTCCAGCAAGATTAGCACAGTTGGACGTTCAGTCCTTAATCCAACAGATGGAAAGACAATTCTACCATGAACAAAACTTGTATTGAAATCTTGTGATAAGAACTGTACAGACCATTGCTTACATTCCACTAGCTCTGACATCAAAACCACCACCAAGGTGAAGGTTTTGAACAGCACAATACTGTTCTGTGTAGAGTTCTTTCGAAAGCTCCCGGCGCTAAGTGTGTCAACAAATTTTTTAAATATTGGCATTTTTGCAATTTACAAACTGTGTTCTTACTCCCGGCTCCTTTACTGAAGTCGAAAGCCAGCAAAATATCTGAAATATAAGCCATTTAAGAGTTCACTTTGTGCACGCTGCCATGCTTGTTTTCTACATCAAAAAGTGTTGTGCTATTCAAAACCTTCACCTTGGTGGCGGTTTTGATATCAGAGCTAACATTCCACATGATGGAAATTTATTTTAACGATCCATAATGATGAAATAAATCGAAAACATGCATGGATCCCCCACGTACCCTATAGCAATGCATGGAGTCAGACCCACTTTTTGCCATACAAACAAATTCCATGTTTGGTAATATATGCGTGACGTCATTTACAGTTAGGCGGTTATCGGCACAGGCGTAGCAGATCCACTGACACAGGCCAGAGGGGTGGGGCGGCGGGGGGGGGGGGGGTTGCGGACCGCCTACATAAACTTTTATGTAGGAGTTCTATGTACGCAGTGCACCCCCCCCCCCCCCTGGCCTGTGTCAGCTAGTTGACTTGCAGCGCCTGTGTTTCAGACCAACAGGGCAGGTTCGATCCGCGATCATCAGATCATGGTCGGCATCTGAATATGGGAATGTTTATCATTTCGTGGGCCATATTACCCCCCCCCCACCCCCACCCTCCTCGCCGAGGCCACGTCCGCTTAAACGCCTTGTATTTCCCAAATTAATGGTTGAATATCCAACGAACTGACCTACCTGCCTTCTACGAACCTTTGTGAAGCATTCACAACTACTTTTGAAGCAAGACCTATCACTTTTCGTGGCACAATACAAGGAAAATTTCGGTGTGGGAATTTCCCACCTCTGGCCTTCGTTGCGCACTCTCCGTCATAGGGGGAGTATTAGCTCACTTGCGCGATCTCGTATAGGTGGCGCTGCGCACGGGTGTTGTGACATGCTCGTCGAGTCCCGCGTTCACAGTGCTTCCCTGTTATTCTCCGCCGGCTAAGTAATTCTACTTGCAACAGGGGCCACACTCATGTTTAGTACTATTTGCGCCTTACTCCATCAGGTTTCAAGTGGAATTTGTACCGGTATTTCTTTCATGCAAACCTTGTTTGGGCGGTGATTTTGTGATATCGCACCTCAATCTCCCAGCCATACTCCATTTACTCCGTGTGTGTTGTGGAAAACCTCCTCCCCCCCCCCCCCCCACCAGCCTTGTGTTATATGTGTGTGACTTAACTAGTCATCTCCAGATCTAATAGCACCCCATAAAAAAGGCTTAATATTAATCCGGAAAATCGCCCTTAACCTTCGCACCGCAATTGTGTATTATTTTTTCTGTTTTTTTTTCAATGATAGATATACTGACTGCCGTACAAAATAATACCAATGGTAGGTGATGCCAGTTTCATAATAGCAATCAAGCAGTTTATCCCTTATAATGGTATTCTACAGTCACTATTTATAAGAACAATGTTGACAGGTTCAATATCGAAAAACAAACATACAGTACTGGTGGTAACATTGAGGCTATATACTACGTCGCGCACCTGACAAGCGAGAAATCTGACACGGGATAACGGCGGAAGCGGTTAGACGCAACCATATAATTATAAACCTCTCTAAATATGGCATAGTTTTTTCAGTTGTAGTGTAGAGTGATTTGTTATGGCTAGACGTAGGTTTGGGTTATCACGGGGGAACAGCAGCAGTAAGTAGAGCGGTGGTACGTGGGCAGCGGGGCAATAAACCGTGGTCGACGGAGGGGCATCAAGATCGAGTAATTAGCAGCAGGCGCGCGGACGCTCTCGCGAAGGGGTGGTGGCAGGCCCCAGGTTGGGGTGGCACCCGCAAGTTAGGGGAGGGGAGAGGCCACAGGTTGGAGTGGTACCCCCAAGTTAAAGGAGGGGAGCGACCCCCCCCCCCCCCCCCCCAGGAAGTATGCACTGCACTCAAGTACATGAACACTGTGCAGGCATTGGCTTCCTCCTACAGGGGCCAAGCCTGGAAAACGTACGACAACCAGTTCCGGATCCGAGGGCCATGTCCGGTTTCCATTGGGAACTCAAACACCATGTGCTCTACCTAGATGCCGTCTCCACCCCGCCAGGCAAGCACAGCAAGAGCCCTTTCGTTCTTGCCCCCGCGGTTCACGCCAGAAGCCGGCGACAGGGGTCTGCTTCAAGTTCCCGCCCGGCGCCCGCTGATGGCGAGGATGCGGACGCAGATGACGCGGACATAGGTGACGCGGATGTAGGTGACGCGGACGTAGGTGACGCTGACCCAGGTAACGCGGACGAAGACGACGCAGACGTAGGTGACGTGGACACACACGACGAAGAAGACGCAGACGAAAACGACGCGGACGCACGAAATGAAGATGGTGAAGAGGACGGCTAGCTGCGTCTGTGGTCACAGTAAGTCTGCCTTAAATTATTGTTGCCGTTCCGCGTTAAACTTTGTACCAAGACTAAAGCCAAAAGTTTATTAAAAACGACAACCCGCACACGACAAAGACGACACATGCTGCTACCCGGTGTTGAACCCCATGTTTGATTTCAGATACCGGGGAGACGGTGGTTAGATGTTGCGCCATGCCTTGTCTGGCGAATTCCACAGGGTGGTACCACCTGACATGTGGTGTGCAGGCCTGGACGAAGATGACGTCACAGACGAGGATTCGTATTGTGGGGCCGCCTGCGCCTAAAGCATCGGCTACGTTTACTGTTCTTGTCACCAGCGATTCGATCCTGAACTGCCTATGATTGAGCGTAAACTAGGATCAACGTACCATCGGGACCAATATACCACTACCATTGCGTCTGTATCGATGCAAGAGACACACCTGGTAAGTCTCACGCCATCCCCACTAATGAAGGTTAATATAGCTTGAAAAAATATGTAATCCATGACATGTTCAAGTGATACCATATTCATAATATCCTTAAGTTATACTCGATTCGAGCTAGTTCTTCTGACGTATGGCATCGGTCAAGGTCGTGACCTTCGTACCGATGACACGCAACGGCACAGTTTGAGTCTAACTTTTCAGAGCGACACGCTCAATTCTCGTTTACCCTGAACATGGAAATATTACGGTCTTAACGCCAAAATCCTCTCGAAAGGGGTACTTTTTCTCGGCAACCGTTCTATGAACGCACATCCCCGCCCCCCCCCCCCCCCCGGTTAGAAGTATTTTAATATAGCGGTATCTTTTTCATCACAAATATTCGCTCTTTCAGGCATCAAGGCTCCCATGGAACCAGCCCACCAGGGTTTGTAAAATAGTGTCACCCCCCCCCCCCCCCTCTCCCCCCCTAGGGTCGCTGAGGCCTCGCATGGTTGACTAACAGCGGTCTGTGCGCACCGATTCAATACAAAGGGTGGTGTTATATATATATATGTACATATATCTGTGCGTGTATATATGAAAGCTGGTGTGCTAAACTATAACCCATATCTACGTTTAGGCGGGGTTATCGGGGGAGTGGACAGCTTGTCGCGCGAGCCCCCCGCCGCGCCACCACCCCCACCCCACGGATAACATCTGTTGTATTCCCTTATATTAGTCTATTCATCTTCGTTCTATCTATCCGAGATAAGTGAAAGGTATTGAAAAATCCTGAGGTTCTGGCAGTGGCGGATCCAGGAGTTTGCAAAATGAGGGGCACGAGGGGCGGATGCAGAATATCTGGATATGGTGGGGTCCAGTTGCAGGGTCTGTTCCAGATATGCTGGATAGGGGAAGCCGGTTTTGTTTCTCATATGTTAAGTAGTATAAATCATATAAATTTCGGCCCTAAAAGGGGGGCCCCCCCGCCACTGGATCCGCCCCTGAGGCCTTGATACATTACTCAGAGAAAGTGGGGCACAGGGCCTAATATCGCTATGATCGAGCGGGGCACTGCTGTGTCCGGTTTGTCTGTATACCTCGGTCCAAGAAAATTCATGAATGTTACTTAGCCTCAAGTTAATCTCCGTTTGTTACGGTGTTCGAGTATGAGAGCGGCAGCTGTGGTTTTACCTTAACTATAATGATACGTACCCGGCAATTTGTTGGCTTTCAATATGAATGCCAAAAGGGACCAAATCTAGATGTATATACGACATTGTAAATAGTGTGAGAATTTGTAGATCTGCAGGGTTGCATTGTCGCTGGAGGTTCTTAGGTGAAGATAAATCCATGTGTTCACAAATGTGGCCTGAAACATCGATTCATCCATCATTTCGACGAAACGAAGTGAAATATATAAATCATAACGTCACCGGCAACGTCACCTCCAAAATAGAATACGCCACCGGTGTGTGCTCGTGTGTCAAAACCAATGCGACTCAATGGTAAACATAGAGGGCCCATCGCCCACTGAATCCCTCGAATACAATAAGCTGATTTCCCCCGAGAGTTATTGCCTCCCAATTAAAATATACTGTTAAAGATATTGAGAATCCTTCACTGGTCAACAAATGCTAAGACGGTTTCTGAACATGACTTGACATCTTTTAATAGAAATAGTCAACGAAGGAGGGAATGGTGAGCGATAAAAGGGGACCGACAGCGGAAAGCCTGAATCACATGATCAATGAAGATTGATCAGACCTTTACAAGGCTTCTCCACGCGACTGTTAGTCAGCAAACAACAGGTGGGGCTGATTCTCGTGACCTATTGGATGGGTAAACACTGATGAAGGGGGCCAAAAATGAAATACTTCCACTGGTGCAAATGAATAACAAGTGGTCATATGACTAATTTGCAGTTTGTCCAGGGGCAGGGCCTCCAAACCAGACAGACAGGACCAAGACTGACTGTCAAACTGTATTGCCATTTGTGAATCAGAGCTGGCAGTAGTGAATCCTACCATTATCTGCTGTGTAAGTACTTGGAGCTCTCTTTTGTGAATACCTGTGAAATAGGATATGTAAAATATTTTAATATATAAGTTACAAGGTATATAGCAGATTAATTGCTAGATCAGGAAAACTTAGTAAGTGGTGTATACTGGTATATGTTCAGGACTTCGGGAAGGGAGGAGGCAGCTGACAATATCTAGATGACAATAATCTTTATATATGATATATTTTTAATCAAATATTTATATATCATATCAGTCTAATATATAATTGATATTTATAAATACAATTTTTTTTTGCTTTCAGAAATTTGTATAGATTTACATCTGAAACAGCAGCTTCTAAATTACGAGGATGACATATAGTTTATTAACATTCATGGCTCTAGCCATATCAGCTATAAGTAGCAGTATCTTGGAACCAAAGATATGGTTCAGTAATTCTGCTAATGAAGAGAAAGCTAATATTGTGGACAGAATTCAAATTGGTATAGCTATGGATCAAGCTATACATGTTACCAGCGACAAATACCTCAGTGTTGTCATGGGACCCACAACAATAAAGCAGAACTGGAGCACATTTGACATGAGGTTAGTAAATAATGTGATGTTTTATACTTTAACATGTGAATTAAATCATAAAGTAACTTTCTATTAAAGGTATTGTCAGTAATTAATTACTTCATTAGGCAGTGTTCTCTCCGGATTTCAGATTTTTTCATAGAAATGAAATAGAGTGCTAAGACCTTAAGACCTGTATAAATCTACATCTACATTCCCTAGTTGGAACCAGTTGAAATGTATTAACCATTATTGTCTATACCAATGTATTGCAGCTCTCCCAGACTTCGAACATTGGCCACTGCCTTGTCTCCTTGCGTTCTCCGCTTGGGTGGGACTGGGGCCGACTTTGTATTGTTTAACAGTTCAGCAGAAGCGACAGAAGAAGTACAAATGGATGACTCTGGCGAGGGAGCCTCACAGGATCCATTCCTTACCTATGACACCTACACTGGCTCACAATTCAAGAACATGACCAATTTTACAATGACAGGTACTCCCCCCCCCTGATCATGCTGACTGCCTCACCTGAAGACAAAATGTCACATGTGGCAGCTTGCTGGGAAGGGCTTTGCATCTATTGAAAATGTGATCCCTTAAATACATACTCTATATGGGAAACATCTGGCTCTGCCGATATATTTATATTCCAAATACATGTAGTTGTGATTTGCTATTTATCAGATTTACCTTTTGGAATTCCAAATATAATAAACTGTACCAGGTATAGTTACAAATACTAAAATCTGTAATGCATATTAGCCCATATATTTATTAGTGTTCTAAGCATGTTCAGATATTTGCAGCCATGTGCCTTTGTGTTTTTATTAAACAGCGAAACAGTGGGATCAGTTGAATGGCTTCGTCAAGATGGTAGGCTGGGAACTGCTCTTTGACCTCAATGTGTTGCTACGCGACGGAGAACGCTGGGACCCACGCAATGCGGCTGAGCTGCTGGCCTACAGCATAGAGAGGAATTACACAAACCACCTTCACTTCGAGCTCGGCAATGGTAAGCGGTCAGACAGCTGGAGGCGACCCAGGTGGCTTCACGCTTCAAACTGAATTACAAAACAGCTCTAGTAAAAACTACTGCAATGATTTAGACTAAGCCGTATGATTGTCTAGTTAGTTGCTTGGTTAGCTTGTTATTGAACGCAATTTGTTCTTCAACGAAACATATTGACCTGGCCTAATCGGTGCTCAGATTGACCACGATACCTGAACTTGCCTGGGTGGTACGTCAGATTGACCTTGGTACCTGACTTGCCTGGGCGTTACCTCAGACTGACTACGATACCTGACTTGCCTGGGCGTTACCTCTGATTGACCTCAATACATGACCTTGCCTTGGCGTTACCTCTGATTGACCTCGATACATGACCTTGCCTTGGCGGTGCTCATATTGACCATAATGCCTGACCTTGCCTGGGTGTTGCTCAACCTTGCGTTGATCCTTGTCCAGAGAGTTATTTTGATTGGCTTGATATTGTATGCGCTTACAAATTTACATTTCAGAACCGAATGCTTTCGAGCATGCTTTAAACAGAAGCGTTCCCGCCGCTCAGTTGGGTCGAGACTTCCTCACTCTGGCGTACATGATGCGTCAGCAGCCTCACTTCGCCCCCTATTATCGCCACCGTCTCCTGGTGGGGCCTGACGTCACCAAGCCCAAGGTCAAACTGGAGAATGAAGACAGTCGCTATTACATGAAAGAGTGAGTGCAGTAATTACTTCATATCTCACTTACTTTGTTTTCATTTTACGTATTGCTGACGCCCGTTATATATGATATTCTATTTCTAGTTATGTACCAAATAATGGTTATATGTACATATAATGTAATCGATTACATTTTCCAAGTAATCGTAATCGATTACATTTGTTTTAAGAGCAATGTAATCGTAATCGTAATCATGATTACTTTTGATAATTACTTTACTATTTTCACTCTTGTTGTTTTAGTCTCCAACCTGAGCGTAACACTTTCTATGTCGCCAGTATCATAAATGGAAACTGGCCACTGGAGTCCTGTAGAGATCCCCCCCCCCCCAACCACCCCTGCCTTTCCGGTCCTTTATGCCCCACCCCGAGACATAACCAGATAATAGCAAATTAAGCCGGCTGGGTTTTCGAAAGTGGAACACCTTCTAATCCTGTAATTATCTGGTTTGCATTGGCTAACTGGGGATGGCCCTGTGCTGGGAGTAGGTGGGTGGGGGCTATGATGTGATAGGGTTGTCTGCTTGTGTTAGGGTTCTCTGCATAGATGGATTGGAAGTAGTTTTAATAAATAAACTCGATTGGGTTCAGTAGTGGAACGCGGCAACGTATCCTACGGATATTCCCGTGTCCTATAGCATTGTGGCTTCCTTTATTGCCTGCCATTTAACATAGAGGCTGTCAGTGCTGTGCCCACAACACCTCCTTCTGAGGAGGATAAGACCAATTGCGGCGGATTTATATCAAAAATATATATTGCGTTTTTTATATTGAACCTACTATATAATATATCTAATATAATAAATTTTAGAACAGTATTAAGATCCTATGATCAAGGATTGTTCTTCAGAAAGTGACCACCGTGGGCTGTCCCCTTTAGTAAAGGCCCTCAAAAAATGTGGGAACGCACAGCCTCATGATGAGAAATCCGCCGATCTCCCAACCAAGCTGCCCAGTCTACATATGTGTGGCCCCGCCCATCCAATGTTTACTGTTCGTTGAAACAGCTACTTAAAGGTCTAGTCCAGGGTTCCTTTATTAAAAACATAGAAAGTAATCATGATTGGAATCATGATTACTTGCAGTGTAATCGTAATCGATTACTTTCATATTTCCTGTAATCGTAATCGTAATCATGACATTTCCAAGTAATCATAATCGAAATTGATTACATGTACTGATAGGTACATGTAAGATGAAAACGAAACGTGAATAGTATTAATTATTGTGCGTAGGTTGTGCTTTTTGTTGTCATATTGCCTCATTTGCGGAGAATTTGATATAATTTCCGTCAGTTGATCTGTGTCGCTTGTCCTGACGTCGTAGGTGAAACTGCTGCTCAATCCACAGACTTTACGGACTTGTTGGTCGTCTTTGCTTGTAGATTCCTGGCAGTGGCTGGCAAGGCGTTGGACGTTATTACTTGGCACCAGTAAGTACATATATTCCCTGCCGTACGTATATGCTATGAATCTGTCAGCCCCACTCCAGAAGTCATCTTGGAAAACGCCACAGTTACTTTGCAGTACACTTTTCCACTAATTGTAATAAAGTTGAATCGTAATTTGTAAATGTAAAAGTGTAATGCTGAAGGCGTCACAACTTATATTATCACGGTAAAATTCGTGGGGATCGGTAAGAACGCTCGAGGCGCCATCTGCCGTGTGACTGCCGCATTACAGCAAGGTGCCAAACCTGTTTAAGCATGCACTGAGCGCGTTATGCTTCTCGTGGCTTTAGTACGCGCAACCTATGGTAATTACATTTTGCAAGTTGTATCTTGCGCAATATATTCTCACATTATGCTGGAGTTGGTCTAATCTGACGTGTATTTATGCAATATTAAACTTCAAAATGTACACAATAACTGATATTCATTTTTGGATTTCCACTGTTGTGAATGTACTCTGACCATAGGAATCTTCCCTTCTGAATTGGTAAGCAGGCTGAGCTACATGTCCATCGGTCGGGGGTTCGAACCCGGAACATGCACCTGGGCACGTGTAATCCAACCCCATTTCATTGTCCCGTAAGGTTCCTGACCCCATTTAGCCTTCACGTGCACAAAAGCGGCTTAAAAATACTCGCACTTCCTTTCTCTCTGACCGCTCCAGATATTACATAGACGGCCGGGAAGCCACTGCCTAAAACACCCACACTTCCTTTCTCTCTGACCGCTCCAGATATTACATAGACGGCCGGGAAGCCACTGCCTAAAACACCCACACTTCCTTTCTCTCTGACCGCTCCAGATATTACATAGACGGCCGGGAAGCCACTGCCTAAAACACCCACACTTCCTTTCTCCCTTGACCGCTCCAGATATTACATGGACGGCCGGGAAGCCACTGCCTAAGACACCCACGCTTCCTTTCTCTCTGACCGCTCCAGATATTACATAGACGGCCGGGAAGCCACTGCCTAAAACACCCACACTTCCTTTCTCTCTGACCGCTCCAGATATTACATAGACGGCCGGGAAGCCACTGCCTAAAACACCCACACTTCCTTTCTCTCTTGACCGCTCCAGATATTACACAGACGGCCGGGAAGCCACTGCCTAAGACACCCACGCTTCCTTTCTCTCTGACCGCTCCAGATATTACATAGACGGCCGGGAAGCCACTGCCTAAAACACCCACACTTCGTTTCTCTCTGACCGCTCCAGATATTACATAGACGGCCGGAAAGCCACTGCCTAAGACACCCACGCTTCCTTTCTCTCTGACCGCTCCAGATATTACATAGACGGCCGGGAAGCCACTGCCTAAAACACCCACACTTCGTTTCTCTCTGACCGCTTCAGATATTACATAGACGGCCGGGAAGCCACTGCCTAAGACACCCACGCTTCCTTTCTCTCTGACCGCTCCAGATATTACATAGACGGCCGGGAAGCCACTGCCTAAAACACCCACACTTCCTTTCCCTCTGACCGCTCCAGATATTACATAGACGGCCGGGAAGCCACTGCCTAAAACACCCACACTTCCTTTCTCTCTGACCGCTCCAGATATTACATAGACGGCCGGGAAGCCACTGCCTAAAACACCCACACTTCCTTTCTCTCTGACCGCTCCAGATATTACATAGACGGCCGGGAAGCCACTGCCTAAAACACCCACACTTCCTTTCTCTCTGACCGCTTCAGATATTACATAGACGGCCGGGAAGCCACTGCCTAAGACACCCACACTTCCTTTCTTTCTGACCGCTCCAGATATTACATAGACGGCCGGGAAGCCACTGCCTAAAACACCCACACTTCCTTTCTCTCTGACCGCTCCAGATATTACATAGACGGCCGGGAAGCCACTGCCTAAAACACCCACACTTCCTTTCTCTCTGACCGCTCCAGATATTACATAGACGGCCGGGAAGCCACTGCCTAAAACACCCACACTTCCTTTCTCTCTGACCGCTCCAGATATTACATAGACGGCCGGGAAGCCACTGCCTAAAACACCCACACTTCCTTTCCCTCTGACCGCTCCAGATATTACATAGACGGCCGGGAAGCCACTGCCTAAAACACCCACACTTCCTTTCTCTCTGACCGCTCCAGATATTACATAGACGGCCGGGAAGCCACTGCCTAAAACACCCAGACTTCCTTTCTCTCTGACCGCTCCAGATATTACATAGACGGCCGGGAAGCCACTGCCTAAAACACCCACACTTCCTTTCTCTCTGACCGCTTCAGATATTACATAGACGGCCGGGAAGCCACTGCCTAAGACACCCACACTTCCTTTCTCTCTGACCGCTCCAGATATTACATAGACGGCCGGGAAGCCACTGCCTAAAACACCCACACTTCCTTTCTCTCTGACCGCTCCAGATATTACATAGACGGCCGGGAAGCCACTGCCTAAAACACCCACACTTCCTTTCTCTCTGACCGCTCCAGATATTACATAGACGGCCGGGAAGCCACTGCCTAAAACACCCACACTTCCTTTCTCTCTGACCGCTTCAGATATTACCTAGACGGCCGGGAAGCCACTGCCTAAAACACCCACACTTCCTTTCTCTCTGACCGCTCCAGATATTACACAGACGGCCGGGAAGCCACTGCCTAAAACACCCACACTTCCTTTCTCTCTGACCGCTCCAGATATTACATAGACGGCCGGGAAGCCACTGCCTAAAACACCCACACTTCCTTTCTCTCTGACCGCTCCAGATATTACATAGACGGCCGGGAAGCCACTGCCTAAAACACCCACACTTCCTTTCTCTCTGACCGCTCCAGATATTACATAGACGGCCGGGAAGCCACTGCCTAAAACACCCACACTTCCTTTCTCTCTGACCGCTCCAGATATTACATAGACGGCCGGGAAGCCACTGCCTAAAACACCCACACTTCCTTTCTCTCTGACCGCTCCAGATATTACATAGACGGCCGGGAAGCGACTGCCTAAAACACCCACACTTCCTTTCTCTCTGACCGCTTCAGATATTACATAGACGGCCGGGAAGCCACTGCCTAAGACACCCACGCTTCCTTTCTCTCTGACCGCTCCAGATATTACATAAACGGCCGGAAAGCCACTGCCTAAAACACCCACACTTCCTTTCTCTCTGACCGCTCCAGATATTACATAGACGGCCGGGAAGCCACTGCCTAAAAAAACCACACTTCCTTTTTCTCTGACCGCTCCAGATATTACATAGCCGGCCCGGAAGCCACTACCTAAAACACCCACACTTCGTTTCTCTCTGACCGCTCCAGATATTACATAGACGGCCGGGAAGCCACTGCCTAAAACACCCACACTTCCTTTCTCTCTGACCGCTTCAGATATTACATAGACGGCCGGGAAGCGACTGCCTAAAACACCCACACTTCCTTTTTCTCTGACCGCTCCAGATATTACATAGCCTACCCGGAAGCCACTGCCTAAAACACCCACACTTCCTTTCTCTCTGACCGCTCCAGATATTACACAGACGGCCGGGAAGCCACTGCCTAAGACACCCACACTTCCTTTCTCTCTGACCGCTCCAGATATTACATAGACGGCCGGGAAGCCACTGCCTAAAACACCCACACTTCCTTTCTCTCTGACCGCTCCAGATATTACATAGACGGCCCGGAAGCCACTGCCTAAGACACCCACACTTCCTTTCTCTCTGACCGCTTCAGATATTACATAGACGGCCGGAAAGCCACTGCCTAAAACACCCACACTTCCTTTCTCTCTGACCGCTCCAGATATTACATAGACGGCCGGGAAGCCACTGCCTAAAACACCCACACTTCCTTTCCCTCTGACCGCTCCAGATATTACATAGACGGCCGGGAAGCCACTGCCTAAAACACCCACACTTCCTTTCCCTCTGACCGCTCCAGATATTACATAGACGGCCGGGAAGCCACTGCCTAAAACACCCACACTTCCTTTCTCTCTGACCGCTCCAGATATTACATAGACGGCCGGGAAGCCACTGCCTAAAACACCCACACTTCCTTTCTCTCTGACCGCTCCAGATATTACATAGACGGCCGGGAAGTCACTGCCTAAAACACCCACACTTCCTTTTTCTCTGACCGCTCCAGATATTACACAGACGGCCGGGAAGCCACTGCCTAAAACACCCACACTTCTTTTCTCTCTGACCGCTCCAGATATTACATAGACGGCCGGGAAGCCACTGCCTAAAACACCCACACTTCCTTTCTCTCTGACCGCTCCAGATATTACATGGACGGCCGGGAAGCCACTGCCTAAAACACCCACACTTCCTTTCTCTCTGACCGCTCCAGATATTACACAGACGGCCGGGAAGCCACTGCCTAAAACACCCACACTTCCTTTCTCTCTGACCGCTCCAGATATTACACAGACGGCCGGGAAGCCACTGCCTAAAACACCCACACTTCTTTTCTCTCTGACCGCTCCAGATATTACATGGACGGCCGGGAAGCCACTGCCTAAAACACCCACACTTCCTTTCTCTCTGACCGCTCCAGATATTACACAGACGGCCGGGAAGCCACTGCCTAAAACACCCACACTTCCTTTCTCTCTGACCGCTCCAGATATTACATGGACGGCCGGGAAACCACTGCCTAAAACACCCACACTTCCTTTCTCTCTGACCGCTTCAGATATTACATAGACGGCCGGGAAGCCACTGCCTAAGACACCCACGCTTCCTTTCTCTCTGACCGCTCCAGATATTACATGGACGGCCGGGAAGCCACTGCCTAAAACACCCACACTTCCTTGCTCTCTGACCGCTCCAGATATTACATAGACGGCCGGGAAGCCACTGCCTAAGACGCCCACGCTTCCTTTCTCTCTGACCGCTCCAGATATTACATAGACGGCCGGGAAGCCACTGCCTAAAACACCCACACTTCCTTTCTCTCTGACCGCTCCAGATATTACATAGACGGCCGGGAAGCCACTGCCTAAGACACCCACGCTTCCTTTCTCTCTGACCGCTCCAGATATTACATGGACGGCCGGGAAGCCACTGCCTAAAACACCCACACTTCCTTTCTCTCTGACCGCTCCAGATATTACACAGACGGTCGGGAAGCCACTGCCTAAAACACCCACACTTCCTTTCTCTCTGACCGCTCCAGATATTACATAGACGGCCGGGAAGCCACTGCCTAAGACACCCACGCTTCCTTTCTCTCTGACCGCTCCAGATATTACATGGACGGCCGGGAAGCCACTGCCTAAAACACCCACACTTCCTTTCTCTCTGACCGCTCCAGATATTACACAGACGGCCGGGAAGCCACTGCCTAAAACACCCACACTTCCTTGCTCTCTGACCGCTTCAGATATTACATAGACGGCCGGGAAGCCACTGCCTAAAACACCCACACTTCCTTTCTCTCTGACCGCTCCAGATATTACATAAACGGCCGGAAAGCCACTGCCTAAAACACCCACACTTCCTTTCTCTCTGACCGCTCCAGATTTTACATAGACGGCCGGGAAGCCACTGCCTAAGACACCCACACTTCCTTGCTCTCTGACCGCTCCAGATATTACATAAACGGCCGGGAAGCCACTGCCTAAAACACCCACACTTCCTTTCTCTCTGACCGCTCCAGATATTACATAAACGGCCGGAAAGCTACTGCCTAAAACACCCACACTTCCTTTCTCTCTGACCGCTCCAGATATTACATAAACGGCCGGAAAGCCACTGCCTAAAACACCCACACTTCCTTTCTCTCTGACCGCTCCAGATATTACATAGACGGCCGGGAAGCCACTGCCTAAAACACCCACGCTTCCTTTCTCTCTGACCGCTCCAGATATTACATAGACGGCCGGGAAGCCACTGCCTAAAACACCCACACTTCCTTTCTCTCTGACCGCTCCAGATATTACATAGACGGCCGGGAAGCCACTGCCTAAGACACCCACGCTTCCTTTCTCTCTGACCGCTCCAGATATTACATAGACGGCCGGGAAGCCACTGCCTAAAACACCCACACTTCCTTTCTCTCTGACCGCTCCAGATATTACATAGACGGCCGGGAAGCCACTGCCTAAGACACCCACGCTTCCTTTCTCTCTGACCGCTCCAGATATTACATAGACGGCCGGGAAGCCACTGCCTAAGACACCCACGCTTCCTTTCTCTCTGACCGCTCCAGATATTACACAGACGGCCGGGAAGCCACTGCCTAAAACACCCACACTTCCTTTCTCTCTGACCGCTCCAGATATTACATAGACGGCCGGGAAGCCACTGCCTAAGACACCCACGCTTCCTTTCTCTCTGACCGCTCCAGATATTACACAGACGGCCGGGAAGCCACTGCTTAAAACACCCACACTTCCTTTCTCTCTGACCGCTCCAGATATTACATAGACGGCCGGGAAGCCACTGCCTAAGACACCCACGCTTCCTTTCTCTCTGACCGCTCCAGATATTACATAGACGGCCGGGAAGCCACTGCCTAAGACACCCACGCTTCCTTTCTCTCTGACCGCTCCAGATATTACACAGACGGCCGGGAAGCCACTGCCTAAAACACCCACACTTCCTTGCTCTCTGACCGCTCCAGATATTACATAGACGGCCGGGAAGCCACTGCCTAAGACACCCACACTTCCTTTCTCTCTGACCGCTCCAGATATTACATAGACGGCCGGGAAGCCACTGCCTAAGACACCCACACTTCCTTTCTCTCTGACCGCTCCAGATATTACATAGACGGCCGGGAAGCCACTGCCTAAGACACCCACGCTTCCTTTCTCTCTGACCGCTCCAGATATTACATAGACGGCCGGGAAGCCACTGCCTAAGACACCCACACTTCCTTGCTCTCTGACCGCTCCAGATATTACATAGACGGCCGGGAAGCCACTGCCTAAGACACCCACACTTCCTTTCTCTCTGACCGCTCCAGATATTACATAGACGGCCGGGAAGCCACTGCCTAAGACACCCACGCTTCCTTTCTCTCTGACCGCTCCAGATATTACACAGACGGCCGGGAAGCCACTGCCTAAAACACCCACGCTTCCTTTCTCTCTGACCGCTCCAGATATTACATAGACGGCCGGGAAGCCACTGCCTAAGACACCCACGCTTCCTTTCTCTCTGACCGCTTCAGATATTACACAGACGGCCGGGAAGCCACTGCCTAAAACACCCACACTTCCTTTCTCTCTGACCGCTCCAGATATTACATAGACGGCCGGGAGGCCACTGCCTAAGACACCCACACTTCCTTTCTCTCTGACCGCTCCAGATATTACATAGACGGCCGGGAAGCCACTGCCTAAGACACCCACACTTCCTTTCTCTCTGACCGCTCCAGATATTACATAGACGGCCGGGAAGCCACTGCCTAAGACGCCCACGCTTCCTTTCTCTCTGACCGCTCCAGATATTACATAAACGGCCGGAAAGCCACTGCCTAAAACACCCACACTTCCTTTCTCTCTGACCGCTCCAGATATTACATAGACGGCCGGGAAGCCACTGCCTAAAACACCCACACTTCCTTTCTCTCTGACCGCTCCAGATATTACACAGACGGCCGGGAAGCCACTGCCTAAGACACCCACACTTCCTTTCTCTCTGACCGCTCCAGATATTACATAGACGGCCGGGAAGCCACTGCCTAAAACACCCACACTTCCTTTCTCTCTGACCGCTCCAGATATTACACAGACGGCCGGGAAGCCACTGCCTAAGACGCCCACGCTTCCTTTCTCTCTGACCGCTCCAGATATTACACAGACGGCCGGGAAGCCACTGCCTAAGACGCCCACGCTTCCTTTCTCTCTGACCGCTCCAGATATTACATAGACGGCCGGAAAGCCACTGCCTAAAACACCCACACTTCCTTTCTCTCTGACCGCTCCAGATATTACACAGACGGCCGGGAAGCCACTGCCTAAGACGCCCACGCTTCCTTTCTCTCTTGACCGCTCCAGATATTACATAGACGGCCGGGAAGCCACTGCCTAAAACACCCACACTTCCTTGCTCTCTGACCGCTTCAGATATTACATAGACGGCCGGGAAGCCACTGCCTAAAACACCCACACTTCTGGCTCTCTGACCGCTCCAGATATTACATAGACGGCCGGAAAGCCACTGCCTAAAACACCCACACTTCCTTTCTCTCTGACCGCTCCAGATATTACATAGACGGCCGGGAAGCCACTGCCTAAAACACCCACACTTCCTTTCTCTCTGACCGCTCCAGATATTACATAGACGGCCGGGAAGCCACTGCCTAAAACACCCACACTTCCTTTCTCTCTGACCGCTCCAGATATTACATAGACGGCCGGGAAGCCACTGCCTAAGACACCCACGCTTCCTTTCTCTCTGACCGCTCCAGATATTACATAGACGGCCGGGAAGCCACTGCCTAAGACGCCCACGCTTCCTTTCTCTCTGACCGCTCCAGATATTACATAAACGGCCGGGAAGCCACTGCCTAAAACACCCACACTTCCTTTCTCTCTGACCGCTCCAGATATTACATAGACGGCCGGGAAGCCACTGCCTAAAACACCCACACTTCCTTTCTCTCTGACCGCTCCAGATATTACATGGACGGCCGGGAAGCCACTGCCTAAGACGCCCACACTTCCTTTCTCTCTGACCGCTCCAGATATTACATAAACGGCCGGAAAGCCACTGCCTAAGACACCCACACTTCCTTTCTCTCTGACCGCTCCAGATATTACATAGACGGCCGGGAAGCCACTGCCTAAAACACCCACACTTCCTTTCCCTCTGACCGCTCCAGATATTACATAGACGGCCGGGAAGCCACTGCCTAAAACACCCACACTTCCTTGCTCCCTGACCGCTCCAGATATTACACAGACGGCCGGGAAGCCACTGCCTAAGACACCCACACTTCCTTTCTCTCTGACCGCTCCAGATATTACATAGACGGCCGGGAAGCCACTGCCTAAAACACCCACACTTCCTTTCCCTCTGACCGCTCCAGATATTACATAGACGGCCGGGAAGCCACTGCCTAAAACACCCACACTTCCTTGCTCTCTGACCGCTCCAGATATTACACAGACGGCCGGGAAGCCACTGCCTAAGACACCCACGCTTCCTTTCTCTCTGACCGCTCCAGATATTACACAGACGGCCGGGAAGCCACTGCCTAAAACACCCACACTTCCTTGCTCTCTGACCGCTTCAGATATTACATAGACGGCCGGGAAGCCACTGCCTAAAACACCCACACTTCCTTTCTCTCTGACCGCTTCAGATATTACATAGACGGCCGGAAAGCCACTGCCTAAAACACCCACACTTCCTTTCTCTCTGACCGCTCCAGATATTACATAGACGGCCGGGAAGCCACTGCCTAAAACACCCACACTTCCTTTCTCTCTGACCGCTCCAGATATTACATAGACGGCCGGGAAGCCACTGCCTAAAACACCCACACTTCCTTTCTCTCTGACCGCTCCAGATATTACATAAACGGCCGGAAAGCCACTGCCTAAAACACCCACACTTCCTTTCTCTCTGACCGCTCCAGATATTACATAGACGGCCGGGAAGCCACTGCCTAAAACACCCACACTTCCTTTCTCTCTGACCGCTCCAGATATTACATAAACGGCCGGAAAGCCACTGCCTAAAACACCCACACTTCCTTTCTCTCTGACCGCTCCAGATATTACATAGACGGCCGGGAAGCGACTGCCTAAAACACCCACACTTCCTTTCTCTCTGACCGCTTCAGATATTACATAGACGGCCGGGAAGCCACTGCCTAAGACACCCACGCTTCCTTTCTCTCTGACCGCTCCAGATATTACATAAACGGCCGGAAAGCCACTGCCTAAAACACCCACACTTCCTTTCTCTCTGACCGCTCCAGATATTACATAGACGGCCGGGAAGCCACTGCCTAAAACACCCACACTTCTTTTCTCTCTGACCGCTTCAGATATTACATAGACGGCCGGGAAGCCACTGCCTAAAACACCCACACTTCCTTGCTCTCTGACCGCTCCAGATATTACATAGACGGCCGGGAAGCCACTGCCTAAAACACCCACACTTCTGGCTCTCTGACCGCTCCAGATATTACATAGACGGTCGGGAAGCCACTGCCTAAAACACCCACGCTTCCTTTCTCTCTTGACCGCTCCAGATATTACATAGACGGCCGGGAAGCCACTGCCTAAAACACCCACACTTCCTTTCTCTCTGACCGCTTCAGATATTACATAGACGGCCGGGAAGCCACTGCCTAAAACACCCACACTTCCTTTCTCTCTGACCGCTCCAGATATTACATAGACGGCCGGGAAGCCACTGCCTAAAACACCCACACTTCCTTTCTCTCTGACCGCTCCAGATATTACATAGACGGCCGGTAAGCCACTGCCTAAAACACCCACACTTCCTTTCTCTCTGACCGCTCCAGATATTACACAGACGGCCGGGAAGGCACTGCATAAAAAACCCACACTTCCTTTTTCTCTGACCGCTCCAGATATTACATGGACGGCCGGGAAGCCACTGCCTAAAACACCCACACTTCCTTTCTCTCTGACCGCTTCAGATATTACATAGACGGCCGGAAAGCCACTGCCTAAAACACCCACACTTCCTTTCTCTCTGACCGCTCCAGATATTACATAGACGGCCGGGAAGCCACTGCCTAAAACACCCACACTTCCTTTCCCTCTGACCGCTCCAGATATTACATAGACGGCCGGGAAGCCACTGCCTAAAACACCCACACTTCCTTTCCCTCTGACCGCTCCAGATATTACACAGACGGTCGGGAAGCCACTGCCTAAAACACCCACACTTCCTTTTTCTCTGACCGCTCCAGATATTACATGGACGGCCGGATAGCCACGGCTGCGGACTTTAGGAATCCGGACATTCTGGATCTGTTCCTGAAGGAGGCATTGATCATCAAGGATGTGATCCAGAAGGCAGGACTATCCAGGACGCCGCTCTGGCTCGGGGAGACGGGCTCCTGCTGGGGAGGCGGGGCCCCCAACCTCTCCAACAGATTCGCCGGCGGGTTCTTGTAAGTCTAGCGCTCTAGGCCGCAGGCCAATCCGGGGTTCGAGTCCTCCCTGGTGTAGTGGTTCGCGCTCTGGACCGCAGATCAATAGGTCCTGGGTTCGAACCCTCCGTGGTGTAGTGGTTCGCGCTCTGGACCGCAGATCAATAGGTCCTGGGTTCGAACCCTCCCTGGTGTAGTGGTTAGCGCTTTGGACCGCAGACCAATAGGTCCTGGGTTCGAACCCTCCCTGGTGTAGTGGTTAGCGCTCTGGACCGCAGACCAATAGGTCCTGGGTTCGAACCCTCCCTGGTGTAGTGGTTAGCGCTCTGGACCGCAGACCAATAGGTCCTGGGTTCGAACCCTCCCTGGTGTAGTGGTTAGCGCACTGGACCGCAGATCTATAGGTCCTGGGTTCGAATCCTCCCTGGTGTAGTGGTTAGCGCTCTGGACCGCAGACCAATAGGTCCTGGGCTCCCTCCCTGGTGTAGTAGTTAGCGCTAGACCGGGCCGGGCACCTAATCTGGGGCATGTTTTATCCACGCACCCTTCAGCGTCCCGAGAGGTTCCTTGGCCTAGTTTAGCCATTGTGTGCACAAAAGCGGCCTAAAACACCAACCAGGATTCCACAGGTCAGGGAAAATACTGGAAACAAATATCAGGGACTTTCAGCAGTCTAGATCACATTTGGTAACTGCTCAAACCCAGCTATTACTAATATCTGTAAGGTTAAGATTTTCCTGTGTTATATGGTTATTAAAATCCCAATATGATTAATTCATAATGAATTAGAATAAATGATCGTATGCCATAAGTTTTGGGCCTGATATTTTACGCTTGTACGCAATGGTATGTATGACATTAAAACCCTCTTGATTTCGTCTAACCGTTAAGGGCAATGATTTGGTTGCGTATGTGTGGCTATGAGGGGAGTTTTGCTGAAAAACACACGTTTGGTTTTTGTTCCATTAATTTACTGTCTCAGTGGATACGTATGCATGCAGAAAAATATGTGCCTCACATTCAAACATCTAATGTTAAGTGACTGTTACCTGCCCGTAAGGCTGTCTTTTCCATGTACCCTGTACTTTAATAAAACAAAAGTGCGATAAAGTAAGTGAATAATGGAGCACAACAACTGTCGCAGTTCGTATGCTGCCTTTCTGAGGTATTTATTTTATGCTCGAAGTTCATTGCTGTTCTATCGCTTGTTTATGATTATTTATATCAGTCATTGCAAGTTCACATCAACAAATGACAAGCTTATTGTAGGCAATGACAAGATTTACTGGCGTGGTGTGGTCTAGCCGTAACCAGTGGTGACTTCTCTCCCCCCAGCTGGCTGGACAAGCTGGGTCTGGCCGCAGTCCTGGGGCACGACACAATTCTGCGACAGACCTTTTACGAGGGACAATACGGCCTGATAGACAAAGAACTCTTCCCCAATCCGGTGTGTAACGTATCCTGCACATCGTCCAAGTGATTATTGTTGTTTGTGTGGAAGGTTGTTCTGTAGAGAGAGAGCTACCACTCTGTATAACGTTACGTAATAAGGCGTCGTTAATTCCATTGTTTTTATGTGACAAATTATGCAATAATATAGTGTACTCATGCAAGTGTATTATGCTAAAGTAAGACGACTACTTTTGAACCGCGTAAACCGTAGTGGATTAAATATAGAGTGTTTTACGGTATTAGCATATACATCGCAATGCATCCCACTGCCTCTAAGGGGGGTAACTGTAAGGTCTGAATGCGATATGCATCCAGTCTAGTGTGGCTTTGGGATTACTCTGTGACTGTGAGTGTGAAGACAGTGATAGCGTGGTTAACGACAGAGAGCATGTACCATGACTGGCCTCCTCGCTCTGTCTGCAGGACTACTGGCTCTCTATCATCTACCGGACTCTGGTGGGACGCCAAGTCCTCAAAGTAGTACGTGTTGACTCCGATAGGGGGCTCCGCGTCTATGCGCACTGTTCAAATGCCGAAAGGTAAGTACCGAAAGTCATGTACCGAACAGTTTGAGGGTCTCGGTCGTCTGACGAGGATTTATGCATTTTCTGCTTATGGAACCTTTACTGGGTTCCAACTGGACACGTCTTACGTAATATCTTACAGATAAGTATTTGTAATATTGTTGTTCAAATTATGTTTCTTAAAAAAATATTAAGTTGAATGTTACACTGTTAGACTTCATGTCCCTCTTGCAATATGTATATTTTTCCGCTGTGTGTGCAAGTCAAAATGCAAGGCCGCTTTAGAGACAACCATCATTCAAATATGTGATGAATAGACAGGTTGAACGAAAGGATGATCACGAAGGGGGGTAGTGGAGGGGGTTAGCGGACGTTAAAGATCATTGAGCGTAGTACCTAGATATATATGCATGGCTGTTCTTGTGATAGCCTATGAACCAATCTGTGACCCGCATCTGTGAAGTAATACCCACAATTCCCGTCAGGAGCGGATATCCCAAGGGAGCTGTCACCATCTACGCCTTGAATCTCAAGGACGAAGCAGCAAAAATGACCTTGACCTCTGAACTCCAGTCCCAGGATAAGCTCATGTTTTGGTTTACGCCGCATGGCCGCCACGGACCTCATGCCAAGTAAGTCCGTGCCACGTGCATATGGGCGATAATAAGTGAAACCGCAACATAATATGACATCTCGTTTATAGATATCTCATACGCGAGGCTGTAAAAACGACAGTGAACACTGCCTGCTTTAATGCTGTTTAGTTAAATTTTTATTCTGAGGTTTAAGGGACTTTAAAAAGTTACTAAATTGTAATAACTATTCTTCTTCTGGCGTATTTATAGTAGCTGTTTTGAACTTCTATTTGAAAGTTTATCGTGCTATAATATGGATAATCCACTGGTCATAGAGGAAATTGTGCCCAAAATACCATAGATATGAATGTTACATGAATACCACACGCAGATCAGTGGGTTTATTTGGCCTGTGTTAACTTTGGAGTGCACGGCTCTTTGCAGGTTTGTGAACGTGAACGGCCAGAAGATGGCGCTAGTGGACGACACGACTCTGCCCCGTGTCTCCCCACGGCTACTGCCCCCGGGACCCACCATCACCCTCCCCCCCGCCTCGTATGGCTTCGTCGTCCTACCCCAGGCCCGGGCCAGGGCCTGTCTCTAGACCCGCCATCACCCTTCCCCCCGCCTCGTATGGCTTCGTGGTCCTGCCCGGGCCAGGGCCTATCTCTAGACCCACCATCACCCCCCCCCCCCTCCCCCCCGCCTCGTATGGCTCCGTTACCCCTCCCCCCCACCCCCACCCTCCCCGCCAACCTCCTGGCGTCACTGTAGTTCCCGGCGATATCAGTGCTGTGAACCCCCTCTCCACTCAGCCCACCTGCTCTATTGGCTTTTATAGTTTTGTAGTTATATATTTTGTATATGTGATAATTTCATATATGTGAAGAATGCAGTTGACATAAGATACTAGAATCTTTTCTTTATTTACATTCCTATATATATTTTGTACATTTGTTGGTATCATAGTATTTCCAAATAGTATATGGGATGATTTTGAGATTTAGTTTATTTGTGCAAAACATCTATGCAACTACTTAAAGAGGACTAACCACGAGGATTTGACAGTTTGGTGAATCGTGTGGATGGTTTCAAAGTGCATGACGTTAGGAATGTTACGCTTGATCCGCACATAAAGCATGAGTTGTCATGTCATATACTATGAGGACTTACAGAGAGCGGAAATGGTTTAGTTATTAAAATCGTTCGTACTGTCGACAACATAGCTATGTGTATTATATGGTAAAGAACATTTTGTAATAATATAATGTGTTGTAAAGAGGACTACTATATTGCATTTGTTGCTGTGCTGCTGCATGCGCTTCCAGTGGTATCACATACGTAAGCTATGTCCATGGTATTGGAGCGGTCTGATATTGGTCTTCATGTTTATAGGGTGAGATAAGTAATCCGTGAGTAAAGCGATACAACTGTCGGGTTAATACAGGGTTGACATGAGGATGTTGTTCGCTCTTCTTTATTTCACGTCCACTATTGTATCAATTATATTTGTAAACAATTATCTACTGTTGTAGACAGATCGATAGTTGTTGCGGTTTGCATGGAACTTAACCTGGCCTTTGGGTCAGCCATTTTCTTGTTAACTTATGAATTAATTTTGCATAGTTTTGTCATATTTTTATATTTTCGAACATGTAAAGGGTCGTTTCCAATCTCTTCTATTTGTGCTTCCACTATTGTGAACCGCTTTTAACGACAGATGTAAATATAAAATATAACGAGTGAATCGCTATTCCATGAATATTACGTCAACTTTGTGTCAAGCTATGATATATGATGATAAAGCCAACAATGGCCTATTTTTGCACAACAGAATGTGCCGGTGTATTGGGGGTGTGGGGGTGGGGGGTGGGGGGTGGGGGGTGATGGTCGCCCATTTTATGAGTGAATGAAAGGACTATATTTTGAGGTGTCGAGTCCGTATCTTAGTCGTTGTGGCGGTTTCCCTAGACACATGGGGCGCCACGCTCGCTTTGTACGATGACAGTCTCACTGCTTTAATCTGCCCTCTTTTTCACCCTCATTACTACCCCTCACACCCCGCCTGACCCTCACGGGGTGCGGTGTCCGGCCCCCCCGTCACAGCCAGCCAGGCACCCTTGAACAACCCCCCGTCACAGCCAGCCAGGCACCCTTGACCAACCCCCGCGGTTATCAATAATTGTCCAAGCACGTAGTTGTGACAGGCGCGAAGCGTTCCCGCCACTAGTGCCGTGATCTATCCGACGCTTCAGGCGGTGTCGTCTGCCGTCAGAGATGGCGTGTCAGCTCGATCAAATCGATGATCTATTAAGATCCATGTCAAACTCGCCCAGTGGTTAGTGGAGCGGGGAAAGCATCCAATCCACTAGATCTGCCCCCCCCCACCTCCCACTCCCATATCCCTCCACTCCCCAGTCCCTCCTCTCCCTAGCCTCTGCCCCCCCCCCCCATCTCCCACTCCCCAGTCCCTCCTCTTCCTAGCCTCTGAGAGCTTCCAGCAATAACCACTTAATAGGAATCCACCGGGAAATGGGACGGAGTAGTGGTCATATGGGAATGGTGGGATGTGGAGAAGGGGGGTGGGAGTGCGTGTGGAGGGCGGAATGGCTGTGGCGGTGGCCAAAGTTAGACCCGTCACTGCTATCAATTATAGTTTCTGTGACGTGGGCTGCGCTCTGCCGCTTGGCCCGTGGCTATGGACAAGTCCGATATGGCGCGGAAGGTGAGGGAGGGTAAGTGGCCTGGAATTATGGCCTCTATCTAGACAATTATGGGAGTCATTGCAATGCTAATTGAGTCACTGGACCCAGTCTTTGTCGCTGTCGCTCTGCAACGCTTTATCTCCAGATACCGCCCCTTGCACACGGCCCGAATGGGGAGTTAGTTTCGTAGAATTATGACAGCCCCCCGAGGAGTTGGGTAAAAAGGGGTCAAGCTACCCACGGACGCCGAGCAAGGGATGATTTGGTCGTGAAAGGCTCTTTTTCAATTACCTCTCTACCAGAAAGTAACAAAGCCCAGGCCAATAGAGAAGATTATTGATACAAATGTCAACAGAGAAAATGCGCGAAAGGCTAGCTCTGCCTGTTGAGGCGACTGCCACGTGATAGGAGGAGTTCGTGCTGCTGTCTGTCAATGTAAAGGTTGGGGATGGCTCTTGGGAAGGCGGCGGCAAAAACTTCACCCGTCCCGATCCGATGCCCTTGGGATGCTGTTGAACTGGTCAGAGGTGTCAGGGTTTTTTTTTAATTCATGGAATTAGTCTGATCAACTGCGAAATGTCAAGAACTGAACATCTAACGGGAAAATTAGATACCGGGTTATAAAAAAAAAGATTCCCGAATTAACAATGATAAGGTTGAACACGCTTACGGCTCCACGTTACCATGACTACAACTCGCACGCTTGCCTGTCACGTGATTTGCTTCCCGCTCCTTTACCCTGGGTCTAATCGTGGCGGTAAGGTCGACTGAAAACGGCGAATTTAAGATTAAATGTTAATATTTTTGTTCATGGGAAGCGTCCGGGAGTGAAGAATTTAGGAGCCCAGTATTGGAACATCAAAGAAGAGGGGGGCGCAAATGGAACTCTTCATATGGGAAATGAAAGGTTGTCTTAGTCGTATGCCAACTGCACATAGACCCGCCCCCCCTCCGTCCCTCCCTTTCCAAAGCTGTCCTACTGCCCCCTTACCATCCGGACCTCGCTCATGCATGGAAAGCATATGCTTTAGTGTCATTCTTTTCAAGTTAAATGCATTTGTAGTAGTTCTGATCCCACTCCCGAATGGACGCCGAAAAGTTCCCAACCCGAACTGACGGGATTCGAACCGGCGACCCTTCGCATCCAGGGCGAACACCAACCGCATTAGGCCAAAGGGAACTTCTCATTTGGCCCAAGGCTCTTGGTGTCTTTTTTATCCACCGGGCCTGGAACGAGATATCACAGATAATTCGTGCGCAAAACGGCTAAAACTTTGCTTTCTGAAGTCGGCGTCCTGCGTTTGTGATGTCACGTGGTAGATGATGGCGTCACGTAATATCTGATAGCATCATGTGGTATGTGATGACGTCACGCGGTATCTGATGACATCACGTGGTATGTGATGACGTCACGTTGTCCATTACGATCCCCACGCCTCCTTATATTGCTCGCTGCCTGCCGTTCCACACGTCCATACAGCTTGTGGCGAGGAGATCGTCATTTGTCTACTTTCATATTGACATGGCACAGTCTGAAACACAATCTACAGGGTGGCTCACAAGTATGGACAATACGTCTATACCCAATAGGAAAAGTTTCTGTGTGCAGTTTCTGTGTTTCTGTGTGCAGTGAACATTGCATACATGTGTCCGATCACAAGCACCAACATTTACCTATGAATCTTTCCCCGTCAGCGGCTCATAACGCTAATTTTATTCGACAATCTTGTGGACAGTTTGTGTATATTATCTTTTTGGGACACCCTGTACATAAAGTATTCAGCGCACACTTCCTGTCCGACACCAGTCGTGATCCAGATGTCACTCCGTCCCTCATGTCCTTGTCCCTGTGACCTTGACCATGACCTTGACACCGTCGTGCCATGCACGCGAAAGTGTTGCTCGTTACGACTCCCTTTACATGGTAAATCGTATCTGTGTCACTTGCCAATCATTGTTCATATCACGTGACTTACGTCCTGTGGAGTCTTATAATCTTCCTTCCCACTGAATAGGGCCTGTGAGCAGTGAATAATAAGTTACCTCCAGCCAGAAAATGGTATTCTACGGGTAACGAATGAGATGTTAATATGTCCACAGTATATTTTAGCGCATTTAATACATTTTCATGCGCTGGTGTTAAAAAAATAGTACTGGCGTAGACACTGGCGTAGACGATTGATATTTATGTTTTTTTCTCAATATTTTCGTAAACAAATTTTCTATACACATGATTTATTTGACGTCTTAATGAGACTCGGTGTCAAATTTGAATGCTAGCTCAATAATACCGATGGCTGACCCAATCCCTCAGGAGTAACATATGTCTCACCAGAAATAGACGAGTGTTACGTTCGAGTCAGAATCGGCAAAATTTCTTGTTTTATGAGTGTTTCCCGAGTCCGCAACGTCCTAGTAACCAATGGTAACGATTTCCACCATGTGCGTGCTAACGTTACGTCTTATATAATATATATTAAAAGATGCATTATTTGCTAATTTTCCCTGAACCGATTTCTTTGTAATATTGCCGTCGTGAAACGTAACATGCTTATCATGGTTGGTGAATAAAATATGTTTGGTGAACAAAGCTGCACCTTTTCATATGCTTTAGGTCCACATGGCAACGGGTACATTACTATGACATCTATTATCTGTCGCGTACGGCGCGACAGTACGATAAACAAAACCTCCGTGACTGGCTTTTGTCATGTAACACCTGAGATGCCGACTAAACAGGTAAAAATGGTGAATTATTGTAACTTCGTGTGTCTCAGGGGTGCCAGCCTGCCACCTTCTTAGACTAATCCATTCTCCTTAGAGGTAACTCTCAGGTGTCAGGGGCCCAGTATGTTGCCTCTGACGAATTATCATGAGCTTGGCTCTTAGTGCAAAAGAAAATAGCCTGCTGCCAATATCAGGAACAGTTACTCCACTTAATCACCATGTACTCCCCCCCCCCACCCCCCACATGGCCCCAGGTTTTGCGACGTTACTAACACAACCCCATCAGACGGAACAACAAGACTTGATAATCGTTGGTGATTATTGACATTGTAAGATATAAAGCACTTGGAGGCAAAGTCAGTCCGCGTCCAGCCACGATTCATTGCTACGGAAATACATAATCAGATTGGTGGGAGGGGAGCGCAGTTATCGTGGCCGGGTGGGGTGGGCTGTGTCGGGGGGGGGGGGCGGCCTGCGGGTCTGGTCTCGCGGCCGCCAGGGGTAACTTCTGACACCCAACCTGTGAGCTTACAGCGGGAAGGCGCCGCCGTTTAGCATTGTTATTATCCCGGCGATTAGACAAGCGTGTTGCTGTCGTGTGGCGGTGCCAGGTACGGGCGGAGGGAGGGACAGGCGGAGGCGGAGGCGAAGGCGGGCCTGTCTCTGGCCAGCCAGGTACGGGCGGAGGGAGGGACAGGCGGAGGCGGGCCTGTCTCTAGCCAGCCAGGTACGGGCGGAGGGAGGGACAGGCGGAGGCGGCCCTGTCTCCGGCCAGCCAGGTACGGGCGGAGGCGGGCCTGTCTCTGGCCAGCCAGGTACGGGCGGAGGGACGGACAGGCGGAGGCGGGCCTGTCTCTGGCCAGGCAGGTACGGGCGGAGGGAGGGACAGGCGGAGGCGGGCCTGTCTCCGGCCAGCCAGGTACGGGCGGAGGGAGGGACAGGCGGAGGCGGGCCTGTCTCCGGCCAGCCAGGTACGGGCGGAGGGAGGGACAGGCGGAGGCGGCCCTGTCTCCGGCCAGCCAGGTACGGGCGGAGGCGGGCCTGTCTCTGGCCAGGCAGGTACGGGCGGAGGGAGGGACAGGCGGAGGCGGGCCTGTCTCTGGCCAGGCAGGTACGGGCGGAGGGAGGGACAGGCGGAGGCGGGCCTGTCTCCGGCCAGCCAGGTACAGGCGGAGGGAGGGACAGGCGGAGGCGGGCCTGTCTCTGGCCAGCCAGGTACGGGCGGAGGGAGGGACAGGCGGAGGCGGCCCTGTCTCTGGCCAGCCAGGTACGGGCGGAGGGACGGACAGGCGGAGGCGGGCCTGTCTCTGGCCAGCCAGGTACGGGCGGAGGGAGGGACAGGCGGAGGCGGGCCTGTCTCTGGCCAGGCAGGTACGGGCGGAGGGAGGGACAGGCGGAGGCGGGCCTGTCTCTGGCCAGCCAGGTACGGGCGGAGGGAGGGACAGGCGGAGGCGGGCCTGTCTCTGGCCAGGCAGGTACGGGCGGAGGGAGGGACAGGCGGAGGCGGGCCTGTCTCTGGCCAGGCAGGTACGGGCGGAGGGAGGGACAGGCGGAGGCGGGCCTGTCTCTGGCCAGGCAGGTACGGGCGGAGGGAGGGACAGGCGGAGGCGGGCCTGTCTCCGGCCAGCCAGGTACAGGCGGAGGGAGGGACAGGCGGAGGCGGGCCTGTCTCTGGCCAGCCAGGTACGGGCGGAGGGAGGGACAGGCGGAGGCGGCCCTGTCTCTGGCCAGCCAGGTACGGGCGGAGGGACGGACAGGCGGAGGCGGGCCTGTCTCTGGCCAGCCAGGTACGGGCGGAGGGAGGGACAGGCGGAGGCGGGCCTGTCTCTGGCCAGGCAGGTACGGGCGGAGGGAGGGACAGGCGGAGGCGGGCCTGTCTCTGGCCAGCCAGGTACGGGCGGAGGGAGGGACAGGCGGAGGCGGGCCTGTCTCTGGCCAGCCAGGTACGGGCGGAGGGAGGGACAGGCGGAGGCGGGCCTGTCTCTGGCCAGGCAGGTACGGGCGGAGGGAGGGACAGGCGGAGGCGGGCCTGTCTCTGGCCAGGCAGGTACGGGCGGAGGCGGGCCTGTCTCTGGCCAGGCAGGTACGGGCGGAGGGAGGGACAGGCGGAGGCGGGCCTGTCTCTGGCGAGGCAGCTACGGGCGGAGGGAGGAACAGGCGGAGGCGGGCCTGTCTCTGGCCAGGCAGCTACGGGCGGAGGGAGGGACAGGCGGAGGCGGGCCTGTATCTGGCCAGGCAGGTACAGGCGGAGGCGGGCCTGTCTCTGGCCAGGCAGGTACGGGCGGAGGGAGGGACAGGCGGAGGCGGGCCTGTCTCTGGCCAGGCAGGTACGGGCGGAGGGAGGGACAGGCGGAGGCGGGCCTGTCTCTGGCCAGGCAGCTACGGGCGGAGGGAGGGACAGGCGGAGGCGGGCCTGTATCTGGCCAGGCAGGTACAGGCGGAGGCGGGCCTGTCTCTAGCCAGGCAGGTACGGGCGGAGGGAGGGACAGGCGGAGGCGGGCCTGTCTCTGGCCAGCCAGGTACGGGCGGAGGGAGGGACAGGCGGAGGCGGGCCTGTATCTGGCCAGGCAGGTACAGGCGGAGGCGGGCCTGTCTCTGGCCAGGCAGGTACGGGCGGAGGGAGGGACAGGCGGAGGCGGGCCTGTCTCTGGCCAGCCAGGTACGGGCGGAGGGAGGGACAGGCGGAGGCGGGCCTGTCTCTGGCCAGCCAGGTACGGGCGGAGGGAGGGACAGGCGGAGGCGGGCCTGTCTCTGGCCAGGCAGGCACTGGGCAGATAGATAGATAGGCAGATACCCCATCCACAACAGGCTACGCCGGGTGGAACGCGGTTTGTCAGCTTCCCACATGGCCATTGTATAATTATAGATCAACAATCAATATCTTTCTCATAAATATCATTCATGTGATGTGGTAAACATTCATACGTATATTAATATATATATGAACATATATCAAATCTAGTTCCGCTGTGGCAGCACAAAGAGTGCTTACCCCCCCCCCCCCCCCCACCCCTTCCTCTCCCCACCACCTTCAAAACGATTCCCTCTCGGAATCTTCTCCTTTATCCCAACAGCAATGCAGGACTTCAACCTGGAAAATTAAGACCCCCCTCCTCCATATCCCATAAAATTGGTGGGCCATCCGAAAACTAATTGGAAATGGAAGAGGGCCGAGGGGATGGGGGTGGATGAGATTTCTGTGATGGTGGGACTCGGCCGTGGATGTACACACTGATGTTTGTTGGTGCTGGGACTCGGCCGTGGATGTACACACTGATGTTTGTTGGTGCTGGGACTCGGCCGTAGATGTACACACTGATGTTTGTTGATGGTGGGACTCGGCCGTGGATGTACACACTGATGTTTGTTGATGGCGGGACTCGGCCGTGGATGTACACACTGATGTTTGTTGATGGCGGGACTCGGCCGTGGATGTACACACTGATTTTAGTTGATGGCGGGACTCGGCCGTGGATGTACACACTGATGTTTGTTGATGGCGGGACTCGGCCGTGGATGTACACACTGATGTTTGTTGATGGCGGGACTCGGCCGTGGATGTACACACTGATGTTTGTTGATGATGGGACTCGGCCGTGGATGTACACACTGATGTTTGTTGATGGACGGACTCGGCCCTGGATGTACACACTGATGTTTGTTGATGGTGGGACTCGGCCGTGGATGTACACACTGATGTTTGTTGATGGTGGGACTCGGCCGTGGATGTACACACTGATGTTTGTTGATGGCGGGACTCGGCCGTGGATGCACACACTGATGTTTGTTGATGGCGGGACTCGGCCGTGGATGTACACACTGATTTTAGTTGATGGCGGGACTCGGCCGTGGATGTACACACTGATGTTTGTTGATGGCGGGACTCGGCCGTGGATGTACACACTGATGTTTGTTGATGGCGGGACTCGGCCGTGGATGTACACACTGATGTTTGTTGATGATGGGACTCGGCCGTGGATGTACACACTGATGTTTGTTGATGGACGGACTCGGCCCTGGATGTACACACTGATGTTTGTTGATGGTGGGACTCGGCCGTGGATGTACACACTGATGTTTGTTGATGGTGGGACTCGGCCGTGGATGTACACACTGATGTTTGTTGATGGCGGGACTCGGCCGTGGATATAAACACTGATGTTTGTTGATGGCGGGACTCGGCCGTGGATGTACACACTGATGTTTGTTGATGGCGGGACTCGGCCGTGGATGTACACACTGATGTTTGTTGATGATGGGACTCGGCCGTGGATGTACACACTGATGTTTGTTGGTGCTGGGACTCGGCCGTGGATGTACACACTGATGTTTGTTGATGGCGGGACTCGGCCGTGGATGTACACACTGATGTTTGTTGATGGCGGGACTCGGCCGTGGATGTACACACTGATGTTTGTTGATGGTGGGACTCGGCCGTGGATGTACACACTGATGTTTGTTGATGGCGGGACTCGGCCGTGGTTGTACACACTGATGTTTGTTGATGGCGGGACTCGGCCGTGGATATACACACTGATGTTTGTTGATGGACGGGCTCGGCCGTGGATGTACACACTGATGTTTGTTGATGGTGGGACTCGGCCGTGGATGTACACACTGATGTTTGTTGATGGCGGGACTCGGCCCTGGATGTACACACTGATGTTAGTTGATGGCGGGACTCGGCCGTGGATGTACACACTGATGTTTGTTGATGGTGGGACTCGGCCGTGGATGTACACTCTGATGTTTGTTGATGGCGGGACTCGGCCGTGGATGTACACACTAATGTTTGTTGATTGACGGACTCGGCCGTGGATGTACACACTGATGTTTGTTGATGGCGGGACTCGGCCGTGGATGTACACACTGATGTTAGTTGATGAACGGACTCGGCCGTGGATGTACACACTGATGTTTGTTGATGGTGGGACTCGGCCGTGGATGTACACTCTGATGTTTGCTGATGGCGGGACTCGGCCGTGGATGTACACACTGATGTTTGTTGATGGACGGACTCGGCCGTGGATGTACACACTGATGTTTGTTGATGGCGGGACTCGGCCGTGGATGTGCACACTGATGTTTGTTGATGGTGGGACTCGGCCGTGGATGTACAGACTGATGTTTGTTCATGGCGGGACTCGGCCGTGTATGTACACACTGATGTTTGTTGATGGTGGGACTCGGCCGTGGATGTACACTCTGATCTTTGTTGATGGCGGGACTCGGCCGTGAATGTACACTCTGATGTTTGTTGCTTGACGGACTCGGCCTGGGATGTACACACTGATGTTTATTGATTGACGGACTCGGCCTGGGATGTACACACTGATGTTTGTTGATGGCGGGACTCGGCCTTGGATGTACACACTGATGTTTGTTGATGGTGGGACTCGGCCGTGGATGTACACACTGATGTTTGTTGATGGACGGACTCGGCCGTGGATGTACACACTGATGTTTGTTGATGGCGGGACTCGGCCGTGGATGTGCACACTGATGTTTGTTGATGGTGGGACTCGGCCGTGGATGTACAGACTGATGTTTGTTCATGGCGGGACTCGGCCGTGTATGTACACACTGATGTTTGTTGATGGTGGGACTCGGCCGTGGATGTACACTCTGATGTTTGTTGATGGCGGGACTCGGCCGTGAATGTACACTCTGATGTTTGTTGCTTGACGGACTCGGCCTGGGATGTACACACTGATGTTTATTGATTGACGGACTCGGCCTGGGATGTACACACTGATGTTTGTTGATGGCGGGACTCGGCCTTGGATGTACACACTGATGTTTGTTGATGGTGGGACTCGGCCGTGGATGTACACACTGATGTTTGTTGATGGCGGGACTCGGCCGTGGATGTACACACTGATGTTTGTTGATGGTGGGACTCGGCCGTGGATGTACACACTGATGTTTATTGATGGCGGGACTCGGCCGTGGATGTACATACTGATGTTTGTTGATGGTGGGACTCGGCCGTGGATGTACACACTGATGTTTGTTGATGGTGGGACTCGGCCGTGGATGTACACACTGATGTTTGTTGATGGCGGGACTCGGCCGTGGATGTACATACTGATGTTTGTTGATGGCGGGACTCGGCCGTGGATGTACACACTGATGTTTGTTGATGGCGGGACTCGGCCGTGGATGTACACACTGATGTTTGTTGATGGTGGGACTCGGCCGTGGATGTACACACTGATGTTTGTTGATGGCGGGACTCGGCCGTGTAGGGGGACGTGACTTTTCTCTATTACTGCTCAATTAACTGTATAGCCACACAGCCAGTGAGTGTGTTCATGACGAGCCGCCCTCACACCGGGACCATTATGCCCCACGCAATGCATGCACAGTTTTCAGATCCTGACGGCATGGCAGATGAAACGAATTACAAAGTCCTGTCATTACATGTGTTTAGGGCTAATAACAGTACCTTTAACGCCACTGTAGCCCCCTGTGTCACAAGGGGGGGGGGGTAAGGGGGGGGGGATTGCCAAAATGAGTTGACTCCCATTACCTTTGTTTGCTCGTACCAGCGGACCAACCGACAAACTCCGGAGCCAACGCCCTCCAGTTTTGCAATTCAGTCCCTAAATGAAACCACCGCTGGGTGGGTATTATGCACACGCATGGCTCTGGGGTTTGGGGGGGGGGGAGGAGGGGGCGAGGGTTAGTGGCGGCCTCAACAGCTTAACAGGAAACCTGGCACTGAAATTAATTGCCACGGAAATCGCTGTTTAGATCGACTGGATATTTATCTGGAGAGCCTTTTTTTTGGTGTGTGTGTCTGGGGGGTGGAGGCGAGGTGGGTGGGGTGAGGGGTGGTGGCGGGGTGGGGTGTTGGTGGGGAGCAGGACGGTGTATCCAGCGGTAAATCCACGGTAGCTAGGTAGGTACGCCTGAGACCGTGTCCCCCTTCCCGAGAAGCCAAACACCCCCTGCCCCCCCCCCCCCTTTCCTCTCTCTGTCTCCATCTCTCTCGGCCCGACGGATGCATATATGGTGTAACACGCAGCCGGAGCGGTACACTGATAGCCGTCATCTGGGCTCCACGGCCTGGCTACATTAGCCACCCGATTAGGACGCGATGGGGGGGGGGGGGGTGGCGTTAACCCCGCCTGATGGCGTCCGATATGGGAGACCTGATTGCAACTAATATAGCATGGCTTTCTCCTCCCCTGGCGCCAAAGGCAACCAGTTAAAAACACATGACAAGTGCTGGGTGATAAGGAAGGAGGTATGTTGTTATTAGGCAGGAGAGCTCGGAGACTAACTTTGTCTTGATGCTTCATTATGATCACCGTGTCAAACCCAACCGTTACTGCATATGTGATAAACTGATCGTTCTTCTTGCATAGCTCACGTATAGCTCACGCATACCATTTACTACAATAATGCATAACATGGAAGATAAATCACGTCTTTATGGGTGTCAGATATTGTTTTTCTACCACCCTGAGCACAACAGCCGAGCTCCCTTCGCAAGGCGAGCTGCAGTGTCCATTCAGTTAACCAAAAGTGGACGGCCGCCCCGATAGCTCAGTGTGCTAGAGCGCTCGCTTTGAGTGCTCTGGCCACCTGATAGCCTAACGGCACGTGGTCGATGGTTCGAGGCCCGTTGTGGCCATGTCTGTGGTTCCATGTCCTTCGTAAACAGTAGGGGGTTACCCCGGGGACATGGCTCCACTCTCCCTTCCTTCTCCCATTGACGCGATATGACCAAAAGTGGTTAAAGCGTCCTGAATATACTATTATAATAGGGGGCACTATTATACAAATCTGGTGGGGGGAGGGTGGGGGTGCGCGGGTGCCTTGATGCCTGAGAGAGCGGACCAAAAGATATCCCTGTAGAGTGGACATTCATGATGAAAAAGAAAACTTGCGACCGGACGGGGGGGGGGGGGGGCTATAAAAATGTTCGTTCATAGAGCGGGTTGTCTCCCAAAATACCACTTCCGAGCGAAATACGGCGTTAGAATGCCCTGATCCGAGCGGATTTTGGCGGTGAAAATGGGGCGCGGGCTTTACCGCGGAATCCCCCCAAACCCAGGAATGTGTTAAGTACCCCCCCCCCCACCTCTCCCCGGGATAGTTGCACACAACGAAGATATATCTGACTATTCCAAATGGTGCCTCTTATTCTTGTCATCGGAATCAAAGCTGGGTCTCCATACTTCTTTGATATGACGTGAAATGACTGGTCTGCAAAGAGCTGCTCCAGTTGGACACAGGATAGTCTGTGGGTGAAATGAGATATGTGAAGTGTTTGATATTACTGCACAGGCCGGCACGCCTGGGACCCCAACGGGGCCGAGCTTTACAGGCACCTGTTTCTGATTTGTCATTGCCAACATACCAATACCGACGGCCCCTCCTGTACCCCCCTCCCTTCCCCCTCCCCACCCACCACCCCCCCTCACCGCCCCTTTCCCCATACCAGCACGGCAGTGGGCCCAGAATAGCGTACCACAGGAACAATACCGGTTGAGAGCAGGTGAGGACTGTCTCTGTGTGAAAGGTGATACGGCAAGTAGGGGAGAAAGGGGTTTACAGTGGTGATGGGGGGTTAATGTGCTGAGGGTACGTGTGAGCAGGGTGTTGGGGAGGGGGGGGGGGTGGGAGGGTGTGAGCGGGAGCTGGCAGGGTATAGCACGCTCCGTGAAGGTTCATAGGCCAAGACATGGACGGTGAATCCCCTCCCCCTCCTGTCACGCCCCCACTTCCTCACCCTCATCCACCCAGACTCGAGAGCTACCGTCCCGCCCCCTCACCCCTCTCCGATCTGCCGTTCCGCCCCCTCACCTTTCTTCTATCTACTGTCCCGCCCTCTCAACTCACCCCCACCCCCATATATCGTCCCGCCCCCTGACCACTCCTCCCGAGTCCCACACAGCCTCCATGTCTCGTTCCCCGTCATCATGACAGTGGCACCACTCACCCACCCCTCAATCCCCCCCCCCCCATTCGTTTGAGTTCCTTGCCGCCGGCGCCCCACTCTCCCGGTCACTCTCACACACAGGTGGGAGGGAGTGGGGGGATGTCTCGAGGAAGCGATTAGTGGTGCCTTTGTCTGCCCCCCCCCCCTCCCAGAGACAGCGGCGTAACACGCCACTTATACCTGTACCAATGTCCTTGTCTGCCCCCCCCACCTCCCACGGACAGCGGTGTAACACGCCACTTATACCTGTACCGATGTCCTTGTCTCCCCCCCCCCCACCTCCCACGGACAGCGGTGTAACACGCCTCTTATACCTGTACCGATGTCCTTGTCTCCCCCCCCCCTCCCACAGACAGTGGTGTAACACGCCACTTAAACCTGTACCAATGTCCTTGTCTGCACCCCACCCCCTCCCAGAGACAGCGGTGTAACACGCCACTTATACCTTTACCAATGTCCTTGTCGGCCCCCCCCCCTCCTACAGACAGCGGTGTAACACGCCACTTATACCTGTACCAATGTCCTTGTCTGCCCCCCCCCCCCTCCCACAGACAGCGGTGTAACACGCCACTTATACCTGTACCAATGTCCTTGTCTGCCCCCCCCCCCTCCCACAGACAGCGGTGTAACACGCCACTTATAACTGTACCAATGTCCTTGTCTGCCCCCCCCTCCTACAGACAGCGGTGTAACACGCCACTTATACCTGTACCAATGTCCTTGTCTGCCCCCCCCCCCCTCCCAGAGACAGCGGTGTAACACGCCACTTATATCTGTACCAATGTTCTTGTCTGCCCCCCTCCCCCCTCCCACAGACAGCGGTGTAAACACGCCTTTTATACCTGTACCAATGTCCTTGTCTGCCTCCCCCCCCCTCCCACAGACAGCGGTGTAACACGCCACTTATACCTGTACCAATGTCCTTGTCTGCCTCCCCCCCCCCTCCCACAGACAGCGGTGTAACACGCCACTTATACCTGTACCAATGTCCTTGTCTGCCCCCCCCCCTCCCACAGACAGCGGTGTAACACGCCACTTATACCTGTACCAATGTCCTTGTCTGCCCCCCCCCCCTCCCACAGACAGCGGTGTAACACGCCACTTATAACTGTACCAATGTCCTTGTCTGCCCCCCCCCCCTCCTACAGACAGCGGTGTAACACGCCACTTATACCTGTACCAATGTCCTTGTCTGCCCCCCCCCCCTCCCAGAGACAGCGGTGTAACACGCCACTTATATCTGTACCAATGTCCTTGTCTGCCCCCCTCCCCCCTCCCACAGACAGCGGTGTAACACGCCACTTATACCTGTACCAATGTCCTTGTCTGCCCCCCCCCCTCCCACAGACAGCGGTGTAACACGCCACTTATACCTGTACCAATGTCCTTGTCTGCCCCCCCCCCCTCCCACAGACAGCGGTGTAACACGCCACTTATAACTGTACCAATGTCCTTGTCTGCCCCCCCCCTCCCAGAGACAGCGGTGTAACACGCCACTTATACCTGTACCAATGTCCTTGTCTGCCCCCCCCCCCTCCCACAGACAGCGGTGTAACACGCCACTTATACCTGTACCAATGTCCTCGTCTGCCCCCCTCCCCCCTCCCACAGACAGCGGTGTAACACGCCACTCATACCTGTACCAATGTCCTTGTCTGCCCCTCCCCTCCCACGGACAGCGGTGTAACACGCCACTTATACTTGTACCAATGTCCTTGTCTGCCCCCCCCCTCCCACAGACAGCGGTGTAACACGCCACTTATACCTGTACCAATGTCCTTGTCTGCCCCCCCCCCTAACACAGACAGCGGTGTGACACGCCACTTATACCTGTACCAATGTCCTTGTCTGCACCCCCCCCTCCCACAGACAGCGGTGTAACACGCCACTTATAACTGTACCAATGTCCTTGTCTGCCCCCCTCCCCCCTCCCACAGACAGCGGTGTAACACGCCACTCATACCTGTACCAATGTCCTTGTCTGCCCCCCCCCCCTCCCACGGACAGCGGTGTAACACGCCACTTATACTTGTACCAATGTCCTTGTCTGCCCCCCCCCCCTCCCACAGACAGCGGTGTAACACGCCACTTATACCTGTACCAATGTCCTTGTCTGCCCCCCCCCCCTCCCACAGACAGCGGTGTAACACGCCACTTATACATGTACCAATGTCCTTGTCTGCCCCCCTCCCCTCCCACAGACAGCGGTGTAACACGCCACTTATACCTGTACCAATGTCCTTGTGTGCCCCCCCCCCTCCCACAGACAGCGGTGTAACACGCCACTTATACCTGTACCAATGTCCTTGTCTGCCCCCCCCCCTCCCACAGACAGCGGTGTAACACGCCACTTATACCTGTACCAATGTCCTTGTCTGCCCCCCCCCTCCCACAGACAGCGGTGTAACACGCCACTTATACCTGTACCAATGTCCTTGTCTGCCCCCCCCCCTCCCACAGACAGCGGTGTAACACGCCACTTATACCTGTACCAATGTCCTTGTCTGCCCCCCCCCCTCCCAGAGACAGCGGTGTAACACGCCACTTATACCTGTACCAATGTCCTTGTCTGCCCCCCCCCCTCCCACAGACAGCGGTGTAACACGCCACTTATACCTGTACCAATGTCCTCGTCTGCCCCCCTCCCCCCTCCCACAGACAGCGGTGTAACACGCCACTTATACTTGTACCAATGTCCTTGTCTGCCCCCCCCCCTCCCACAGACAGCGGTGTAACACGCCACTTATACCTGTACCAATGTCCTTGTCTGCCCCCCCCCTAACACAGACAGCGGTGTGACACGCCACTTATACCTGTACCAATGTCCTTGTCTGCACCCCCCCCCTCCCACAGACAGCGGTGTAACACGCCACTTATACCTGTACCAATGTCCTTGTCTGCCCC